>CAJHNH020000315.1:0-255000 GCA_905116865.2 Candidula unifasciata
TTCCATGTAGAAAATTTTACCCACAGCAACGCGGGGCCGGGGTACAGTAGTATAATATATAAATATATATATATATATATATATTAAATATATATTATATATATAATAAACCGTAAAGACAAAACCTAGGCTTTCAAGGTGTAGGGTGAAAAAAAGGGAAAAGGAGGTAGCGACATTTTTTTGTGCCCTGAAGTCTAGAGATATCTCCAAAATTTTTAATAGGTTTTCTTTTGGGACACTAGAATAGGGTGATCCCCAGGGTTTTTTTGCTTTGTAAAAAATTTGTCTAAAATGCTTGTATATTAACAGTTTACAATTTTCTGTTTTTTTGTTTTTAGTTTTTTTTCACCTTCGTTGGGTAAAGGACGCGAAATTTTTGTTTTACCTAATTTTGTGCACGCGCGCGCGGCAGGGTTTGTGTGTGTGGGTGTGTGGTGTGTGTGTGTGTGTCCTGTCGAATTTAGTTTTTACTTTGTAAGACCCCAGGAAAAACCGTCCGTTTCAGTCAGGGTTGCCAGATTTTTTTTTTTTAAACTACATTTTATGCCAAACCATTATCTAAAATATGCCAGAAAATGCCAAATAAAGTGTAACATTGTACCCACTTCACATCAAAAGCTCTAGATGTCATTTTCATTGGAACCTATGGAAGATACAGCGTAAACCTTTTGAGAAGTAAAATGTTTAAGCAATTTTTCAGATGTGATGGAGTCTTGGCAACTCATCTATAATGATGGCATGTTTCTTGTTCCGAAAATCATCAATAAGGTCATCCTTTAGTGCAGGCGATATAATATTTTTTATTAGGCATGAACATTTAGTTCTATGCAACTGTATGTGCTCTAATGTACTTCCTCGACCTTGCGCTCTCATGATTTCACTTAGATGATCAATTGTGCATATTGCACAATGGCAGGTCATGCCTACAGCAAGTTGCAACTCTGCTGCTTTTAACTTTAACATTACTTTGCCTAGGAGTCATTGTTGTAATAAGCGGTGACTGGCTTTTTGACGGAGTTTTCATCCTTTTTTTTTTTCTTCGGATTTTTCCTGATTTGATATGCTGCTAATTCTTTTTTGATGACGTGGCCATTGGTAAAAGTAATAAAATCTATCAAAGATAGAACTAGGTCTATATCTTCTCTATTTTCTGTCTCGATGTAGTTTCTGAACAGTCTGAATCACTTGGTATCAGTGGTGGGTTTGGTTTTATGTCTAGTAGATTAACATAAATTACAAAGGGCCTTGGTTTATCGAAGTCACGATCCGTTTAGGAAGACAACAAATAAAATAAGAAATGGGGCTAATCTCCGTTAGTCCATACCAGGACATCACAACAAAGTCTAACTGAAATAAAGATGTTAACTGTAGGTCTACATTGCTTTAAGTAAATCTGCGTGTTTCTAACGGAGGAACCATCAAGAAAATGTGAGCACATCTTGATAAGAAAAGACAAGAAAAACCCAAATATGCCAAAATATGCCAGTTTATTATCTTATGCCAGTTCAATTTCAAATATGCCAAATTTGTGGAATCTGGCATCAAAAATGCCAGTATGGCAGCCCTGCGCAGTATGCACGCCAAAAAAAAGGGGGGGGGGGGGGGGGGAGAGAATCTTCTCTGCCATCATCAGTGTCGGCGTCTGTAGCTTAGGCTTGCGAACACGCTTCGTAATACCGAGATGCCGAGTTCGATCCTAGCTGTGGGCCTTGTGCTTTGGTTTCGAGAAACCGCCCGTCCAAAAAGCAATGGCAAACTACTGGACGTAAATTTGCCTAGAAAAATCACAACAGTCAAAAAATGCTAAGGTTGATTCTGCAATGTCCTGTAAAGGATACGCAACTAACCTAACATCATTAGTATGTGAATTTTTGCCTAAATGTTTCACAAGGGTAAGGATATCGTACCAAAAATATCGTGAATACGGCAATATATTTTATTATTCTTCTTCTTTCGTTCGCATGAAATAAATTATCTATATCCGCAATGCTGTCTCTAGTATGAATTTCACTGTCTTTTGTAATTCACTAAGCCGCCCGTAAAGTTTGACTTCCACAAGTGTCTCCTTTGGTCAGAAGTTTTGTCTGGAAGCGTTGAATCTGGGACAGTCTTGGAGGATGTGATCTGGTGTTTCAGTGCCAGTCCACAGGTACACATGGCTGATTGGCCAATCTCTAATGTGTTGTACATATGGCAGCGAAGTCGACTGTGCCCTGTTCTAAGACGAAGGATAATGACATGCCCTGGTCTGTCCATAATATGGTAATCGTCTTGTGTCAGTTTCGGTGGCATTCTGATTGATTTGATCATTCTCTTCTTCTGTTGATAAGAGACTGGTAGGTCGGGTTCTTCTTCAGATGCACCTTCCTTAGCTAGTTTATCAGCTCTTTCTTTTCCGGGAACTCCAAAATGGGAAGGTATCCACTGCATTACTAAATTACAACGGTTGCCTAGTTCGGATAATAGTGTCCGTATGCTTGGTAATTTTTCAGACTGGAGTGCCTGAAGTACCTCTTTTGCATCTGTCAATATTATTTATTGAAATAATTGGTCTTTTTCTTCGTCTTTTTATTCTTTTATCCTCCGTAGGCGCTCAAGTCTCTCAACCGATTTCGCACCATAGTATTTTGAATCAATTCCAAGGATGATACTTCTCTATGCCATTGTTTCCGCCAGTTATGCATTCTTTTCTTGGCCTGCCTCTGCCTCTTTTACCAATGATCTTTCCAATCATCACGAGGTTCTCTTATGCCCCTCTGGCCATCACAAAACCAAAGAACACTGTCTCTTTCTCAAAGCCGTATAGTTTTCTAATGTCATTAGCCATTTCCAGACGGTCGCTGTTAGTTACTCCGGCTATCAGCGGTAGCCACAGAATTCGTCTCAAAAACGACATCACCACAGCCTCTGGACTATTCTTAATTGGTATATTCACTTTATTCGCATTCCAAGATTCACAGACACATAGCAGCACTGGTTCAACGTAACACTGGTTCAACGTAACACTGGTTCAAAGTAACACTTGTTCAACGTAGCCTGGTTCAACGTAACACTGGTTCAACGTAATACTGATTCAACGTAACACTTGTTCAACGTAACACTGGTTCAACATAACATTTTAGCATTCTTTGTTTTAATGTTTAATGATAGAGACCTGTTAAATACTAAAAAAATTTATTCAAGTTTTGATATGCCACTTTTGCCTGACATACCTTGCCTTTAATCTCTGTCGCACATTTTCCATTATATGTTAAAATGATCGCCAAATGTTTTAACTTTGTTGGTATATTAAGCACTTTGCTTTCTATTGTAATTTCAGATTTTGGTGTGTTTTTCTTTTTTATTATAACCACTGTTTTCGTCTTCTTAATATTTAATGACAGTCCTTTTTGTTGGATAACGGCCAAGTCATATTACTGGTCAGCCTGTGATCTCTCTCTCTCTCTCTCTCTCTCTCTCTCTCTCTCTCTCTCTCTCTCTCTCTCTCTCTCTCTCTCTCTCTCTCTTTCTTTCTTTATTTTTCTCTCTCACTCTCATTATTATTTCGCTAGAAAAGACTCCTTTCCACGACTGCCGCCTTTATTTTCCAGGAGTGCACCTGGTACCCACTCAAAGCTGGGTACACGTGGGGGCCAATACCTTTGTTTTTAAGTCTGGCTACATAGGACTCGAATCCACGACCTTCCGATCCTCAGGCAAGCGTCTAACAGCTACACCATAGCGGCTCCTTATTTCGTGATATAAACATATCCTTGTCCCACTCCTGGTCAGTGTTGCCACTTTTCTTTGACAAAAAACATCCAAAACGGAGTCAAAAAGAAATATCTAAAAACATCTAAATTTGAGTGGAAAACATCTAGAAAAAACATCCAAATAGAAAGAGTCACAAATTACATATCAATCGATACGACTTACCCTATAGAATCATGTCCTCATTTTTACCGAAGTCTGCCTCACAAGATTCACAGGATAAACTTAGCTTGGATGATAAAGTTGAAGCTTCAGATCCAGAATGACTCTGGTATGCTTTAGCTGTTCCAATTTCTTTTTATACCCAATCAGGGAGCTGATAAGGGGAACAGCCTTTTCCTACTCTTATCAGGCCGAATTTTATTGTCGAGATAGCATTTAAGAGGTCAAATTTCATCCTGTTTCTTAGATTAGATTTGATAAATTCACTCCAAATGCAAAACCTCTAGAAAGACATCTACCATCTAAACGTCAAAAACGCCATTTAAGGGGAAACATCTAAATCTGGATATAAAACATCCAAAGTGGCAACACACCTCCTGGTCTATGTTCATAAATGTCAACTTGACTTCCTTTTTGAAATGCTGTTTCTTGTTTCCAGTAAATATTGTTAATAATTCTAGGATCTTTTTCACCAATGTTAAGCACTGTTGTTTCATTCTGTATAGCATACTGTAACATAGGAAATTGCTCTTCCTAGTACCTCAGTGTTTGTAAACTTGATGTGCTTGTTCTATAAACGATGCCCCTTTTCTACCCCTTCTTCTTGTACATGTTCTAGAAATATTGCCCTTTCTCTGCCCCTTCTATGTACCGGTTCTATAAATTTTGCCCTTTCTCTAACTTTGTGCTACTTCTTTTAATGTTGTCCTTTCCCTACCGCCTCTATTTGTGCTACTTCTACAAATGGTGTCCTTTCACTACTCCTTCTCTATGTGCCTATTCTTTACAGCTTAACCTTTCTCTGCCTGTTCTATCTGTGCATGGTCTATAAATCTTGTCCTTTCTCTTACTATTTCTAGTGGTCCCAATTTTTTCGCCTTCTTGTTCTGTCTTTCTTTCAACTATCATAGCGATGATAATTTTAACTGTTTGATTACTTCACTGCGAGTTCGGGATTCTTAATTTTTTTTTTTTTTTTTGGCCAGAAAAGGGGGGGGGGGGGCAGTAAATCCATTATCTCCTAACACGCATGTCGTAAAAGGCGATTAATTAACGATATTTCCTTCAAAGTCAAAGTAACACGCCCGAACGGCGAGGAATCAAAAGTAGTATAGAAATAATTACCAGATATTTAAAACTGGTGTGGACGCTGCACTTAAGTTCTGGAACAAAATTAGATTCCAGAAGTGGAGACGAACAACCATAACGTTTCTCCGGAGTTTACTGCCAGTAAACGCAGAGAAAAAACAGAATCTTCGTCAAGAAGTCTTTTTTCTTTTTTGCCTGTTATATTCTCCAACATCATTCACTAGTCATTTTTTTTTTAAAGTTCATTCATTTATTTATTTACTCATTTTTGTTTCTGTATAATACATACATAATTCTACGGGAACTTTCTATACATACCATCATATTTATTTCACCTCGTCGATTCAGTCTATAGTTAAATTTAATAAAAATCATCAGGATTCAAACACAGCGCTTTCCAACTTAGAAGTGATGACTGCATTTCTAAACCACTCCTACCAAACATATGTTGCATTTTCGCAAAGAAAACTGGATTGCAGAATTTTATTTTCTTCTATGAACCGGAATTTATTTGGCACGTCGAAAAAGAAAGCCACTTTATATCGTTCAGCTATTAACGAATCTGCCGGATTGCCGTTTCATTATAAGATAGAAAATTCTAATGCGTTAAATTGTTTTCTATGGCGAATATAAACTGAAAAAACGTGTAGCTGGAACAACCCAGTAAGGCAATTCAATTTTCTCTATAAACGTCAATAACTGCTTATGAGGAAAGGGATGGTGAGAAAGAAGTAACGAGAGAGAGAGAGACAGAGAGAGAGATAGAGAGAAAGAGAAGAGAGAGAAGAGAGAGATAGAGAGAGAGAGAGAAGAGAGAGAGAGATAGAGAGAGAGAGAGAGAGAGAGAGAGAGAGAGAGAGAGAATGAGATGGAGTAGAGAGAGGGAGGGAGCGGTATAGCGTGACGAAAACACTGAAAGCGAAATGAAAATTGTTTTGGCTGTTTCCTTTGCAAGTATACCCTAGAGCAGCGTTTCTTATTCGATGTGTTCTGTAATTCTACAGGAGTCGCCGTGGAGTAGCAGCTAGACGCTCGCCTGCAGATCGGAAGGTCGTGGGTTCGCTCCCTGGCGGAGCCGGACTGCTTATAAAAATGACCTTGGTCGACCCAGCCTTGAGTGGGTACCGGGTGCAGTCCCGGAAAGTAAAGGCGGCCGGCGTGACACTGACCACATTCCCCATCTTGTGCCGATTGGTCTATAAAATATAGGTCTAGCCCTATATGCCCTATACGCCTAAAAGCGTGGAAAACGGTCCTTCATTTTCTTTACTGTAATTCTACGTTTAAAGGAAGGTGTGGGGAGAGGGAAAAGGGGGAGGGGGGTCATGGCCTATTTCTTTTACACAACACAGGGAATCTGATGAAACAAGAGGCACAAATATAATAATAGAAAGTGAGAAATTCTAACACTTACCAGAATAAATAACACGATGAAAAGCATGTGAACATATGACAAACACGAAAATTCACTTTCTGGAAAGTCATGAGTGCCACCTGTTCTCTATGGATGTTAATGTGAAACGAATTGGGAGAAACCTGCAGGCAGTTAAGATGGTTTGGAAAGAAAATGGTTTTGACAATTTTTTTTTTTTTAAACATATTTACAAATTTCAAAGGAAACTACCCAAACATTTCTGACTGGAACCATCGCCCTTTTGCTAGTAGGAATTGTTAACGAATCTCTAAGAGGAAATGGTAATATAGGTATATAAGGAAATGCTAATTAATATCTGTCTTTAATGAACTGCTACAGGATTTCTTCACGAAACTGTTAACATGTAATTATTTCTTACATACACCGCCAACTCATTTCAACACAAATTACCAATAAATCTCTCATACACTGCCAAAACATTTTAACATAAATTACAAATAAATCTCTCATACGCTGCTAACTCATTATAATATAAGTTGCCAATAAATCTCTAAAATAGACTGCCAGCTCATTTTAACATAAATTACCAATAAATCTCTCACACAGACTGCCAACAATGGTGTAATGGATTGTTACGTCATAGCAATCAAAATACAGGAAGATCCAAGATGATAAAAGAAGAGAAAAGAAGTCGAAGAAGAAGAGGAGAGGAGGATGCGAAGGAGAAGGAGGAGGAAGAAGACGAAGAAGAAGAAGAAGAAGAAGAAGAAGAAGAAGAAGAAGAAGAAGAAGAAGAAGAAGAAGAAGAAGAAGAAGAAGAAGAAGAAGAAGAAGAAGAAGAAGAAGAAGAAGAAAAAGGAAGAAGAAGAAGAAGAAGAAGAAGAAGAAGAAGAAGAAGAAGAAGAAGAAGAAGAAGAAGAAGAAGAAGAAGAAGAAGAACAAGAAGAACAAGAAGAACAAGAAGAACAAGAAGAACAAGAAGAACAAGAAGAAGAAAAAGGAAAAACAAGAAGAACAAGAAGAAGAAGAGGAGTAGGAGGAGGAGGAGAAGAAGTAGAAGAAAAAGAAGAAGAAGAAGAAGAGGAAGAAGAAGAAGAAGAAGAAGAAGAAGAAGAAGAAGAAGAAGAAGAAGAAGAAGAAGAAGAAGAAGAAGAAGAAGAAGAAGAAGAAGAAGAAGAAGAAGAAGAAGTAAGAAGAAGAAGAAGACGAAGAAGAAGAAAAAAGAAGAAGAAGAAGAAGAAGAAGAAGAAGAAGAAGAAGAAGAAGAAGAAGAAGAAGAAGAAAGAAGAAGGAAGAAGAAGAAGAAGAAGAAGAAGAAGAAGAAGAAGAAGAAAGAAGAAGAAGAAGAAGACGGACGAAGACGAAGAAGAAGAAGAAGAAGAAGAAAGAAAGAAGAAGAAGAAGAAGAAGAAGAAGAAGAAGAAGAAGAAGAAGAAGAAGAAGAAGAAGAAGAAGAAGAAGGAGGAGGAGGAGGAGAAGGAGGAGAAGGAGCAGGAAGAGAAAGATGACAATAACAATTTATGCTAAAGTGATGTTTAAATTCCAATGTGGTCATAATAATTGTTAATGGTTACATTGTCTAGTGTGTCAGCTAATCTTCTTTTCTCTGCTCGACTTCTATTAATGCACGATCAATAACGTGAATCTGTTTCTATATATCAAAGGAAAGAAGAACCTTTTTCCCCCTTTTTCTTCAGCAGCGTAATTTAGAGGTAGACGACAGTATAACATTAAGCCCAACCAGAAATTATTTGAGACTAGCAGAATCGTGGCTTGCGGGTAACAGGCAGATTGTGAGTGTAGTAAAGAGGATTACATCTGTATTATGCTGAGACAGAGGGACTTTCATAATTACTGGAAGTGACAGGAAGAATAGATGTTGATAAATGGACCAGTGGGTGTACTGGCGGACAAGCAATTCAGCTGGCAAACTGAATCATGTAAGTCAGGGCTTCTCAAACTTTTTTTTCGCCGCTGCACCCTTGTCGGGTTAAAAATATTTCGCGGCACATCTGCCCTTAAAGCGGAAGGGAAAAAAGGAACGAAAAAGTGCAAATTTACTGTTCTTTGTTGTCTTTAATGCGATGACACGAACGAATGCAACCAAATTAGTCTTTCATTCCTCATTCGTTCAGCCTTTACGCATCTTTATATTCTCGCTAGCAATATCTTCAAATCTGATTTGGAATGAAAAGTTGCATGATCATACACAGCAACGCACGCACGCACGCACACACACACACAGACACAGATACCTACCTACCTACCTACCTACCTACCTACCTACCTACCTTCCTTCCTCCCTCCCTCCCTCCCTCCCTGCCTGCCTGCCTGCACGCACGCACGCACGCACGCACGCACGCACGCACACAGACAGACAGACAGACAGACAGACAGACAGACAGACAGACAGACAGACAGACAGACAGACAGACAGACAGACAGACAGACAGACAGACAGACAGACAGACAGACAGACAGACAGACAGACAGACAGACAGACAGACAGACAGACAGACAGACATCCATCCATCCATCCATCCATCCATCCATCCATCCACCCACCCACCCACCCACCCACCCACGCACGCACGCACGCAGGCAGGCAGGCAGGCAGGCAGGCAGGCAGGCAGGCAGGCAGGCAGGCACGCACGCACACAACACACACACACACACACACACACACACACACACACACACACACACACACACACATACATACATACATACATACATACATACATACATACATACATACATACATACATACATACATACATACATACATACATACATACATACATACATACATACATACATACATACATACATACATACATACATACATACATACATACATACATACATACATACATACATACATACATACAAATATCACTAAAAAATCTATAATTAAGTACTTACTTGATCAGGCTAACAGTTACTTTTAAACAGACCAAATTTTCTACCTTAAAATTTAACTCAAAATTTAACCACAACTTTACTTAACGAATTTAGTTAGAGGATCAGTCGCATTTCGAGATAAATACAAGGAAAATTCTTAGCACGCCGCGATTGACACTTTATGTAACAAGAAACACGTCTGAGTGTAAAACAAATATTAAACTCTTCACAATAGTGACTAGAAAAGATCTTAAATTTTAACTTTTAAGTATCAGCTTGCTTTCTTTAAAAATTTCAAAATTTTTAGCCGACTTTTTTTTATTAGTGCCGTGGCACCCCTTGCATACTCTCGCATGCTTTCCCCCAGGGTGCCGTAGCACCCAGTTTGAGAACCTCTGATGTAAGTAGTTAAGCTTCAGCAATCCTTAGATTTTGGGGTTTGTGTTCCCTAGTCTTTGGACATTCCTAGTCTACTTACAAAACAGCAGCCTTTTAGCTGTTTATTAATTAAATGCCTCCTTTGACCTCTCTAACACGGACAGTTCCCGCCCTGGTGAAGTGATTTTCTATATAGGTAGTTCTGTTTCGAGGGGCGGGCGAACTGCATGGGGATTCATAGCAAAAGTGAATGAGCGTCGCTTAGTGCAGCAATGCCTGGCATATGATATCATAACGTCTAGTTTGAGAATGGAGGTGGAAGCAGTCACTGCTGCCTTCCGCTGGCTTGAAAATCAACTATACAAAAGCGTCGTAATGTCGTTGAGAAAAGTGAAGCCAGACATGCTCCGTGCAGAGTTACAGGCATCCAGAGTGGCAAGCATCGCTGCAGCGGTCCCGGGTAGTCAGCGTCCTGTGGATATTTTATCTAGGTCACGTCTGGGTCCTGGGTGCATTTAGAGCAGGCATTTAGACTGACCGGTTCTGCACCATTTGGTTCTGAGTTGATGTTATGTCAAGCTAGATGTTGTGGATGTCCTTTGGTAGCGAGTGACACATTGCAGGGTACAAACAGATCATTCGGTTCTGAGAAGAATGGCGAGACGGATATACAATCAGACATTTACTGGTACCATCAGAATTCGAACTCTTCGCTTGCTGCTGAAGATGGGGACGGGGTGCTTAAAGGAGTGTTCTAAGTGCTGTGATGTTGATTCTTAATTCATCATTCAACCTTTCTAACATGGTCGACTTAACTAAGCTGACGTTGACAAAGCTTTGTTTGAACACACAAACGATTCTAATACGTCACCGGGAAAATTTCTACGGAGATCAAACAACTAGTTTCTTCAACATTCTAAGCTCGTGGTAATCATTGCTTCAGATATCACCCAACACCACTCAGATCTGTGACTGGTCTTTTCTTTCCAGTTGCCAACTCCCAGTGTGTGTAGACTTGTTCGGATATTATCTCTACACCATCTTATCAGTGGAGGTGGCCTCGAGTCATCTCTTTTGTGTACGCAGTGTTTGTCCCTGTGATTTCTGGCACACTTTTCTACATACTCAACCATGGCAGCTTACTAGCCCTCATGATGCTAGCAATTAGCCGTGACTGAAACAAAATTTACAACACTAGTCAAAACCTTATCTTGGGAATCACAAGTACTTTAGCCTGTGTCACTGTATATGTCCACGACGATTCTGTTGCTTAATTCTTCTTTTTTTGCGTTCACCAGCTGTAAACTCTAGTGGAAAGTTCTGGTCGTTCGTCCACATCTGGACCGCAGTCCTGTTTCAGAACCTGAGTGTTGCGTATGCATCTGTTTGACAGATCTGACACATTTGTGTGCAGAGTGTTGGTTCCTTGCCTCTCGGGCAGATGCACTCGGATTTCGAAGGAAGCTCCTAATTAGTCGACTCTTACGACAAGTTTTGGATAGACAGTGGTTCTATTCTTCTTTTCCCTGTCAAAGGGACCCAGAACCCACACGGGGGATCTATTGTCGAATTAAAATGCTGTCTATTCTTGCAAGCTTTACACAATATATTTATTACCTATTTCTTCCCTATTATGTTATTACAATGTAGCTGCACATCGTGCAAACGGCTAGATTTGTATTTTATAGATCAGCAGCCTTTACTTCCCAGGACTTTACCAAGTATCCATTTAAGGCTGCGTCCACGGTCATGTTAACAAAGATGCTACATTATACAAATCTTTCTTTTTTTTCCCCAGTGGGAGCTCAAGGAAAAAATACGTCGATGACCTTAAAAACATAATACAGTCACACAGTCCCTTTCATCGAGTATCGGCCTTTCCCAGGACACCTAACGACAGTAGTGGGTGGTCGCAATAATAATGCACTTGATACAAAAGCTTTCTCTCGGAATAAATGGGTAAATTGAATACTCGGAAAAAAATGGGTAAATTGAATAGGTAGCATTTCATTCAGAGAGAAAAATCATTCGAATACAAAGGCTTTGAATTCACTAGTCCTTGTGGGTTCCGGGGTCTCAGTTGGGGGGGGGGGGGGGAGAGGAAGAGACCCGCGTCTCACTAACAAGCATGTCGTAAGGGTCGACTAATTAGAGATGTTTAATTCGAGGTCGGAGTGCAACTGCCTGAGAAGCGAGGAACCAACAGTCTGCATATAAATAAGCATAGAAATAAGCTAGATCTGTAAAACGGATTTGAATGCCAAAGATTGATTCTGGAACAAAACCAAAGGCCAAAAGTGGATGAACAACAAGAACTTTCCCCCGGAATTTACAATCCTATGAAGGCGAAGAAGAAGAATTGACTGGAGATGAATGCACATTCGGAAAGAAATACAAATGAAATATTTTAGCCAGATCAAACCGCCACATTCTTTACACACACAAAAACATACTGCGGGGGGAAGGGGGGGGGGGTAAAGACAAGCGAGCAAGAGGCAGACAGTGATACAAGTGTGAGAATAACATCAAGAGACGGACGAACAGCAGTCTTGGAAATGTACAGCTAGGAAGAGACAAAGAAAATTTGAGCTCCATTTCAGACATCCTTTATTGTGAAAACGGTGGCTGACCGCACGCTATAGGCATCAAAGCATGTAATCGAATTTGTGTCTGGTAAAGTCAAGCCTATCATTTGAAAAACTATTAAACTGTGTTTTATCTTGTCCATCTACTTGTAGACTGGAGACAACAGACTGGCCTATCTTTTCATCGGGGTCATGTTCAGCCAGCAAGAGGCTTGGATTTTTTAACAATGTGCCAACTACGTTGAATTTTGGGGTTTTGTTGTTGATTTGCACTTTTACAGCTAAGAACTTTTATTTTACGTTTAATGCGGCAAGACTTAGTTCTTTACGCTCCCCCCCCCCCCCCTCTCCCCCAACCACCTGTCAAAGTTGACTTTGGCTTCCTGGTCGACCCAGCCTAACATTGGTAGTAGGTAAAGTCCTGGGACGTAAGGGGGTTTTGTGATGTTGACCACACCACCCACCGAATGGCGATTGGTTATGCGCTATATGGCCAGTACGCTTGATGTCATGAACAAGGGTTTGTAGTTTTTACAAGTGTAGTCTCCTCTCTCTACTTCTGTATATGAAAACCAATCAATATATGATTATTTATTAAAGTTATATTTTTAAGCATCCACGTTGGTAGGCTGCTGCTTCACCTGAACGAAAAAAATTTCGGGAGTCACCGTGGCAAAGCGGCTATACGCTCGCGTGTGGATCGGAAGGTCGTGGGTTCGTTTCCTGCCGAAGCCTGACTTTGGCAAAAATGACCTGGACTCTTAAGACTGAAGATCTACTCCATTGCCACCCCGCCCCCTTTTTGCTCAATGACAGGCTTTGTTATAGTGCTCTCTTGATATTCATAATACACACATTATTGTATGAAAAATATCGCTTTACTGATAAAACATACAACTGCTGTGTGAAAGCTGAGTGTTTGAAACGGCCGAAGATAAGAGGGGCGGGCCTGAGGGCCCAATTTGTGACCTTTCAAAAATAAAGTTCGTTCGTCCTCACTAAAGCTGATTTAGACGCTGCGTTTTCCAATCGCTTACATGACTCAAATGGACTCGGCGTAAACAAGAAACAGCAGACGAGATGGGCTCATTGTGAGAAGATGAAACCTGAGACATGTACTGGGCAAGATTAATGAAAGCAGAGATGGCGGTGGACGGTGAAAAAATATTATGCAAAACTGTGAATTCTGACATCAGTTTATTGATCATTATTATTACTTTCATCGTAACATTCATAGTTCACACCATCATCATCCTCTTCATCACCAGCATCATCACCCAGTCCAGTCTTTAAAGTGGGTGATAGCAGTTATAGAACTGCAATGCATAAAGCCTTTGATTTACGGATGATAATTTATTTGTACTTTTGTTGAAACTGAAGGTAGTTTCTCTACTGCTTCTTCTTCTTATTATTATTATTATTATTATTTTTATTTCTTATTATTATTATTATTATTATTATTATTATTATTATTATTTATTTTTTCTTCTTCTTCTTCTTCTTCTTATTATTATTATTATTATTATTTTATTTCTTCTTCTACTTCTTCTTCTTCTTCTTCTTTTTTTTCTATTTCTTCTTCATCTTCTTCTTCCTTTTTCCTTCTATTACTTTGCGTTCTTGTGGAAGATATACTTCGCGTTCATTGACTGTAAACTCCGGCGGAAAGTTTTGGTTGTGCATCCACTTCTGGACGTTAGTCTTGTTCCAGAGTTTTGCCTGCACATCCGTTTTACACATATGAACTTATACATACTGTTGGTTCCTTCACTCCAAGTTAAATGGACTCCGACTTCAAAGAAGACCCCAGTTAGTCGACTCTTACTATATATATATAATAGGGAGGCGTTGGTTTTATGACCGGTTACCCACACAATGGAAGCCCGTAACCCAAACATTGGGAACCCAAAACCCACACAACGGGAGCCCGGAACCCATACGGGTAGAAGTGAAATGGAAAGGTGAGTTTCTAAAACGATTTAGTGCTGTAACTTCGTGGTACGGAGACACTGAACCACATCTGGCGCACCAGGACGAGGACACAAACTGGCTAAGACCTATCTAAACCTCACCGTCGTCATCCTAGGCCAGGGGGCCTGGCCTACGTAGATTGGATAGACTTCCTTCGAAGTTTGAGAGCATCTGCCTGAGAGGCGCTGGCTGTTGAAGATGGGGACGGAGCGTGCATGGCAATGCCATGAGTGCTGTGATGTCAATTTTTGACTCAACTTAACTCAACTCTGCCTGAGAGGCAAAAAACCAACAGTCCGCACACAAGATGTATCAAATATGTCAAACGAATGTGCATGCAAAATTAAAGTTGTAGAACAAGACCAAAGTCAAGGAGTGGACGAACCAAAATATTCCGCAGGAGTTAACAGCCGACGAATGCTAAGAAAAAGAAGCAGAGAAATACTGGAACTTGTACGTTTTTTTTTTAAAATCTACATACTTAACTTGATAAATGTAATATTCTTATGTTGAAGGTAAGGACCTATTGTAAAACTACAACGCATCACGCATATTATACTAGACACACATTTGTATCAACATATCGGCACTCAGTAGGTAATGTCATTTCTCATGGATGTCCTGGTAAACATTTTTAATGCATCGAACTAGGATCCTTCATTACTTACCTAATCGATTCTCTGCTGCCTTGGGGTGTAAAAGTTTGTCTGAGAGGCTATCACCAGTTATCGTTTTGGCTTTGTTCCATTCCAGTCCTCTGTCAGTCAAGGATCGTCGGATGTTGTCTTCAGATCGAACCCAGGGTCTCAGTGATGATCTGGTTCCCTGGTTCTTGGCCTCCCATGCTTGACACTGTGGTCGACTATCTCCCATTCTGCATACATGTCCAAACCCACGCAACTGACCGATCCATTCGAGTTTGTAAGACCTGGGTTTCAAGACCCAGGAGTACCGTCTGACTGAGAACGTTGTCACTTGGACCACCTTCTTAGACATCTCACTTCTGAGGCCTGGCGGTGGCTTCTGTGAGCGACCTGGGATCAACGGTCATTTTGTAAAATAGCTCTCGCGATGAAGTTTGAACCCCAAAGCTCTCACGACTTCCGGACACTGACTAACCATTGTGCGATTGTGGCTGCTTTCGTCTCTCATTATTACTATGATTATCACATGAACTACATTTCTAGTGAGGGACTGTTCGTGTTGGAACTTCTAGCGGCTGCCTTATGCATTTATTGCTTATTTGTGCTATTGTCTTTGCTGAGACTTCGATGGGTGAACATCAATTTTACATATCTAGTTTACAGATAAACAGACTGTTGTTTCCTTGCCCCTCGGGCAGATTCCCTGCGACATCGAAGGAAAGACCCCCACAGTTAGTCGATGTTTTTCACAATGGACAGTGATTGACATTTTGTGTAGTTTTCGTTGGCACAGGCGCAGAGCAGCTATGGGCTGACCTGTCTGCTGTGAAGCTGAAATTGCGATTACCTTAAAACAGTAGTTTTCAGCCTTTCTTATGCGGCGACCCTTTAATATAGTTCCTCATGTTGTGGCGACCCTTTAATATAGTTCCTCATGTTGTGGCGACCCTTTAATATAGTTCCTCATGTTGTGGCGACCCTTTAATATAGTTCCTCATGTTGTGGCGACCCTTTAATATAGTTCCTCATGTTGTGGCGACCCTGTAATATAGTTCCTTATGTTGTGGCGACCCTTTAATATAGTTCCTCATGTTGTGGCGACACTTTAATATAGTTCCTCATGTTGTGGCGACCCTTTAATATAGTTCCTCGTGTTGTGGCGACCCTCCAACTATACAATTATCTTCGTTGCAACTTTATAACTTCAGTGAATATGTGTTTTGCAATGGTCTTTAGCGACCCCTGTGAGAGGGACGCTCGACCCCAAAAAAGGGTCGCAACCCATAGATTTAGAACCGCTGCCTTAGAATTTCAGCCAGCTTACTTTCTTTTCTTTGAGGGAAAACCATTAACGTTAATATTTTATAGTTTTTTCTAAGCCATGTTTGTGAGCTACTTTATCCAGCAAGAAGCCTAGAAAAGAAAATTAGTAACCATGGTAATGAGCTGCACGAGAAGGGAGGCAGGAGTGACCAGAAGTGACAAAATATGGAATGAGGTCATAAGAGAAAGAGTCGGCACAGAATCATTTCTAAACTACATAAAAATACAGCAAATCAAATGGTTTGGTCACTTAAAGAGAATCCCTAGTGACGCCATACCATTCAAGGCATGCATTAAAACAGGATAACGGCGTGAATCACGATGTAGACCAAGAAACCCATGGAAAGAAAATATCAGAAAAACTCTACAACGGCACAATATCTATGGTCGAGGCAGCCAGTTTGATAAGCGAGAACATTAGCTTATATTTTAATCGACATCTGACGCGGTCAAAGGAGAAATGAAAAAGAAGAAGAAGAAAAACAAAGAATAAGAAGTCCAGTGGGGTAAAGAAATAGTGAGAGCCCAACAAAAAATTTTTTTTTATATACAATGAGACTGGGGCAGCAGTACTGACACAAAGAAAGCAGTGGAGGCGAAAAACTCGGGGGGTGGGGGTGTTTATAAATTTCTAGGTGGGTGTAGGGAAGGAGCTTAACCCCTCCTAAATATTCGAGGAGAACGCCCCAGCAGTAGGAAGAATAAGTCGTAGAGGACATGGGAGAGCTGCACGCGACATCGAAGAATATGGCGGCGTAGTGTCAATTGGATAAGGGTCTTTATTACTTTATTTCGGAGGCAGGGGACACAAGAAGATATGCGACTAATTCTCACTTTTGTGAGATCTCTTAAATAAATACTAAATCATCTACACAGTTCATGTTTTATCTTCATGTGTTTGCACCTTGTATGGCTTCCATATATTTCGGGACTTTATTGTGTATATAAGTGCAATTTCATTCATGATAGCGAAAGGATGGCACAGCATTGAACGGAACGGGGAAATAAACCCCACAGTTAGTCAATAATGCTATGTGAGATGTAACACCAAAACGTGTAGATGATGACGATGATGATGATGATGATGATGACGATATAGGTTAAAAGGTATCTAGAAAGAATGCATCTCAGTGCTATAAGAAGTGAGGTCCCAGATCATCAAAGAACCTGATCGTGATGGTTATGCTGGTGGGGATTGTGAACGATATTAATATTTCCGATAATGATCCCTGCCTGGCCAGTCACATTGATGTCCACGACAGATTTCTGCATAGCGCTATAGAAAGACAAGCAACAGATAAAACTTCTGATGATGATAGTGGTGGTGGTAAGTAATTTTTTTTTTTAAGTCTTTACCGGCTGCAAATTCCAGCGGAAAGTTTTGGTTGCACATCCACTTTTTGACTTTAGCCTTGTTGCAGAACTTGGGTTTTGGGTAAACATAATTTTACATTACTAACTTAATGATAGGCGTTTGAGCTGAAATGCTAAAGAAAGATTCTTAGAATATCTTGGACAAAGAAGAAGAGAAATACTGACATCTTGAAAGAACTGAACATCAAGGAAGATTAGCTAATAAACAGCATCCTGTCTCAGAGGCTAAAAAATTTTGGTCACATAAATGGCCACGACGGATTGGAAAGAATTATAGCAGAAGGCATGGTACCAGACAGGAGGGGCAGAGGCTGATCAATACGAAGATGGGCACAGGATATAAGTGACTCCTTGAGTATGAAAGTACATGAGGCGGGAGAGCTGGAGAGAGACCGAGTTTCTTTCAGGCAGGCCGTGATGAGAGCGACGTTCTGCACAGAACCTGCCACATGATGATGAGCTTACTGATAAGGACACGGTTGTTGTCTTGCCCCTCTGGCAGATTCACGACGACTTCGAAGCAAAGATCCCACAGTTAGATTTGCAAGTTGGGGGTGGTGGAAGAATTGGTCTATTCACATTGCTGACGTCATCGGGTCTGGCTAACAATGCGTTAACGCAGCGGTTCTCAAACTGGGTGCCGCCGCAATAATCAATAAAAGTCGGCTAAAAATCGTGAAATTATTAAAGAAGGCATGTAGATACTTAAAAGTTAACATTTAAGTTGTCTTCCCTCGCCACTGTCAAAAATAGTTTATTTCTTGTCTGAGAACCGCTGCGTTAACGCGTTGTTTGCCCGACCCGGTGACGTCAGCAGCACGGCCCATCAGCTGCAGTCGGTCGTGGTCTATTCCATTCTTCAAAATGGGCGCGGGAATGGGCGCGGGAATCCACACGGGTAGTGGTGACAATGAGGACAGAGGTCTTTCTGAAGATGACGACTTAATCAACAACACATAATGCTAGGCAGGAATTATTTCTTTCACTGGTGACATTTTCAAAAACACAAAGCGATGGCTGGACACATCTCAGTTTTCGATATAAATATTCAACTCTAATTTAAAACACAACATATCTTAACGACAAGACAATCCTTATTGATCTTGAATGTCGTAATGTTAACACATGTTCAAAACATAGCCTGCTTAAAACAACGGACTGGTCTAGTTACCACAATACACGAAATTTTGATAGTGTAATTATTTCTCCTTAACGGTTCCGGGTCCCAGTTTGAGGGAAGCGGGAGAGAATAGATCCCTCCCTTATAATCTATAACAAGCATGTCGCAAAGGCGACTAATTAGGGATTTGCTGAACTCAAATGTGATAGTGAGATGCTGAAAGGCGTAGATATCGTAGCCAGCTGTAAACCACAAGACAAAAGTCCAAACTAACTTTAAATGGCCAAGGCAGAAGAATATTATTTTAAAGGAAATTAATTTATTCTCGGTTTCCTCATAAACATGTTTTAAACGTAAATAAACTCGACAGTTCCTCCACATGCTTCACCCAGACAACACCTATGCATAATTATTCTACATTAATGAAACCAGATAATTAACCGTTACTCACCATTCAAGTATCAGTCAGTACTATAAACAAAATTATATCTGTTGTTACGTGAAAGATCACCACACAGAACGAATATTACACACATTTCTTCAAACGACGTAGTTTTCCTACACGACGATCAAACGTAACGGCATGCTTGTTACACAGCAGACCACGCGACCTGAAGATGGAGGTATTCCCAGAATACAGCCACAGGCCGCAATGAGAGGGAGAGATAGAGAGACAGACTGCGACAGGAGGAGGGCAGAAAGGAGACTTAGAAGTTGAGGGATGTCGAAGACAGAAAGCTAGCCAGGCTCACGTTTTCCTCGATGGCTAGAAAATTGATCCTTTTTTTTTTTCCAACACGTGAACGAGGGCTTTTTCTTGCTGTCTCGTAGTGAGCTGAATTCTTTAACGTGCCATGCCCACATTAAGCATCGTTTCTGTGCAGTATGCAAGAGTTAGGGGTTTTGTGGTTTTAGTACACTACCAGTACTGCTCAGACTGCGTGTGTCAATTTGCTATTTAACACGGCTATTGTGGTCAACAAATCAATCTAAGATGATAACTAATAACCCGCATCCGAAGGCACGTCATGAGAATGAAAAACCAGCATGTGTCGTGACAACGGGAAAGGAAAAGTAATGTAGGTAGAGGCCAACAGTGAGATGCCATACAGCGTGGCATCATGGCATGGAAATACATTTCTCTTATTATTTTTATTATTGTTATTATTATTTTTATTATTATTATTTACCGACTGTAGACCCGCGGAAAGTTTCAGTTGTTCGCCCACTTCTGGACTTTAGTTTTGTTCCAGAACTTGAATCTAGCGTGCACATCAGTCGTAGAGATCTTGCTTACTTCTATGCAGACTGTTGGTTCCTTGCCTCTCAAGCAGGTGCATTCTGACTTCGAAAAAAACTTTTCTAATTAGTGGACTCTTACGACATGCTTGTTAGAGATGCAGTGCGTCTATCTTTCCCCCCCCCCCCTCACCCCCCCCCCCCCCCCGCAATGGGAATTCGGTACCCAAACGGGGAACACCTGTATTGAAAATGGTTGACACCACGACACAGATGGAGATTACCTACGCCGAACGGGTGTGTTGAAGACAACAGGATCAGTCAGAAGAGCAGATCCGTTGATTCGTAGCTTTAGTAATCGTTTCTCTAGAGATAACGGTCTTCCGTCTCCATAAAACGTCAGTGTCCAGCTTCAGGCATGAATTAATACAAAATAAATTGTAAAACAAATCAGCGCATGAAGGAGGACGTACAAACACTGGTTGCTCTCTTGTATTTCACCCCTTTTTGAGACAGAAGAGATTTTGTGGGGGATTGACAAGTATCTACAACTATAAATCTAATTGTGTGTGTGTGTGTGTGTGTGTTTGTGTTTTGTGTGTGTGTGTGTATATATATATATATATATATATATATATACACACACACACACATAATAAAAAGGGGCAATTTGTCTTTTTTGGGGGGGGGGGGGGGGCACCCAAAAAAAAGGATCTGTCCCGGGAAAAACCGGATGTATGGTTACCCTACCTCCGTTTGCCTTTACTTTCCAGCATATTTCCTTATACGCAGTTTAGGCTAGCCTCACGTGAAGGCGCTGTTTAATTTGAAACGACAAAATTGTAATCAACTACTCTCCTGCGGTTACAGATAAGAAATGTATTCGATGTAAAACATAAAGGGAAAACGTGTATGAGGATGTCAACATTTAACATAAATGGACAACACAGGACGATCAAACGGTATAATCCTTTATGAGTGCACAAGACAAAGAGTTTCGATTCGGTGATTAATTACTTCAATGAGGATAAAGCGCGTATAGAAATGCCGCAAGTGCTGTGACTTCGGTTTTCAACTTAGCCCAACTTAACTCTTTTCTTCGATTGGCCTTTTGTTACCAGCTGGTAACTCCAAGTTTTTATAGGTCTGCCTGAACATTATCGCCTTATCATTTTATGTTTTTTAATCTACCTTGTGGTCTACTCTCATTCAAATCAATATTTGCCCTGCCATTCTCGATATATGTCCCAACAATTCCCGTCTTTTAGCCATTAAGATGTCAGTAATTAACGGCGATTTGAACAGATTATGGATTTGCATCAGATTATTTTGTTTACATCTTTGATGGGTCTAAAACTTCGTATAAGACTGTTCTCAAAACTTTTTATTAAGGCTTTGTCTTTTTAGTTGATCTCCAGGTTTCATGTCCATATATGACAATTTGTCATTTCAGTATATAGAACAGAAGGAACCGTTCTAGAGACCCTTTCCTATCATGGAGCTGCGCGGCATTCCAGGAATAGAGAAAAGAAGAAGGTAGAGTCGTAGCTTGTACTGTGCTGGAAAATGGCTTCAACAAATAATTTGCTGTCGTGTTGGGGTGAAGGTAATTTATAGCTAAGTAAAGTAAAAGACTCTTCTCCACGTCTTTAGATGTATTGGACAAATAAGGCTATAGTTATAGTTGGTAGACCAATAAGCGCTGTCTGGGTGATGAGGTCACCATCACGTCAGCTGCCTTTACTTCCCATGACTTTACATGGTGCCATTGAAGGCTGGATTGACCTGGGAGCCCTGGTCATTTTCAAAGAAAGCCTGGCTTCCTATGAACAGGCAAGTGTCTAGCCTCTTCACCACGGCGACTCCCTGAAGATAATTTATTATCTATTCAAAGTATGAAGTGGTTCTTTTTACGTTAACCACCCCAAACAAACCTTAGTTGACCTTTTATTCATGCTTGCTGACCTGTCACACGATCTAGTCTATGTTACAGTGGTGATACGTTGTGTTGCGTGTGATGCTATTACCGGCGATATCGCGTGTTCTATATTACATGACGACACAACATCTAGAAATGGCCCTGATCCCAACTTTCCTACGCTACAGCCTTAGGCTACGTCCCAATAGAGAGTGCAGCCCACGACCTGTGGTTTCAGAACTGTTAACAGTTGGCGGTTGGTCCTAAAAGGGGCCTTATGTTTTTTTACACAATGTAAACTTTTATTATATGAACCAGCATCCAATAACTCCTCACAATAACAACAGACGGAACCTGCAACCAATTTACCCTACATTTTCTGCACTGCTCCATCAAGAGCCCGAAAACAAAATTCAAACTGGAAAAATTCCTTAAAACTGTTCCTGCCTAAAAATAATTGCCACAAAAGTTAAAATGTTGGACAGTTAAAAAAATATGTATAGCTGACATTTCATGAGGGCGGGACGTGGGAAGGGGGGGGGGGGGGGGTCAATGTATGACAATGGCAATGACAACAAGAATGAAATGTTCATAATTGATAAAAGAACACGGAAAAAAAACTAGATTAAAAAGGTGATGTGATGGTCCTGTTCAACCCTCCTCCTCTTCATCGTCATCCTCTCCTTCACCTTCTTCATCTGCTGCCTCCTCATCAGGTTCCTCTTCATCTTCGAAGTTGCCCTCATCTTCTGGCTCTTCATCGTCGCCTCTATTACCGCCTGTTTCTTCATCGACTTCGGAAGCCAGGTAGTATTGTAAAGGATTAGGCCAGATATCATCCTTGATCACCTCACCGAGCTCGTCAGCGCCAGCATCGCTGTGGTCACAAAACCAGCTGAAGAATGACTCTTGGTCGTCATGGCTCCTCTTCTTTCCCTTGTTGGCACTTCTCTTTTTTGTTAAATCCTTTCCTTCCTTCCACTTGATGGGGGTTGACTGTGATGAAGGGTCACAAGTATCATTTAGGTGAAACTCTTTCGTGAGGATATCGTTGGAGAAATAGGGATTGGTGTCAAAGTAAACATTGATCCTGTAGCCAGATTTGATGTCCTCAAACTCCTGAACTTCGACCTTTGTGAGGTACTGCAGTGCTTCCTCATCATCTTCATTTATTAAGGCTGACACTTGAGGATGGTTCACAAAAGCAGTCACCCAGAAGTTTTGTATTTTTGCTATAATGTCTGACCGCTTCTTGAAGTAAGGCTGCCTTAGTGTATTGTATTTCTGTTCTACCTTGAGAATCTCCTCACTGGCATTTTCATTTAACTTGTCGATTTCATTCTGAACCTCATCGATTTGTTCAAAGGGGCCTTATGCGTTTTAAAAAAAATGGACACTGATGAGGGATACATTTTCCACTGCCCACTGACCCAAGAGTCAACAAGCCTGCATTTTCTCAAAGTTAAAATATCTGAAGATGTGACCTAGCGCCAGGACTAGCTCAGTCCAACGAAACAGTGATTCGGCAGCCAACTACACAACAAGTAAAACACAAACGAATACAACCCAACCTGACGCCCCTGTAACAGAGACTAGCGCGTGTGACAGGTCGACAAGCATGAATGAAAGGGGTCAACCACGGTTTGTTTGTGGCGAAACACATAATAAGTTCCTATGAGATTTATGTAGCAGTTTCGACCCTTCATAATTGCAGTCCTTAGTATAAACACCTGAAGGATGAGAATCCTACATGTACAAAAAGACAAATATATCAAATAATATGAAGATGAATATGTAATATAACTATAATATGGACAATGAATACTTCCCCTTACCCGATTACTTCAGCTAAGGTTATATCCCTTTTATTTGAGTTATGCAACGGCTGTGTAATCTCGTATACAAAATTGATATAAAGTCAATATATATTATCATTCTTCCCCCACTTCTCTCTTATACCCCCGCCCATCAGACTCGGCGTCATTACTAGATTTGCTCCCTGATCGATAATCCAGGGCAATCGATATTTAGGTTACTTGCAAGCCACACTGACATGGGAGGCGAAATCTTGCGCTCTCCTATCTCGTCTGCTCACAGAAAGGGACCACTAGTAGCTCACGTGACCGCGCCGTGAGCGAAAACGATCAATACGCGGGATTAACTCTTTGCTCCTCGTTTGTTTTAAATTAGCAGATATACTATCCAAAAATAAGAAATGTATAACTACTGAAAAGAACATTGTACTCACAATTTTTACATTCTTCATCATTGTAATGCAGTAAGTGAAATTTACTCAGATTTCACACAAGAATACCTTAGGGTTCCACCAATCAAGTGACACTTTGGGGGGGGGGGGGAGGGGGTGCATGTGGGTCACGATAACTTTTAGGCACACGGCCTTTCCCGTTAGTATGCTGTGTGGCCTCCTCTTGCTTGGATCAGTGACTGGCATCTCTTTGGCATGAATGCGATCAGATGTTTGATGTGGACCTGTGGGAGGGCTGCCCACTCTTCCTGGAGTGCCTGAAAAAAAAATCACGACCGTTGGCTGGAACAGCGTTTCGGCTACAATCACTTCTTTGCAGCTCATCCCACAGGTGATCAATCGGACTCATGTCTGCATACAGAGATGGCCAGTGAAGGGTTTGAATGATATTGGCCGCCAAGAACTTCGTTGTCAACCGTAAAGAATGGTGTCTGGCGTTGTCCTTCAATGTGCACATAGTGACTCCTTCCGTTGTAACTGACCATACCCCACACCGTTACACAGCCACCATCGTGCAACACAATTTTAGGCTAAACCTTCACTTCGCCTACAGTAGACCTACGCCATCTATCATGACGCTGCAACCAAAAGAAAGATTAGTCACTGAACCAGACACGTCTCCATTGATTGTCACCTGCCTAGGGACGATGTTGGCTAGCCCAAAGAAGTCGATGCTGGCAGTGGCGAGTCGTAAGGACAGGTCCTCGGTGTGGTCGTCGTAGCTAAAGTCCAACGTCATTCAGTCTGTTCTGAACAGTTTAAGCAGACACATGACGCCCTGGAGGCAATGTCTGCGCAGCTGAGGATGTTTTAGTAATCCTGTCTCTGAGGTGACGAAACCAAATAAGGCGATTTTTCGCTGCTGTTGTCACTCTGGGTCGTCCACTGCGATGCCAGTCTTCAAATGAAATAGTGGCTTGGAACCGGTGCCAGAGTCGACTGGTTGTACTCTTATTCACGTTTAGATGCCTGGCAACCTGACTTTGACTTTCTCCTGCCAGAAATCGGCCAGAAGCAATATTCCTTAAATGTATCGATAGAGGAGCCATTCGTGATTGCTTGACAATAAACTTAATGTTGTTGGGGTAGCGTTATTCTTTTATAGGTTTTTAATTGCGCATGCAGTGAATAGTGTTCACCCCCAAATTATGTTGCTTTCTCTTGATCACAAATATGGTCTTAAACGCAACTAACCACTGCGTTGTAAATATTACAAAAAACCCAGGCACTTCACGCCCACATGTCCACTGGACACGGCAAACAACATTTTACTCTGCTTGTCACATACCCAAGTAAGATTTTGTATTTACAAACTACTAAAAACGCGCCATCTGATAACTATACATTGTTTCAGACTTGTGTAGAGTTCTAATCACTTAATGTTGTGAGTGAAGAGACTGACCAGCTGGTGCTGCAGAATCAGAAGTTCAACAAATGATTGTTGACATTTCTCGCTCAAGTGATGTGATGCAGATTTCTGTGTTGAGGGGCAGACGAAGGGCATGGGGGTTCATGGCAAAGTCGAATGGACGTCGCTTAGTGCAGCAAAGCCTTGCATATGATATCACAAAGTCTAATTTAAGAATGGAGGTGAAGGCAGTCTTTGCTGCCTCACGCTGGCTTGAGAATGAGCTAAACACACATGCCGTGATTGTAGCTGTCTTACAGAACATATTGAGAGAGGTGAAGACAGGCATGCTCTGTGCAAAGTGGCAAGCATCACTTCAAAGGTCAAGGGGAGTTAGCATCCTTTGAATATTTTCTCCATGTGTGTTGGGACATGAGCAGTCAGATAGACTGGTGGGCTCTGCACCACTTGATGGTGAATTGATGTATGACAAGCTAGATAATGAGGGCCCTTTGTGGATGCGCACATAGATCATTGCAGTCTGAGGAGAATGGTGCTGCGAGGAGTTACCAGGGGATGTGGCCAACGCTCAGCACTCAGAGGAAGAATGAGACGGATTTACAATCAGACGGTTACTGATGCCATCGGAATTGGAACTCTTCGCTTGCTATTGAAGATGGGGACGGAGCACTTATGGAAGTATCCCGAGTGCTGTGATGTCGATTCTTAATTCAACATACAACATTTATTTTTGCTTTTTTAACGGTATATATTAAATGCGCTAAAGTAATACATGAAGGATACTGTGAATCACTGTACGTTTAAAAAAAATGGGAAGGGGTCTCTTAAGGGTAGGTGAATGGGTGCTAGCAAGATCAGGTAAAGTATAGGAGCCTTTTCCACGCCTTTAGACGTATTGGGTATATAGGGCTAGACATATATTTTATAGACCAAACTGCACTTGGTGGGGGATATGGTCAGCATCACACCGGCCGCCTTTAATTCCCAGGACTGTACCTGGTACCCACTCAAGGCTGGGTCGACCTGGGAGCCAAGGTCATTTTAAAAAAAAGTTCAACCTATGTCAGGCTTGAACCCACAACCCTCCGTCAAGCCGCTAGACTACTGTGACTCTCTAGCAAGATCAGGTCATGAATGGAATCTAGTCTAGCCTCGAGGAAATGGGTATCAGAGTTAACACTCTGGGGTAAATGGAGGAACGTCGCTGTAGCTACTGAGTTTCGGCGACACAGGCGGGAAGTTTCTTATGAGTTTCCTGTACTGGTGGCAGAGCACATATATAACCGTGTGAAATGACGCTGGTTCACATCTCCCGACTTTACCTTTTGCCTTTTTTATACATCAAAAACCCGCTGAGGAAATATCCTACTATGACAATCATTGATTCGAATATCTGTCGTCCGAAAGTCCTTCGAAACTGCTTATTAGGCTCGATTGTCCCCCAGTCAAGGGTCCTACAGCATAACATCAATCCACCATAGAATGTCCAACTGTTTGATAAAGTTCAAATGCTCGCTACCTGCTATTGGCTCCTCTCGTCTGAGTGTCGAGCTACAAAAATAGGGTGGGATGCCTGATGCATGCTTTTCCTTGCTGTTGTGCTAAATATCCTTATGCAACTACCGTAAAGGTGTCTAACGTGCTGAGTAAGATTTTGCCTATATTTGTAGTCATCGAAGTACCTGATGTGCGGACTGCTTCCTGGTGATCTCTTAAAGGCGCGGGTTGTGATAAGTTGGAAACTCAACATACGTATGTGAAGTTAAGCTGTCATGTGGAGGACGTCACAATTTCTTGGATAAGCCCAGGACCAGAGCGTCATGTTTCGCCGCCTCTGCATTTATGGAAGCCTACTTGAATGGCGATGAATGTCCTGGTTCTGTCCCTGGTTGCCTTTGAGAGGTGACAAGTCTGCGCATGTCTGTCTTTAAGGGATTTTCTAAGGGCAACACATCTTCGTCATGTCTCCAAATGGCTGCAGTCATCCTAGCGAGAGAATCGACCTCTTCCTTAGAAGTCGGAGTACAGCTACTCGAGACACAAGAAACAACAAACTACGCACAAATAAACAAGTAAAACCGACGTACACGCAAAAACTAGATCCTGTTACAGAGCCAAATTCCAAAAGGACGAACAACTAAGACTTTCCGAAGTTCACAGACAGTGAGCGCAAACAAACTTCTTTGGTGGTTGAACGGACATCTGGGATCTACTTTGTTGGTCTGTCATCCAGACTGAGATTTTGCTTTTGGGCCTCAGGACAGTATGGTAAACGTTAGGCAGCAGCCCGGAGAGGACAAACCGATTGATAGATCAATATGCTCCATGGGCTAAGGGGGGAGGGCGAAAATATGAAAAGTTGAATTGACAATCGACGACACCCACAGACCGCCAGTAAAGACCGGGCGCCGATGGTCTTACCCAGAGTCCTCGTGCAACGCCGTCAGTCGAAAATCATTGTGTCTCATTTTGTGATCCAGGAGAGATAATCTACTTTTGATAAACTTCGTAATGTTTGTAAATTATTCCCCGTGTCTTCGTGAAATTGTTTGCTCGCTAGTATATATGTGTGTGTCTATGTGTGTGAGTGTATGTGTTTTAAATACTTTAACGTGGCTACTAGGACGACTTAGCCTTACACTTTTACAAGGAAAAGTTATTGGAAGTAAAAGCGACCGTCGTGCTATTGGCTGTATAATTTTTTCCAGGACAGAATCGGTCTATAAGAATATGTATTTTGCATCATAGACCCCGCACACCAGTATTTTCCTAATAGTCAATACACTAGTCATCCCCTTGCGGGATGCGATTTTTCGTTATTTTAAAGCCCAACCCTGGCTATTGCCAGAGGCCGCAACATAGCCCGACCATAAATATTGTCTAATGGCTGAACTCTCCACGGGTGATCCTCATCCACATGTTGGCACTTTGTGTCATCGGGTGTTTATCGCTTTTGTGATATCCTAGTGTGGTAAAATATACTACTATTACTACACTAGTATTGGAGGTTCCGAGTTCAAGCCCCGGTGAAGGCTAAAATTTGTTCACGTGGAATTCTAGTAAAATTCGGCCAAAATTAGGAGTTAAAAATGTATTCTAGGTATTTCAGGATCCTCGCCAGTGCAATGGAGTTTGTGCATTGCGCTGAGATTCTTCGGACTCAGGCTTGAGTTAGAAGTAGAACAATTTACATTATTACAGATTTAAAAAATTGACGTGGCGACTAAGAAAGCCCTCATCAGCACATTACATGTAATGTAATTGGTAGTACCTCTGGTGTTGGGAGCGGGGGTCGTTATATCTTTTTCAGGGCAGCTTACCTGGCCAGGCGGTCAGCTCTCGTCTGTGGGTACCAGTAGCTGCCAGCATGCGGCAGCGGCCACCTCCCGAGAAACGACTTTGACAGGCCGGCTAACCCAGGTGAGGGTCCGTATAAACTGTTAGTAGCTTTCAAATGGAAGGGACAGCGTAAGGGACACGGTGAGGCACGTAGAACACCACTGCACCTGACTTTACCTTCAGGGGTAACTTAATCAACAATCTCTGGCTCTGGTCAGGGCCGTGCTATGCTACAGAAATCAAAATACAATCTGAACTTGTGACTGTAATTGGCAGGATTTCGAAGACTTGCATCGTACTGCACATGGCTATCTCTTGTCATGTCAATCACTTTGGTGCATAAATTGGGATGTCTACTAGAGTTATGTTAAGTTTCTGTAAAGCTTGCTTATCAGGTTTACTAGATGTGGCCATATGCTGCTTCACAGCTCCTCAAAGAGAGGACAGTCATACAAGATATGTTCTTGTCTTTATTCAGCTCGAAGACACTGGCAGAAAGTTGTTTTGCTCAAATCTAATTTATTTTAGTGTTTGTTGTGTATTCAATGTGAGCGGAAAATAATGACCGATGTTCAGATTGTACAAGACGCCAGAAGCCCTAAGTACCAAGAAAAAATAAAGAAAAAGAGTTCGTTTAGGCGGGGACTAGAAACATAAATATTCTAGTCCAGACAAGAAATCTATGTGTATAGCCTAGATCAGCCAAGCAACAAATAAACTAGGCACACTAACCACAAGTCCTAATCTGAAACAAAAACAACTGGAACTACGATTACCACATTGAACATCTGTTTATTTCACTTAACATAAAATCAGCGTGGTTCACAAATAACAATATTAACAACAACCAACGTGCTCGACCAGAATCTAAAGTGCTAGGCATCTCCGGCTAACAAGGAAATGTGATAATGACCAATACGCTCAGCGAGATTACCCCAACAATGGCAAAAACCGAAACATATTTAACATATACGCTAAGCTTCAATATGCCACCAAACCAACAAATCACTTATAGTGATCTGCCAGCCTAGCGAGAATACACCCTTACATATTACACAGTATAACTACTAGAGACTACTATTTCAGGACTAAATATGGAAACATACCACGGCCGCGAAATCAGCCTGACAACTGACTTTTCCCTGCAGTCGCCCATACCTATGCTGGCTAACCCAAGGTGCAGAGCCACAACAGCTGGATAGGTCTCTACAGGGTGCGTCCTGAAGTCAAAAAGACCCAAATAGCGAGTGAGCTGGCCTTTTTATGCCCAGTGGTCAGACTTTTCCGCTTTACTGTCTTAAACTAAAAGCTGTTCCTGTGGACTCTTGGTCATTTTTAAACCAGACTGAACCAAGATCGTCAAGCTTCTGGACAGCAGTCTTTGGCGTACTCCAGCCTTTTACAAGATGCTCAAAGAAATTTCCTACCCCCAAACACACACACACAAAATAATATCAAGTGTTTTTTGTTTGTTTGATTCGCTTTGTTTCTAACTTTTTTTCTAATTTCTTTAAAACAGGACACAATAGACTTCGAAGCTACATGTGCATACAATTTAGAATCGGCGAATCAGCCATGTGCACAGGTGGACTGGACCGAGACAACAGATCACGTCCTCACTATCTGTCCCAATTATAACACATCAAGGCAAAACTTGTGGCCAAGAGAAACCCCGGTGCAAGACAAACTTTACAGGTCGCTGAGTGAATTATAAAATACTAGCCGGAGCCCCGTTTCTGGGGGAAAGCAGTAGACCAACTAACCTGTAAAAAAGCATGTCGTAGGAGGCGACTAATTAGGGGCGCTTCCTTTGAAGTCGGAATACCTCTGCCTGTATGTAATTAAACCAGATATGTCAAAAGGATGTGCACGCAAAACTGAAATTCTGGAACTAGACTCAAGTCCAGAAGTGAACGAAAAACTAAAACTTTTCGCCGGGGTTTACAGCCGGTGAACGCTAAAAAGATAACGGTATCAAAATTACAATAGACACCGTTATCGCCACATCATCATTTTTGTGTGGCGCAATACAGCCCATTCTGTTAACATCATCAAACAGTTTATACACCAGAATTATTATATCGTAACGTAAATCAGTAAAATAAATAATACATTTGCGAAAATTGACTTTTTAATAACATTTATTTGATTTTTATGTCCACAATAAACCTTCCCCTGACCACTCTCTTGCAAGAAGAAAGCATCAACAGACATGATCACGTGACGGCAAACAGATTTCCTTTTCACACCACCATTGCCAGAAACCGAAGATGAGCACGCCACCAGCTCCGGCTGTTATTCAACGGGCCGTCGTTAAACAGGTAAATTCCTTGTTTATGTTTACACCGCGGGGCGAGATAACACTTCTGTGAGTCATTTGGCAGTTTTTACGTGTGCCTTTTAGCGTTGATTGATAATTCTATATAGAAATATAGATCCTGTGAGTGTTCTTTTGAAGTCGCTCAGTGATGACGGGGTACAGCCTCCTGGTTGTGTTTGCTACGTGGTATTCTTTTAAGTCGTGCATAGCCCTTGTTTTTTTTTGTGAGTACATGATCCGTATATCTGCACCAAGATTTAAGTTTTTAAATTGTTATTGATAAATTAAAATTTTATTGCAGATGTAGAATATAAATATTATATACTGATATGATATACTCTGCTATGAAGTGTAATTATGTAATGTTATCTGCTTCATTTTGTTCTACAAGTAGTCTTTAGTCCAGATGCTACTACTACTACTTACTACTACTACTACTACTACTACTACTACTACTACTACTACTGATCGCACCCCACAGTAGAGTAGATGTGTATGGTGATACGTGCGGACCTTCATTGGGACGTGCAGAGCTTCATGCTGAGTGTGTGGTACCAAGATGAAATAGGCCAAGTAGGGGTAAAACAGTAGTTACTTCAATGCTTTCAAAATGTAGAGCTCGAACGCTATGCGTTAAGTTCCAATGGTTGTATTGATATATACAATCAGCAATGATCAACACAAGAATACGTATGCAATCAATAATCAACTCGTTCAACCAAAGCTCACTCGTACATCCATGGATGGATATGTCCTTACGATAGGTCGCAGTCCGACCTTGAGATCATGACAATCATCTTGGTCCTCGGACAAGTCCGAATTAAGCAATGAAAGTATACCGGCTTGCTGCCGAGAATGTAGTGCTCACCAGCTTCCTGCTGAGGTCTTGGAGTCCCGGGGTAAAACGTCCTCAAGGATCCAACTTTAATAACGTTTGCTTCCGTGGGATCCCGGGGTAAAGCGTCCTCAAGGATTCCCACGTCCGTCTCCTTCGGACTATAAACATCAACTGCTCAGACAACAATATTATCATAACAACGTTACGTATTGTTTTGACGTCTTATTTGCTCACTCCGTACCGGTGCGTTCTGGTGCACATTCGCACGCGACATATGGTACACTGTACCTAGTTACTTCAGTAAATTTTTCAGAATCATGACATGATTCTGATTCTTCACCAGTAAAACCAGCATAGCTTGATACAATACTGTATTGAATACACATTAAAAATTATCTTTTCAAGATTTTAGACTTTACAACAAACAGTAACAGAGTTAGAATTGTGAGAAAATTAAATTGTAAACTTTGAAAGTCAAATGAAATAACATTAAATATGAATAATATGAATACTGAACTGCAGTCCTGCTCCAGAACCTGAGTGTTGCATGTGCATCAGTTTTACAGATCTCATTCTCTTAAATACAGACTGTTGGTTCCTTGCCTCTCCAGCAGATGCACTCCGACTTCAAAGGAAGCTCCCCAATTAGTCGACTCTTACGACATGCTTTTGGGGAGGCAGTGGGTCTATTCTTGTTTTCCCCACAATGGGGCCCCAGAACCCACACGGGGGTCTTCTGTTATTATTACTACATTCTGGTGTTATAGCTTAATCAGTTGCCTTTTGTTTTTAATAGTTTTTTCCTTTTCCACTTTGAAAGACTTACTGTTTGCTTTCTTGAATCATAATACTTTCTCTTCAACATTCTGGCAGCATACATGTTGTTCATAAATCCCCAGCTCATACCATTTTCAGCCTTTCAGGACCACAGTTGAAATACAGTGGCAAGGGAAGTTGGCACTTCCACCATTTGACTTTGACATTGAAGCAAATATTGGTTTAGGACTACACAACGAAATTAATGAGTTGAAGCTTTCATTGGCATGACGATCTAGGATTGTCAGCCTTGTTGCAATAGGGCAGTGATGCTACCAACTTGTGAAGAAAATGTTGGCTGATGTTTTTTTTGCAAACCTGCCTTCGTGGCTTTCTGGTAGTGACACCAAAAATTTTAACCCGCTGGACAGTGTAGTTTTGTGCCTTGTCAGTGCTCATCATGTGGAAGAGTCCACCTATCACTCCCTGCTTATCTTCTTCAAAGAGCATTGTCCTTTACATTTTGTTGCTTAAGTCATAAATATTTTTGATGTTGTTGGTATAATGGACTTTATTACTCTGCGGTTGAGAAACTGTTTTTTACCCTTCAGTTTTCAAGAGAATTAATGATTCCCTTTCTAATGTGGTTTATGCAGTCTTCTTTTGTTCTATCAGTATCATAACATTTAGAATTATCCACTTCATTGAAAGCCTTAGCGTCACTATCACAGAGCAAAGTACCATAAATTCGCCTTTTTTTCCCCCAAACTGATCTTGAACAACAACAATCAGAGCTGCCACTGTCTCCATGGCATTTGAAGAACGTGCATTCTTCTGACATTGAGATTTGCGTACTTTCATCCAGTTTACAAACTTAGATAAACCTCACACAATGTGGAGTCACTTTTTAGCTAAGTCTGGTTGGGAAGCTACAGCTTGCATATAATTAAGTCAGATATGTCAAAAGGATGTGCACGTAAAACTGAAATTCTGGAACAAGACTAAAGTCCAGAAGTGCAGCTGCTCTTTCTGCAACTACAAGAGCTGCTCGGGACAATGCATCCTGTGCTGATTTCTTAGCTGCAAGGCTCAGTTTTTGTGCTAATTTCTTTGTTTTGTTGGCATCTGATTTTTAATATTTATGACAGGAAACAAAGAATTCAAGTTAGCATAGCCAGCATTGTCTTTACAAACAGTGACTGCCCTGTAATCGATGCCACACTGTTTGTCCATTTGTGATGTCCATTGTGGACAGCAAATTTGTAAAGTTGCGGCAAGACCAGCCCTTTGTATTTATTTTTTAAAAACTAGTTCTAGAATGTTTTTCTGCATACCACCGCAGAAAAAAGGGAATTGAAGAAACTTTGGATTATGTACAGCAAAGAGCCATTGTTCATTTTTACCTTGATAATATTCTTGTAAACATACTGTCTCAGCTCTGCCATAGCTTTCCAGGTATATAGTTCAGGAGTACCTGTAGACTTATTGAAGTAGAACTGGGACACAAACATCATATAAGCATTGCACAAATCATCACAGCGAGAAACAAATTTCAAGGGGAGGGAGGGTGAGACTAGAGGCATCATACATAAATTTAATATTAGGAGAAGGAAATTCACCTCAAATTCTGCTATTTTTCCTTCCAGGAATTCCAAGGATTTTTGTTGTCCAAAATGTACATATCACCCTTTCAGCAAAATAAATGAGTGTATAAGAAAATTCTAACTAAAACACTAGCATCAGATTACGTAATATTAACAAAACATCCATTTTGGGAAAGACCTATGCTTTGTGCATGCGTAATATATTTGTCACTGTGGGGACCAGTCAGATATGGGCAGGTAGTAGAGCGAATGAAATAATCGGTTTGGTCAATACTTCAAAGATTTTAAGCTAGTATGTATGCTATGCTTTCATAGATCACAATCTTACCAGTTCCTAGAACTGCCTTTACAGTAATATATATGTCCTTTTATAATATGTGGAAATAGCTGCTCATGTGTGTCAAGCGTGTTTTATTTTTTTTAAATGTTCCATTGAGTGAGGTCTTCATTTTAAAGTGATGCTAAATTGCTTACAGTTCAGATAAATTGTGTGTATAATTGATTCTATGAAGTGTAGAACTTTACAAAGACAAACACTTTGAATTGAAAATATAGGTATTTTTGACATAAATTGAATAAAATACTGTATCATTTGTCCCTAAAGCAAAGTAAAAAAAAATTAGTAAAGGTACCTTTTCCATGCCTGTAGGTGTATAGGGCTAGACCTATATGTTTATAGACCAATCAGCACAAGATGGGTCATGTGGTCTGCATCACGCTGGCCGCCTTTACTTCCGGGCTAAATCACAGTATTTATTTATAAACATGTCTTTTTAAATTCACAGGTCTTATCTGGGGATACTGTTGTATTACGAGGTCAGTCAAAAGGAGGGCCACCTCCAGAAAGAACAGTATGTCTTTCAAACATTACTGCCCCTAAGTTAGCCCGAAGGGCAAATCCAAATGTTGAGAGCTCTGTGGAGACAAAAGATGAGGTGAGATCTTTCTCTAATTTGATGGGTTTTTAAACCAGATATATTTTAAGACAGTGCAGACTTCCTATTATTGTTGGCCACAGTGGATGTGCAATACTGTAAATGCTTACAGACTGCTGCGTGTCCATCTCTTTATGGTATCCTCCTGCTTGTATCAGTCTACTTGCTTTTCATTTTTTTAGTCATTGTGGTGGATATGCATGATTACTGATTTACTTGTGGCAAGTTCTTGCTTCAGACAGTATTTAGCCGTCACATTTTTCTTCTAAGGGGATATATTTGTGTCATCCAGCTGCTGAGTTGAGTGTATGGCACACATCACTGAGCTGTAGATTTCATTTGAAATGTGTTTCGACTGCACACGGTAGTCTGTGTTGTGAAATGCAGATTAAAAAAAATTGCGTTCAAAAAGGCCTTATGCAATTGATGGTGTGTGCAACTACTGATCTTTTGTAACTGCTGCTTCCGTCAGCTGTGAACTGCATTTATGATGCTGGATTTTTTGTGTTCACACTTCTGATAGCTGCCTTATCTCGCATGTGTGGCTCCCCCGCCCCAATGCTCTGGGAATTCCCTTTAAAATCTCGCACCAGTTGAGATGGGGTGAGTGGCGTTGTGATTTTTGTCACAATAATGAGGTAACGTTTAACATGATGTGTATAAGGAGATACTCCTTACGTCACTTGGGTGCCAGTCCTTCACTGATTTGGTTTTACGGAATCTCATGCAAGACTCCTGCTGCACGTCCTTGTCGTGCACCGCGGATAAGGTCTCAGATAGCATTAACAGAGCTGTCAGGGGATCTCAGCGGCCCCTAGAGGTGTAAAGTCCTTGTGGCTGTCACCAACCCGCCCCCAAACACATAGGTGGAAAGTTTAACAAAACTAATTTGAAACAGGAGTAAAATCTTTTTACCAATTGCACAACAATTAACCCTCGGTTAAAAGTTTGTGGAGTAAAAGGAACACTGCTGCTGAGACTCAACCCTTGACCAAGAAATTTACCCGCAGCTCAGACGAGTAACATCTCCTATGGGTGGCTTCTCGCAGCAAATCCTACCTATGTACATCCTCTGTCAACCCTCAGCGTTGTCCTCACCGCACTGACGTACACCAAGACAGCAGCCCGCACTGAGGTACACCAAGACAGCAGCCCGCACTGAGGTACACCAAGACAGTAGCTGTCAGTCAACTGGTTAAGCCTCAATGTCCCAAAAAAAAAGGAAGATCTTACGGAATACGAGCAAGTCCAAAATCTGACCACCACAAATCGTACTGATTGGGAAAAAGCCCAAATGTCCTCAATATGAGGCCCCACTGGCCCGAGTGTTGGGACCTAACAGACGAAGATTCTCTATTCTGTCGGCTAACGGCACATTAAAGATGTCCGAAGTGCGACTAAAAAGAATGTACCTATTCATGTGGTCATACGGTTGTGAGGTTAAGCAGTCATGTGCAGGACCTGACGATTCCTTGGGTCATGTGTTGGCTCTGCATTTATGGAAGCCTCCTTGGATGGTGGGAAATGCCCATGATCTGCCCCTGCCTTTCCTTAAGGGCTGCCCTAAAGGGGGTACTCTTAGGGGCAACACCTGTAGACAAAGGGACAAAGAGAACATCATACAAATAAGGCAACATCTCGATCCACACAAAACAATGGCTACAGTCATCCTAGAGATAGACCTGGCGTCTTCCCTCGAAGTTGGAGTACATCTGCCCATGAGGCAGAGAAAGGCAAAAAATGGTTGTACACGCAAAACTCAGGTTTGGGAAAAGGCTATAAGTCCAAGCGGACGAATAGCCTGACCTTCCGCCGGAACTGACAGCTGGTGAACAAAGAAGAAGAAGATGGGGTGAAAAGGCTAAATAGTGCCCTAGACTTTATTTTATAGACTGATTGACACTCAGGGGGTGACCTGGTCAGCATGACACTGGCCACCTTTACTTCCCAGGACTATACCTTACACCAACTCAAGGCTGGGGTGACCTGGGAGCCAGAGTTGTCTTTGAAAAAATTCTCACTCTGCCAAGACCCAAACCCTCGACCTTCCCATCTGCAAGCGAGCATCTAGCCGCTACACCATTGTGTACACCACTTATATCTGTGCTACTCATAAATATTACTGGTTCAGCTTTTATCTGGATTCAAATGAATTTCCATTTGCTGCTTTCTTCAGCCATGGGCATGGGAGGCCAGAGAGTTCTTAAGGAAAAAATTGGTTGGGAAAGAGGTGGTTTTCACAGTGGAATACAAGGTGCCAGGCACAGGGAGAGAGTATGGAGTCATTTACCTGGGGAAAGGTAACGTAACATTATTTTATTTTTCTCTTTTTGTACAATTGAAATGTAGGGTGTGTATTCATATTGTTGCCCTTTGTGAGAATTAGTGTCTAGTTCATTGAATGGTCCCCATGTTGATTTCTGGGTAACATGCCGTGTAATACTTTGTAAAAAGGAAAGATGAGGAGGATAGATATTGAACAGTTTAATGTTCTGTAGAATAATGTAACGACTAGTACAATTATTAATACTAAAGAATGCTTGTCAGAGAAGATTGCAACAAAGAACAACCAACTGCACACAAATAAGCCAGTAAAGCGGATGTACATGCAGAACTCAGTCCCTGGCACAAAGCCAAGGAACAAACAACCAGGATGTTCTGCAGGGGCTTACAGCCAGTGAACAAAGAAGATTGGTTGACAGGGGGGGGGGGGGGGGGTGAAAGATAAAACCTTGTAATTTCATAGTGCATGATTTGATTTTGTGCCTAGTTTTACTGTAGGTTGATTTATATGTCTCTGTCTAACAACAGTGTTTTGTACACATATAATAATCATCACTGGAAGTTTATATGCTGACAACATGAATAGTTCATGACACTGAAGACTGATGAGTTAACAAGTCCAGATACTTAGATATGGGAGTAGCCTCAGTGTGGGTTGTGAGGCCCTATTTTTTTGGGAGAGAGAACAATTAATAGACACACAGCCTCTTGATATGCAGGCAAATAATTAAAGGTTTGCTAAAATGACAAGAAGTGGGCTGAAAGGAATCTAAATTGTATCCTAGCTGTAAACCACAATTGTCAACTGAACCTTTTAATGATAAAGAAGTAGAAATATGGTTTCTTCTTCATCGCTTGTCTGAGCAACATATGTGAGTAGTGTCTGTTTGTTTACAGCATAACTGCTGTATTTGCACCTGTCAGCTGACATATCCGACCTCTTCTAACCATTTTTATCTGGGTTAGCCTTCCTCGAAAATAAGGTTTGTGATAATATACATAAAGTTTAAATCAGACAATTCACCATTCGCCATGTTGTTTCCAGGGCCACATTTTGAGGGAAACAAGAATAGATCCACTGCCACCCCAGTAAGCATGTCATAAAAGGTAACTAATAACTAATGGAGGCTTCCTTCAAAGTCAGACTGCATCTACCTGAGCGACAAGGAACAACCAGCTGCACACAAAAAAAGCCAGTAAAACAGAAAGTCCACATGTACGGACAGCCAGGACTTACAGCTGGAGCTTACAGCCGGTTAACAAAGAAGAAATCAGACTTCATCAGCAAGCAGCCTAAAGTTTTGCTGTATTTATTTCAGATACAACGGGTGAAAACATCACAGAGTCTTTAATATCTGAAGGTCTTGTTGATGTTAGAAAAACTGGGCTCAAGGCTGATGAGTATGTTTTTTTTAAGCTTCTTTATGGTATTTTATGAATATCTGCTTGTATGAGTACCTGTAAGCTCATGGGAAGTTTTTTATAACAAAAATTGCTTCAAACAAAAACATATGTTTCACAGTATGGCAGTCTTCATAGATGTTTGAAATATTGGTGCCTATGACTTTCCTGTTACATAAATTGCTGAGTTTCAGTTCTCACAGAAAAGTTCATTGTCTTCTAAATATACTTAAGGATATTTACTACAGTGGATAAACCAGATGCCCTAGGAAATTTGAATTATATGCCATACATATATTTGTACACTAACATAACACATACACGTAGCTGTTTAGAACACAGTGTCTCTGATAAACCTGGACATTTTTAACTCGCCCTGCAAATGCTTAAAAAATATGAAGTACTCCTCGTGTAGGTTCCGGGGCCCTACTGTGGCGAAAACAAGAATAGACCCATTGTGCCCCCCCCCCCCCCCCCCCCCCCCCCCCCCCCCCCCCCAAGAAGTATGTCATAAGATTCCTTTTACTGCTGAAGATAGGGACAGAACACTTATGTGAATGTTCCGAGTGCTGTGACATCAATCCTTAATTTAACATTAGAGGAGAAGAAGGCAGTGTCAGATATGATAATAATAGGCACATATCATCATCATTATCTCGTGCTACATAGGGCTCGCAGTCCATTCCGTTTTCTCCTGTACAAGGCTTCTCTTATTGTTCATTTTAGGGTTTCTTTTGGATGTCCTCGCGCTCTGTCCCTCTATTTCCCATTTTAGGGCCTGTTTGTTGATTCTTTACTCGTTTCTTCTCATAATGTGCCCAGTCCAGCGCATACTTTTTTGCCTCACTGTGGTTGTTACTACCAGTTGCTCAGACCGTTCTCTTTTTTTTTAAAAATCCCAATTGAATTCATACTCCCCTGTGTGGGGAAAACAAGAATAGACCCACTACCTCCCCAAAAGCATGCCGTAAGAGTCGACTAATTGGGGAGCTTCCTTTGAGGTCGGAGTGCATCTGCCAGAGAGGCAAGAAACCAACAGTCTGTATTCAAGAGAATGAGATCTGTAAAACTGATGCACGCGCAACACACAGGTTTTGAAGCAGGACTGCAGTTCAGTAGTGGGCGACCAACCAGAACTTTCCGCCAGAGTGTACAGCTGGTGAACATGAAGAAGAAGAATAATTCCCACTTTTTATATTCATCAGGTGTTTCTTTTTTTTTCATGCATTTAAACTTTAGTTCCATGTTACTGGGTCTCCAACTTTCACAGCATAGACTTCAAATGTCAATGAAATAGCTGTAAGAATTAGTAGTCTCAGAAACGTTACATTGCAATGAATTGTTAGGTTATAACAAGACATGTTTTTACTTGATCGCAGGTTAAGAATAAAACTTGCATTGAAATAGTTGCCTATGACATAAAAGTAAACTTGTCCATGTTTCTTGTCTTTTCACAACTAGTCCAGCCCAACAGAGACTGGCTCAGCTTGAAGATGCTGCTAGAGCAGCTGGTAAAGGCAAACATGCAGAAGAGGAAGCCAGTAAACACGTGCGCAACATAAAATGGACCATTGAAAATCCACGGCACTTTGTTGATTCTCACCATAATAAACCACTGGATGGTAAGTGTCATATTTAGGAACTAGTTGATTGTCACCCATAAAAAACCATTGGCTGGTGTCATATTTATGAACTAGATGATTCTCGCCATAATAAACCACTGGATGGTAAGTGTCATATTTAGGAACTAGTTGATTGTCACCATAAAAAAACCATTGGCTGGTGTCATATTTATGAACTAGATGATTCTCACCATAATAAACCGTTAAGTGTTATAATTATGAAATATTTTGATTTGTCTTATCTAGAACAGTTTAAACAACCACCACAGAGCAAATTCTGTCCTGTATTAGGCAATCTGTGTGTTCTTTGTCTGGGAGGGGGGAGGTTTGGTTGCTGAAATTGCTGGCGGTCATCTTTAGAGAGGACTATTAAAGAGGTGAACCATTATGGAGATGGTTGCCATGGTGCCTTTACTGTTAAGCAGCAACCTCACAGTGGAAACTGAGGCATCGACATGACTGGGTACTATATGAAAATTATACAGGTGGACAGTATGGTTACTGTGAATGGCCCGGCACTGGATAGGAGGGATTTCATTTATGCAATTTGAAATGCACATTGTAAGGATCATTACGACATACAGGCACAACTCACCTATCCCTGTCCACATTGGTAGTTATGAGAGTGCAGCCTGGAGCAAGCAGATACTATACGCAAAAGACATCTAATTAATCAACACAGAATGGGCATGATCATTTGTGTCTTAAGTTTTGTGGAGCTGTTGAGGAGATTAGAACACCAGTGGATCTGTCTGGAGGGCTGTGATAGTCATCAGTAATCACAAAAAGGAACAAACTATTACAGCTTATCACTCGCAACTTTCCGTTGACTAGTAAATAGACCAGTTGATGCATTGGTCACTACTGGTTGATAGTGACAACTTGCTTGGATATGTTTGCTTTGATGGTGATATTTAGGTTTAGTTTGAGGTGATTCACACACAAACACTGTCATTTTCAGCTGTGATTGAACATGTGAGAGACGGCTGCACAGTGAGAGCATTTATACTGCCAACTTTTGAATATGTGACTGTCATGCTTGCTGGAATCAAGGTAATTGACCTTATGATGTTTCATTTAAATGTTATTAACTCTGGCTGGTTTACCCTTTGTCTTTAAAGCTGTAGAGCAGTTTCATCCCTGATAGTGACCAGGTTTGTTGTTTCTTATTATTGTGTCTCTAGTCAGCTGATTCTAATAAAATAAAGGCTGAAGACTCAGTGGATTTTCTTCAAATTATGTCTGGAGAATTGAGTACTTATACCCTATTTTTTTTTAGAGAATAAAGGATAGATAAGCCCTCAGGCTAAGCAAAAAACAGTAACACTTCACCCTACCGGACATGTTGTAAGAGGCAACCTGTGTATAGAGTTGGACATATGGTTTTAGCTATCATTCCATTGAAGAAAAAAAAAACAATGGAAAAGTCTCATCAAACTCACAAGGACATAGAAATAAAGTCAGATCAAGAAACACACAGAAGGAAGCTAGAGAGTGAGTTAAATAAATTGGGGGGGGGCTGCATATGATAGCAAAGGTTAGGGTGGCTTGGCATGAGTTGTGTGAAGGTGTATGGTCCATTTGGGAATGAGCAGAAGAAGAAATATGGTGATGCAAGGAGTCAGTCAGTCTGTGATAGCGAATTTTTAAAATATATTGTTTTTATAACTATATTTGTTCTCATTTTCCTCCAAGTGTCCAATGAACAAACAAGATACAGATGGAAAGCAAGTACCAGAGCCATTTATGGAGGAGGCCAAGTTTTTTACAGAGTCACGACTCCTGCAGAAAGATGTCAATTTTTTTACAGAGTCTTGGACTCCTGCAGAAAGATGTCAAAATCATTTTGGAAGGTGTATCCCATCTATTGCCAGAATACTGTTCTTCTTTAATTCTGATAGATTATAGACTGGAGCATTTTGCAGGTAAATTAGTGCTCTATCAACCTTGCAGTATGTTTTCTACTGGATATAAAGAAGGCTGTCTCAATGCAACCCTCCCTCATAGCCACCTATGACATTGTTTCTGTTGTGGGTCCTTATAAGAAACGTAAATTTATTTTGGTATCTGTTTGTTTTCAACTCCTTTAGATCCAGTGATGTATAAAAGTCACATCATTCTTGTGGAAATAAGTTCTAGGTCTGTGTATCGTATCTAGTGGCAGACCAGTTTATCTGCCATTTACACATAATAGCAGATGGAGCATCTAACTGTTATTGTCTGTGACGACATATATGTGCCCGTGTATTACTAGAACGTATGGGGAGCAGAGAATATGAAGTGTAGAGTGGCCTAAGACCGGCTACCTCGTACTATAGAAAATATTTGCTTCAAAATGTAGTCTTAGTCAAAGCAGTTCACAAAGGACTGTGTGTAAATAGTTTGAGGGTCTTCGCTGCTCTAGAAGATAGTAAATAGAATATGGGAATATGATACTAGGCCTGTATTTTTTGTTGACCAGGGGTATACATAGGGTAATTTGGACATCATCATCTCTGGATTCATTTACATTTTTAGATAATTCCCTGGCACGAGTTTTATGTCTTGGGATATTGGTTTCACAATGATCCTATGAGGATCTGGTTAACAATCAGAACTCAGTTAGATGGCAAAACAGATCTTAATGCATCTGGTACTTCCGACATTGGAACTCTTTATCAGTTCCCAGCAGAAATACCTTAAACTGTGGAGGACACAGGTTCTGCACCGGATTATAGCCTGGTTATATCCTATTATCTCTCCTCTCCACAGGTGTGAAGTTATAGTTCCCCCCTTGCTCATCCTATTGAAGAGAGGAAGAACTTTTCAAGATTCTCCAAGGGGCGTAGTACTTTATTACTAAATAGGAGAAAGCTTGGGTTTCCAGAGGATTTACTATCAACCGTGTTCTTATAGATAAACCAAAACAGCTATTATGGTAGGTGCAGCATTGCCCACTAAATAGTGACTTAACGAGCATGCATTTTAAGATACAAACTGACAATTTCTGACTAGAAGACGTTGGTAGTAACCTGAATTACTGCTCCGGCTGAACACAGTGGTAAACGCTGGGGTGAACGGAAATATATATATTGAAGAGTTGACGTATGGGTCATGTTTGCAGTGGTTATTGGAGGAATAAGTATGGGCAAGGCAGACATACTGAATGCCCTGCGTTCTAGCGAACTTGAGACTAAAAGGAGTTGAACTGCCTTTTAAGAATGTGTATTGAATGAGGACAAACATGCAGAAATTTGTTTCAGCAACCGCAAAATGCCCCCCCCACGCCTAAAAGTACCCCCCCCCCCCCCCCCCCCCCCCCCCCCCCCCCCCCCCCCCCCTCCACCCACCCAACCACCCAAAAAAAAAAACCCAATCCAGATATGTTAATGAGCTCCTCTTGGGTGCATTGAGCATGAAGACACTGACTGCTGCATGGGGGGAGGGAGCACAAACTTGTCGGATCCACGTGCTAGGATGTCAATTTGGACAGGTAACAAGTAATTAAAACTTTTCTACTTACCTCAGCCCATTTCTTTTTATACAGTACTTTGGCACTTCACAAATGCAAATTTATGAGCTAATTTGTTTTTGTTTATTTTTGTGAAATTTTAGGCTGGCAACATTACTGAGTTTTTACTGAAAGAAGGGTTTGCACGTTGTGTGGACTGGTCTATGGGTGTGGTAACACAAGGTGCAGACAAGCTTAGAGCTGCAGAAAAGTAAGTTCCTTTGCTCAGAAATTGGACTGCTTTCTTTGCAGTGGAAATAAGGGTGACTAGCCAAGCAGATGTCAAGAAATGAAGTGACTAAACACATACTGTGTATAATAAGCGCCGGGGGGGGGGGGGGGGGGGGGGAGAGGGAGGGGGAATACACCCCAGCATGTTGACTGAAGTTTTTGTGCGCCTGACTAAATTTCCTTTGGTCTATGATCAACAAACACTTATAAACAGTCAGTTTTTTCTGTGAAAGTGTTTTCCTTGTCCATCTTGGTGAGCTGCCTCGACTTATCTTATATTTAGTTAATTTACTACTTTTCTTATAGGTAAAGGGAGATTGGAAATGTCATATTTTGGCTTGTTATGTACGCATATTAAAGTCTTTCTGTAAAAAAAAAAAAAAATTTTTTTTAGCTCTGGTTTGACAAGAACTTGTAGACAGGCTTTTAAATTTGGTTTGGCAAAAACATGTAGACAAATTTTATATGCTAACTATTTTAGATTTGATTTCACCTACATCGGTTACCCACCCACACAGGACTACAGGTTGCTTTGTAATTGTTGTGCGGTACCCACATATAACTGCTATATGTGTATACAGCTACACAGGGTTTCATGGATTTGTACTTGTTTTTCATCCTTGAGATGTTGATCCTACAGATTGCAATCCTGGAAGATGAAAACTGTAAAAGTAAAATTGATTTTACAAGAAAATGTAGCCTCCTTTGGAGCAGGAGGTAATCTCATTATCATCTGTAGATCTCTTCCCTGACCAACAGTCATTCATATTGCTTCTTGACTGTTAGGATCATAATCCCGAGAGTCCTACAGTTGCTTTTGTCAAATAAATTTCTGTTTTATATTACTTGTTTCTGTAATATTATATTTCACTTCTGTTTTCAAAATGGCGGATAGCAGTGGTGTTTATTTTCGCTGGCTGTCAATTCTCTCTGATTATTCTGTTTCATGTCATTTCCAACGCAGGATACTGTTTTTTTTCCCCCGTGTATTGTGGTTGTGCTGTGTCCGGCGGGATAATGGCTGATAGTTTTGGCAGCCTCGGCTACGCTGCCGTCGCAATGTTTTGATTTCAGAGGTCCACCCAGGAAGACATAATCTCGTCAGCAGGGGACTGTAACTGTCTAGAGAGCAAACTCGATAAAAGCTGTACCCAGAAACGGAATGTGTCAACTATATATCTGGTGGGGAGGAATCGACACATACAGTTAACTCAATGGCCATAATGTATTTATTTCAGGGCTGCTTTTATGTATTGCTTTTTTACTCCCAGTGCTTTTATGTCATGTGATAGTTTTCCAGAGTTGCTTGTAAGTTGAGTTGTCAAGAATTGACATCACAGCACTCGGGGCATTCCCATGCATGCGCCGTCCTCCTAGTACCGGTCACTGATTATATGTCTATCTTGCCTTTTCTCTGAGTGTGGTGAGCCGGCCGGACCCTCTGGTTACACCTAGGTGCCTCATTCTCACCAGACCATAAAAATCTTGTTTCTCTACTGATTCGGTTGCTTGTTCCCAAAGGGCCTTGACCACATCTGCCTTGTCATGTATCAATTCACCACCCAGTGGTGCAGATCCAGCCAGTCTGTCTGCCTGTTCATTACCTACCACATCGGCAAGGCCTGGTGAAAAGATCCAAAGTATGCTCACTACCTGTGACCTTCCCAGTGAAGCTTGTCACTCTGCTCGAAGCATCCCTGTCTTCACCTTTCTCAGCATGCTTTCAGAGTCAGTTACAATTCTAGAGTTGCTTTTATGTGAAGTAATATTTTCTCTGATCACATTTATATAGTGTAATACCTTTTCTTTACAACTTCACCATTATATGATGTAATCATTTATATTTAGTCCTAATTTTAAATAAGGTAATAATTGTTTTCCAGAGTCGCTAAAGATAAGAGACTGCGGATATGGAAAGATTACAAGCCATCTGAAGCCAGTTTGAACATCAAGGATAAATCATTCTCTGGCAAGGTAACCCATTTACATAAAGACATTCTGGGAGATTTTATCTTCTGTCTTTTGTCTTTCTGTGTTGTAAAGCCTTTACCAGCTCACCTAACATCCTCTTATCTTTTGCTTATTTCCTGCAGTTCTTCTTATTTTAATCTTTTTTGCGATGCAAAGATGCGTAACAATCATCCTAGAAATAAGTTCTACTGAAGACCTGGTCGTCATAAATTAGATATATATAAATATCATCTGCCTGAGATGAGAGCAAGGAAAACTCCACACATTAAGTGAGATTCGGTGGGGAAAATGAATGTGCCTGCAACACACACATCCTGCAACAAGACAAAAGTATAGGCGCAGACAACCAACCAGAACTTTTATGCAATTCACAAACCAGTAAACTCATTTTATTTAAAACTGCCAGTTTTTATATTTTTTTAACAATTGTTGGTGGTACACAGGTTGTTGAGGTTGTCAATGGTGATGCCTTGGTGGTTAAACTGGAGGATTCATTCAAAAAAGTCTTCCTGGCCAGCATCAGACCCCCAAGGTGAGCCTCCTAAGTCAAATAAATACAGTGGAACCTCATTAACACAAACTCCAAAAGACTGAAAATCGACTTTGCCTGAAAAAAAATCTTGCTCTACGGTGGCTAATAATAATGTTACATCCCAACATCCCAGCTGGAATGACACCTTTTGTTCCTGTTAACCAAGTGTTCGTCTTAAGCAAGTTCATGTTAATGAGGTTTTACTGAAGTTGATAATTAGGTTGTGTTAAATGCACATCAGATCACTTGCTGAATTCACATCAAAAGTTTACTTTAGAAACACAGGTAGAGGACCCTTTCCACTCCTTGAGGCCATTTTTAAAAAAAATGGCTTGGCCATGTTATGAGAATGAATCCTGATATACCTGCCAAAACAGCTCTCACGTGGATACCACAGGGAAAGAGAAAAAAAGGGGTGCCCAAAAACAACATGGAGACGAACGATGGAAAGTGACCTGAGTGTGGCATCTTTGACATGGAAAACTGCATTGAAGATTGCACAGGGCAGGAAAGCATGGAAAGTCCTCTCTGAAGCCTCGTGTACCAATAGGCATAACGAGAACTGATAAGGCTTTTATATGGTGCTAGCTTATGTTTTATGGGCAGATACTTGGATGGTGTGGTAAACACGTCACTGCCGCATTTACTTTCCAGGAAATTTGTTTAATATCCAGTATAGGCTATGTCAACATGGAAGACAGACATGATGGGGGAGGGGGGGGGGGGAATTCTTTATGATGAGAATTTCAACCCATGATGATTATGTTGGTAGACAAGCATGCTTGCCACTGGGCTGTGCCTACTGTTGAACATTCTGGTCTGACAGTATGCTTGCACTATTTTGTTATTTAAGTGCCTGAATGACAAAGACATTGCAGCTGTGTGTGTAAGGAGCATTCAGTTGAAAGCTTGTTCATGCAGCATCACATGTAATTGCTTGCTTTGAACATGATCATGTCATAATTGTATGAAAATTACTGACCAATGAACAAACCAGCACCTGCTTATTGTCCCATGATGCATAGCTTCTGTTTCTGGCTGTTAACGTAATGCCTGTGTTGATCAATAATTCGCCCAGTGAAGCTCAAGAAGCAGTTATTCAATTATTTTCATTTAAAGAATGTCAATGAGTTGAATGCAGACAGCTTACTATAACAAATATGTGTAGAAGATAACAGTGACAGACTGGGCACTCAAATGTTGAAAAAGACGCGAGTTCTTTTAGTCGGGTCAATCAAATATTGTTGCAACATCAAAACATTGATACAGCAATACAAGATGTTCCTTGTTAAATCGTGTCGCTAGCAAAAGAATTCAGTGTGTCAGTTAGGACAGTTCTAAAGGTTGTTTGTAAGAAACTGTGTTTCGGAAAGTGTGATCACCTTCAGATGTGCCACGGACGTTGATTGACCACCAAAAGACTTCAGATGCAGACATAATAATGCGACAAACATTTGGTTCAATGGTTAACCAGTCATTTTTTGTGTTGCCAACATTTGTTCCCTACCTAAGCAGTCTTATGCGGTGCCTGTAGTAAATGCCTACATTGATTTTCTGACCAACATAGGGTACATAATTCATTCAAAATTGTTTAAATTCTGCAACAGCAAGCTTTTGAGAAAGCCATTGGAATGGGTTTGAAATGAACGCTCCTTATAGAAAGTAGGTAAGTTATATACATGTAGATTTGGGTTTCTATTTTAGTGCCAGTATTTCAGTGACATTAAGTTAGTGTCTGCACATTTTTGTTTGCAGATTACCAGATGCTCCAGAGGGGTCTGTAAAGGAAGCTGCTAACAAGAGAACCCGACCACTGTATGACATTCCCTACATGTTTGAGGCTCGGGAGTTCCTCCGGAAAAAGCTCATTGGAAAGAAGGTGGGTAACTGAGGCATGACTAATTGGCAATAAATTAGATAATTAATTGGCTTACTAAAACATGTTTTGGCATCATGGCTGAAGTAGTTATTTTATAGTCAAGGTGTTATCTTCACTGCAAACTTGTTGCCTCATGATTGTGCCTGTGAAAATCACACAAAATGCTTCTGCCTGTTCCATTGACAGACAGTTCTGGGAAAAATCTGAAGCATGTGCAAACAAGAAGGCAATCGTTTAAGGCACCAGTGCCACAATATGTGCAGTTTATCATTGATGAAAGTAGTCAGTAACGACAAATTAGCCGTACACAGACTTAATTTTGTAAATATCAATCATGACAGAGACAAAAGGCACTCCACAGGAATGCTAGAAGAGCAGATAAGTTCTAGTGCATCCAAAGGACAGTCCTGATTTTTCACAAAGGGAATTCTGTTCTGACCCTTTAAAAAAGCTACGACGGGATGGTGACCAGATGATTCAGTGAGCAACCACTCTTTTGTGTGTGGAATTTCTATGATGTTCCCAGGCAGTGAGATACATGTCTGAATGCCTACAGGGACACCCTTCTGGTGATCCCAGGTGCATGGTTATTTTCTAACAGTTGCTTTAATCATGCCACACCAACTAGTGCACCTGTCATACATGTCGGCATCTGTGACTTGGGCATTGCGAACGAGCTTCATGTTGCCGGGTTTGATCCCGGCTGTGGGCGTCGCATTGGTTTCGACATTGGTATCAAGAAGCTGACTGCTCAGAAAGCATTAGCAAACTACTGAACATAATTTTGCCTAGAAAAACCACAACAGCCAAAAAATGCTGATGTTGGTTCTGCAATATCCTTTAAAAGATACGCAACTAACTTTTTTAACTCATAAAGTCACCAGATTAACTTCTATTTAGTCACACGGTGAATGTAGACAGTTTCTAGTAAAGTGGTCAGTTGATTTGCCTAGTGTATTTTTTTTTTAAACGGCATTTTGTGTGTAAAATTAATTGAATTGTATGTCTATTGAAGATTGCTTTCTCATAACAAACTGATGTCTGTCTCTGGTCAGGTCAGTGTAGAAGTTGATTACATCCAGCCTGCAAACCAGGGATTTCCTGAGAAGACTTGCTGCACTATTACCATTGGTGGAATGTGAGTATGGCGTGCCGCACAAAACTGGCAGGTTTTGTTGAGAATTCTCGTTTTAAAGCTGATAATGTTATTGTTAGCGGCAAAAGAATTTAATGGCAAGCCACACTAGGTCTGTAGATCTTCCTTGAGGTGACCCCCTTTTTAAAAAAATCTGTGGCCCGGATATCATTACATTCAGGAGGAATTTACGCAGAACTCACTGAGAAATATTTAGCTTGCACTTAAACCTTCCAGTAGAACTTGGGCCACCGTGAACTCTGTAAATGTCCTGTCACTGTCTTTTGCAGCTTCTCAATCCCCAGTACTTTCTCTAATATTGCGTTATTTACCAGTTTTTAGGCTGCCTGGGACCAGAATTGGAGGGGGCGGGAGAATCGAGATGACATGGTCAGACTAAATTATGATTTTATATTTGTCCTGACAGACAAACCCATTATCTTACCGATGATTTGAACCTGGCCTCCCAAATGAGAGTCCAGCTTTCTTAACAGCCTTATGTTATTAATTTTTAAGCCTCTTCATAATTTTCTTTATAATAGTGCTTAAGGGGGGGGGGGGGGAGGAGAGGCGTATAAAGTAGTTAGTCAGGTGTTGCAGGCACATGCTTGTCATGCTTATTAGTTAAGCAATTTATTTTGCACATTTTGTCGTTTTAGAGCAGCTATCATTGGGACTTATTGAATAATTGCAGGTGTTCCACATGTGGGTTCCGGGACTCCATTTGGGGGTGAGAAAAAAAGAATAAACCCGCCCCTGACAAGCATGTCATAAGAGTCAACATTAAATGCTGTCCCAGAACGGACCCCTGGAGAGAGGAGTATAAGTTTCCAATACACATCAAGACTGAAGTGAAAGGGGTATTTGACAAGGAAGAACAAAACAGTGTGCAGCGCAAAACAGCCACCCTCAGTCTACTTGATGATGAATACCCGCAGAACCTTTGGGTCCGTGTTTACACAGATGGGTCAGCAGAAAGCGCAGTCAGAAACGGAGGTGCAGGAGTGTACATTGAGTATCCTAATAATACCAGGGATACAGCTAAATTACCAACGGGAAAGCACTGTCACAACTATGATGCAGAAGTTCAAGCCATCAAGATAGCGGCAGAGAAACTACTAAATACAGGGTATTTTTCACAACCAGTGGTATTCCTGACAGATGCAAAAGCAGTACTTCAGTCACTCCAGTCTGGAAAATTACCAAGCATACGGACACTATTATCCGAACTAGGCAACCGCTGTAAATTAGTAATGCAGTGGATACCTTCCCACTGTGGATAAACTAGCTAAGGAAGGTGCAACTGAAGAACAACCTAACATACCAGTCTCTTATCAACAGAAGAGAATGATCAAATCAGTCAGAATGCCACCGAAACTGGCACAAGATGATTACCATATTATGGACAGACCAGAGCAAGTCATTATCCTTCGCCTTAGAACAGGGCACAATCGACTTCGCTCCCACATGTACAACAAATTTAAAAGTGGCCAATCAGCCATATGTACTTGTGGACTGGCACCTGAAACAACAGATCACATCCTTCAAGACTGTCCCAGATTCAACGCTTTCAGGCAAAACCTTTGGCCAAAAGAGACACTTGTGGAAGTCAAACTTTACGGGCCGCTTAGTGACTTACAAAAGACAGTGAAATTCATACTAGAGACAGCATTGCGGATATAGATAATTTATTTCATGCGAACGAAAGAAGAAGAAGAAGAAGAGTCAACTAATTAAAGGTTTCCTTCAAAGTTGAACATCTGCCTGAGAAGCAAGGAAGCAAGTCTGCATACAAAACAAGACAAATCTGTAAAAATGTATGCAAAACTCGAGTTCTGGGGCAAGATTAAAGTCTAAAAGTTAATGAACAACCTGAGTTTGCAACCAGTGAGCTCTATGAGAAGAAAAATAGGATTACAAGTGTGAAGATCAACCTCGTGTTCCAGGATTTGGCTCCGTCTGACACAACACAGCGATAAGTTTCCTGGCTAGAACATCATATTCCATGCAAACTCCTGTTTTGAAAGTGAGGAAAAATGGCTTGACCAGTTTGCCAAAGATATAGTATAATAATGTAGCCTTGAGACTGTGAAATAAAGCAACATCTGGCATAGAATTGATTAATCTGATAGAAAAATGGGACAAAATATTCAGAAAAATGTGTGGTATTTATTAAAGAATTAACAAAACATGTTACTTGATGCTTGGCTGGGTTTGGAGCTTCTCTGCGTGTAAAATGTCTAAGGCAAATGGAACACATCATATTTTCTCCTTTCTTATGCCAGTGAAAAATACACTTGTCACTGTACCTTTTTAAAACTAGTGATGACAAAATCCAGCAGCTTGCACAGGAAGTAAACGTAAAACGTTACTTGTTCTCCAGAAATGTGGCAGAAGCACTAGTCAGCAAAGGCCTGGCCACAGTAATCAGGTACCGACAAGATGATGACCAGAGGTCTTCCCACTATGATGAGCTGCTGGCTGCTGAATCTCGGGCTCAGAAGAAAGGCGTTGGGCTTCACAGTAAAAAGGAGGCACCAATTCACAGGGTTGCAGATGTTTCTGGAGTGAGTTATTCTTTAGGCATTTTCATCATCATCATCGTTAGCTTCTCCAAATGATTTAGGTCTGTTTTTCCTGTTCGGCTGCCGACACAAAATCTTTGAGGGTGATTGGATCTAATTAGAGAGGTATGGGGAGGGGGGGGGGGTAGGCAGGTGTTGGCTTAATTGAAACCATGGTTTCTTTCTGTTTTAGTAGAAATTACAATCCCTGATTGTTTGATTCTGTTTTGTTGATGAATATCCTCCATATAAACATTGCCTGTTCTACCGATGATTTCTCCAGTTGTTATGATGTTTACACCACACAATGAAAGGACCTTGACTCTTTCATTTAGTTGATAAATGTCAAAATATGACTGCTGGGCAAAAGTCGGTTGAGGTCCTTTGATCGAACGGAGTTGAATAAAGCCGATGGCTCTAGATGCGAGCGTTCCATTATGTCCAGTTTGGTTTACTGTAGTTTTCTTATGTATATGGAGTTAATGGAAACAAAATGTTGTTTATCCATCATACAAGATCATGAGTACTAAGTTGAGCTGACTTGAGCCTGGAATGTGCTTGGAAAGTAGAGGCAGCTCATGGAACACACATAGAGGAGAGATTTTCAACAAGATTTCTAGATTCTCTCCATTAAGTGCACCAATATAGACATATACTACATCTAGGTTGATCTTTTTGTAGCATCTTCCTGTATGTTTTCGTTCACGCTGAAGGATTTGAGAGCAGTTTTAAAGGTGCCCTTGTAGTGCATTTGTTTTCTAGCCACCTGGGGATTTTTTCTTATGCTATAATTCACTTTAGTGGTTGGAGTCTCTAAAACGGTTGGGCTGACACCTATCAGTTTTATGTTTGTGCCAGGGCTTTCAGGGGTGCAAGGAAATGAGCAAGCTGGTAGGCTTGCAGCTAAAGCTACTGTGGAGGGCAGACCAGCCACGGGCCGGGCAGATATTCTGAATGCTCTACGATATGCAAGACGTTTGCGAGAACCACGTGATGGCTGAATCTGCAACCCTGAGCGGACTGCCAAAAAAACACATTAAAAGAGGTGTGGCCAGACAAGAGCACTATAAAAGAAGAATAAGAAACCAACATAAAATGGTGTCTTGAGCTGCTTACCCTGAATGATTTACTAAGGAGGGTATCCGAGCACTTATAGGCTGAATGATGCAATGATAATAATCTGTCTGCTGACTACAATTTACTTACTTTGCCATATTAGGAGTCGCAGTAGCTAGATTCTCACCTGCTGACCCAAAGGTCTTTGGCAGATTTCCCCCTTAAAATTGACCTTGGCTTCCAGTTCATTCTGTCTAAATTGGGTAACAGATAATGTCTTTGGGAAGTAAAAGTTGACTGCCATGGTCACACCACCCACACCATAGAGAAGTCTGTTAAAAAAAAAAAAAAAGATGTGAGTGGATCATATGCCAATGTGCCACTGGCATTAAAAGGAGTCCTTCTGTTTCTTTATGGTGGTATTCTCTTTACAGGCTTTTTCTATAGGAACCTGTGTTCCGGCATCAGGACTAAGTGATCCACTACACGACTTTGCTCAGATGAACAGTGAGAATGATAGAGTGCGGCTGTCATTAAATAATGCTGAAGTGTTCTACAGTGATCATGTTGTATTTCCACAGGATGTTGCAAAAGCAAAACAGTTTCTGCCATTCCTTCAGAGAGCTGGTAAATCAGAAGCTATCGTTGAATTCATTGCTAGTGGATCTCGGCTAAGATTGTATCTACCAAAAGAAACCTGCCTCATAACGCTTCTTATTTCTGGTAAGCCACACCTACCTTGTATCTGTTTGAACTCATGGTATGCTTCTTATTTCTGGTAAGCCACACCTACCTTGTATCTGTTTGAACTCATGGTATGCTTCTTATTTCTGGTAAGCCACACCTACCTTGTATCTGTTTGAACTCATGGTATGCTTTTTATTTCTTTTAAGCCACGCCTACCTTGTATCTGTTTTCATGGTATGCTAGACCTATAGACTGGACATTTTGTTTTTTTTAACTCTTTGAGTCCCAAGGAACGTGTCATACGCTCATAGATTCCTACCTAAAAGCTCAGTGAACGCAAGATGCGCTGATTTTATGTCTTTCTTGACTACCCCTTGGGCCTGTGATGCTACACACACACACACACACACACACCCCCCCCCCCCCCCCCCCCCCCCCCCCCCCCCCCCCGACTCAAGAAGTTAAATACTAATTCTATTCAAATCTGCCTAGCCAATGTTTACTTCTGTTGAAAAGTCAAATATTCCTGATAACTGCTTGACAATTCTTACATATGGTGCATTTTGCTCTTACTTTTACAAGTCTTACTTCTAGTGGATAAACTACATCTGATTCTTTAAAATAAAATCTGCTCCACAGCTCACATTTCTTGTTTCATATGCAGACACTCTCTGTCTCTGTCTTTCTCTCCTCTCCCCCTCTCTCTCACAACTGGCGTGTAAAATAATATTGCCTTATAGCACTTCTGCTGCATCGAAAGAGAGAAAACAGATAATTGATGCACAGATGTTAATTCTAGTTGGGTTTTGGGGGGAGGGGGGGGGGGGGGGTACATGAGGCGGGAGACCTGGTGAGGGACCGAGGTTTGTTTGAGGCAGACTGTAATGAGAACAACGTTCTGCAAAAGACCTGCTACATGATGATGATGCTTTAATACAGGCATGACAACTATAGCCACTTCTAGTTGGACCAGTCTGACTACTGTTCTCATTGACAGCTCATTCATTTCTTTAGTTGGACCAGTCTGACTACTGTTCTCATTGACAGCTCATTCATTTCTTTAGTTGGACCAGTCTGACTACTGTTCTCATTGACAGCTCCTTCATTTCTTTAGGTGGGCCAGTCTGACTACTGTTCTCATTGACAGCTCATTCATTTCTTTAGTTGGACCAGTCTGACTACTGTTCTCATTGACAGCTCATTCATTTCTTTAGTTGGACCAGTCTGACTACTGTTCTCATTGACAGCTCATTCATTTCTTTAGTTGGACCAGTCTGACTACTGTTCTCATTGACAGCTCATTTATTTCTTTAGTTGGACCAGTCTGACTACTGTTCTCATTGACAGCTCATTTATTTCTTTAGTTGGACCAGTCTGACTACTGTTCTTATTGACAGCTCATTTATTTCTTTAGTTGGACCAGTCTGACTACTGTTCTCATTGACAGCTCATTCATTTCTTTAGTTGGACCAGTCTGACTACTGTTCTCATTGACAGCTCATTCATTTCTGTTCAAATGTTAAGTGTTAGACACTGAGTTGTGATTGTATGTTGTAACATGTTTGCTGCACAGTTGTTAGTACTGTTATTAGCTACCTTTGAAAATGTGTTTTGGATGAATACTCATCAAAGCAAAGATATAAATATTAAATAATATGGGCCCTAAAAATCTGTAGAAAAAGTAAAGTATACCCTGTTCGCACCAGTGGATAATTGAGCTTTTGATGCTAAACTATAATTTTTGTAGACCAGTTGGCACTTGATGGGTGATGTGGTCATCATCTCACCAGCAGCCTTGACTTCCCAGGGTATTACCTATTGTTCATTTTAGGTAGGTCGATCTGGTAGCCATGACAAGGATTCAAACACAAGATCTTTGGGCCGGCAAATGAGCATCTAGCCACTACACTGCCATGGTAGTAGAGATGGTTGCCTTGATAATGGTCTCATCACCGATCAAATGCTGATTGGTCTATAATTAAAAAAACAGAAGGCCATATTTCCAGGGATGGGGCCCAGATCTGAGTGTTTGGAGTCTGCATCTGAAACATTAAGGCAAACCATTAAGGTCAGAAAGAACAACAGTGGAACATAAACTCAAAGAACCTCTGCAAGAACCACAAAGGACTGAAATTTATACGTAAGACAAAAATTGCTGTTACAGACAGTTTATTTCAGGCAGACAAAAGAAGAATCTGTATCAAGGTAGATTTTTCAATTAATGTATGGATTCCTAGTTGACCCAGTCTAAATGGATTACCAGAAGGTAATATCTGGGATGTTAAGTTGACTGGCATGATATTTGTATCGTCTCCCCTGTCAAGTCCCAACTTGTTTATATATATATATATATATATATATATATATATATATATATATATATATATATATATATATATATATATATATATATATATATATATATATATATATATATATATATATATATAATTGTCGGATGCACTAATGGCATGAAAGGGGTTCTTTACTTATCTGATTTGTTGCCAGCACCATTCCATCTTTCCAGACAATAGTGTTCCAATGTGCTTCAGGAAGGTGACAGCACTGGTGAAGGTTAAGAGTTAAGTTCCTCCTTTTGCTAGCACAAGGCCTGGACAGATTGTAGTGACCATGTCTTGCCTGTGCATTGCTCTCTTGGCTTGCTTTATTAACTTCAAAGGGAACAGATCAACCAGTCTTATAATTGCTTGCTCTCCTAATTCATTAAGTAGGATCGTTTAATGTTAGTGTGTGTGTGACACACCTCTGTGAGCTTATACTGAGCTTAAGAATGGTTGGGGTCATTGATAGGCAATTATTTTCTATATCTCCTCTAGGCATTGACTGTGCTAAAGCCGCTAGAACATTGCCAAATGGTCAGACTGTTCCTGCAGACCCGTACGGGGAAGAGGCTGTGTTGTTTACAAAGGAGATGTGTCTACAGAGAGAGGTGAGTCATAGTAGATATACAAAAGCTTCCTTGGTACTGGACAGTGCAACAAAACTGAACAGTTTGTTAAGAATTTGTGATGGGTGGTAAAACCACTATGCTGGTTTCCTGGATCATTAGAATAAAACAGTGAATATATTTTATTCACCAAAGCTGTTTTTGATGTTTAATCACTTTTTGTGAGGCTATTCTTTTATTGTAGAAAAGGAAATTCCACATCATCATTGTCCCAACGGTACGTTTTTGAAATGGAAGTGCATATTTTCAAATAGCACTCACAGTCTATCCCATTATGAATTTTGTTTTTTATCCCATGCAATTAGTAAAATATCTTGGATGGAATCCAGTGGAGCACTTTTGGCCTCTCATTGTTGGTCATAGGGGTTTTCTTGAACACCCTCATTTCCTCACTCCACTTGTTTCCCATTACAGTGCCTGTTTTGTTATCAGGAACTGATATACTTTAGCCATATTAAATGTCACAGTAGATTAGAACATGTAGTAAAACACATCTATTCCTATGCAGTGTTGTGCATACAAGTGCCAGCTGTTGTGAATGGGTGCTTGTCGGGACAGTGGACTGCAGGTCTGGTGAGAGGCATGTTAGTGATTGCAACTTCTGACAGTTGCCTTATGCATCAAATTTTTCTTGGACAGTGAAGGACATTTTGTATGATTTCCACTGGTACAGGAATGGAGACCAGTTTTTGGTGAAGTTTGGACCTTAACCAAGATAGCTAACTTTTCCTTAGGATGTGTCCAGTATATTACTATTATGTGATCTCGGCCTTTATAGCTGTTGATACCTGCCATTATTTTATTAGCTTTCTTTTCCCTTTCTGTGGCTGTTTTTACAGTGATTGTTTCTTTTTTCCCCACCTGCACAGGTTGAAGTTGAAGTTGAAGGCATTGACAAAGGAGGCAACTTCATTGGCTGGCTGTTTGTAGATGGGGTAAATCTGTCTGTTGCTTTGGTAGAAGCTGGTTTGGCTAAAGTTCACTTTACAGCAGAGAAGAGTTCCTTCTACAAAACGTTGTTAGAGAAGGAAGCAAAAGCCAAGGAAGAGAAACTGAAAGTAAGCAGTGTACTTTGAGTGTAAAATTATGTGTGTGTTTGTTAAGGAATTTTGAAGGTAAGGGAAATCTGCCACAGTAATATTTTTCGGCAGTCACCTTCATTTAGAATAGATGACTTCGTGAGAAATTCTTAGAATGCTGCCGTTAATACGGAAATACTGACATTTTTGACTTATGGGGGGGGGGGTGACTTGTGAATAGCATTATACCCCAGGAACTGATATCCTTTGGTTATATCATTTGTCATAGTTTAGAATATGTAGTATTATGAGGCATGATTCCTAGTTAAAGGGGTAGGGATCATCCAACACAGATGTGGAAACAGGTTTTTAGAGACACCCTGAGTTTGATGTTGACGTATCTCGAGAATGAAAATATATGCAACAAGGGAGTCACCAAAGACAAATCAGCCATAATTAGAGAGGATATCTGCAAAGATAAGCTACACAGTGAGTATGATACAACCTAGTCTTAAACTGTCTCATACAGTCACAGACATGGCACCCAGTCCTAAACTGTCTCATACAGTCACAGACATGGCACCCAGCGCTAAACTGTCTCATACAGTCGCAGACAGGGCACCCAGCCCTAAACTGTCTCATACATTCGCAGACATTGTACCCAGCGCTAAACTGACTCATACAGTCAAAGACATGGCACCCAGCCCTAAACTGTCTCATTCAGTCACAGACATGACACCCACACTCTTAACTGTCTCATACAGTAACAGACATGACACCCACACTCTTAACTGTCTCATACAGTAACAGACATGACACCTAAACCCTTAACTGTCTCATACAGTCACAGACATGACACCCAGGCCTAAACTGTCTCATACAGTCACAGACATGACACCTAAATCCTTAACTGTCTCATACAGTCACAGACAGGACACCTAAACCCTTAAATGTCTCATACAGTCACAGACATGGCACCCGGCCTTTAACGGTCTCATCCAGTCACAGACATTGCAAACGGCCTTTAACTGTCTTATCCGGTTGCAAACATGGCAACCGGCCTTAAACTGTCACATCCAGTTACTGACATGGCAACCGGCCTTAAACTGTCACATCCAGTTACTGACATGGCAACCGGCCTTAAGCTGTCTCATCCAGTTACTGACATGGCAACCGGCCTTAAGCTGTCTCATCCAGTTACTGACATGGCAACCGGCCTTAAACTGTCACATCCAGTTACTGACATGGCAACCGGCCTTAAACTGTCTCATCCAGTTACTGACATGGCAACCGGCCTTAAACTGTCACATCCAGTTACTGACATGGCAACCGGCCTTAAACTGTCACATCCAGTTACTGACATGGCAACCGGCCTTAAACTGATGTATTCAGTAATCAGACTACATGCATGCAAACTGACACTTCTGCATTATAGGGGTGAAGGAAGAAACCATACAGTTGGAATTCACACCAGGGAAAAGTAATTAATTTCTTTTGTGTGTGTGTGTGTAAAATCTCTGTATAACTTTCACACCAGGGAAAAGTAATTAATTTCTTTTGTGTGTGTGTGTGTGTGTAAAAGCTCTGTAAAACATTTACATGAAAATTCTGGACTATTTACCAGATTTGGGCTAACTTCGTTGAGGAGAAAGAGGTGAAGGTCGAGGAGGAGCCAGTTGAACGAAAGATCAACTACAACAAAGTGATTGTCACAGAAGTCACAGACAGTCTGACATTCTTTGCACAAAATGTGGACAATGGTAAGTACTAGCTGTATCACTGTTTCTTCTATTTCTCCACTTTTCTTCCTTTTTCTGCAAATGCTAGGCTGGAGTATCAGCATCTTTTGGCTCAGCCATCTGATTTCATCATTCCCTTAATAAGTCACCCTTTACGTGTTTAAAGTACTTTAAAGGCGGTAGGTCTGTTTTTGTGCGGCCATGTGGCTTGAAGGTTAGTGAAATTGTATTGCAGTGCAATTTTTGTCGTTTATCAGTGTTTGATTCTGTTCTCTTTGTTTTTGAAACATTGGTTTATGGATCACACCATTGGAGAAATCGGGACTTCTGCATGTGATATTCTAATAGTTAGCAGGAGATACACAGCAGCTAACCTCCATTGTAGAGACGATATTGTTTCTAATCTTACAAAAAATATGTAGGTCTGTTTTTGTTGTTGTTACTTGTTTTCCCTATCGACATCCTAGCACATTGATCGGCCTTCTTAGTGTATGCCCCTGTGCACCCAGTAGAAATTTATTGGTATATTTTTTTTCTTTGCCTCAGAACTGGTTTCTATATGCTTATCTTCATTTATTTCCCATTTGCAACAGACTCTTTTGTCTCAACGTTTCTAGAATGCAGCACATTCATTCAGTTTGATCACCTTGTTCTTACTTCTTTCTCCACTAATTACTGCAGACATAGCCAGTCTGTCTGTCTATTTGTTTGCCCCCAAAATTAACCCTGATAACTTTCTTAGAGAGGAAGGAGTTTAGTAGTTACTAGCTCACGGTAATGACATTAACTCACAGTGATGACAGTCATTTCCTGACAATTTTATTGGTTTGAAGACATCAACATCCAACGCTTTGTCTGAGTGAGTTTATCATTTGTTCAACTGTATTTGTCATAATCATATCACACAGCCCAGCATTCTTCCTCTCCATTTTCATCTTTATGTGTCTGATCTAAAATTGACATCAGCAACTGTGACTCCTGTCTGATATTGTGTGTCAGTTACGCTATTATAAGTATTGATAGAACTGTTAACAACACTGGGCTGTCATGTGAGAGACACAGTTTAAAAGAATCCTTGGCTAGATTGTGAAATTTGTGTTCTATATGGGCAAAAATAAGCACGTTTATGCCGCCTTTGAGGCTGAGATAGGAGACATAACCAGCCTCTCATAGGGACAATTAGTAGAAGTACTTTAAAGTAGCTGCTGCATCGGAGGACTGAGCATGCATGAGAATGCCCAATAAGCAGTGACATCGATTGTGGTAACATAACATGGGCATATAGTGCTGGACCTATATTAGTGGGGATATTGTCAAGATAATACAGATCACCTTTACTTTTAAGAACACTTCCTGGTACCCATGTAGGCTGAATTGACCTGAAAGCCTCATTCACTTAAAAAATATGCCTTTGTGAATTTGAACCTAAGACGGTTGAACAAATGGAGAAAAGTCACTATGCTGCCTTATTCAGTACAGGAACTTTTGGTTAATGCACAAGACCAGTCATTTCATGGACTGTGGACCACAGAGGACTCAGAAAATAAATGTAAGAGGTGCGTAATATTGTTTACACACACACACACACACACACAAAAACTCCAACTTTAGGATGCTATCCATTGTCAGTTCTAATGTTTATCAGTTATATTCACCTATTCAGTATGCCTTTGAAAGTCTGGGGTCCACAGCTGACCTTTAATTAAGGGCACGTCTGCAAGTTTTAACCAGTCTGGAGCCACGACTAACACACCTCATTTTCTCACAGTGATGACAGTTATATCCTGACAACACTGTTTTGTGTCTTGAAGACATCAACATCCAACGCTTTGTCTGAGTGATGTTTCATACAAGGTCCGACAATTAAGAAATGAGACTAATTCTATAAAAATTTAAATAATCAACACTTGAAGATATAACCTGTATCTGATTAAAAGTAAGCCTTGTGTGCATTGATACAGCAAGTTGCACGATCTAACAAACACTGGAACGACCTCTGCAGGTTGTTCTGTTGTTATGGCCCATAAAGTCGATGTTACGGCCCTTTGGATGTCATCAGTATTGTTAAAGAAGCACCCTTTCAATCGTAACTTTAATTTTGGGAATAGAAAGTAATCACAGGGAGACAAATCTGGGTAATAGGGTTGAAGGCAGAGAACACTCATTTTTTTTTGAGTTAAAAATTCTTGTTTTGATAATGTCTTTTGGGAACTCAACTCTCTGATGTTTTTGGTCATCAGACAACAAATGTTGTACAAACAGGCAAGCAACTTTTTTCTTGCCTAAATCTTGCACAAAAATGTTATTAACGGCCTCCCTATTACCACCAAAAATTTCCAGCGTAGGTTCAGGGGCCCTCTTATAGTGAACACAAGAGTAGACCCACTGCCTACCCAAAAGCATGTCGTAAGAGTAGACTAATTGAGAGCTTCATTCGAAGTCAGAGTGCATCTGCCTGAGAGGCAAGGAACCAGTGCATACAAATGAGTCAGATCTGTAAAATGGATAAACTCGCAGCACTCAGGTTCTGGAATAGGACTGCAGTCCAGAAGTGGATGAACAACTAGAACTTTCCGCCAGAGTTTACAGCTGGTGAACACGAAGAAGAAGAAGAAATGCACAAAATCCTAGGGTACATTGTAACCATAATAGCAAATGAAAATGCTTTGCCTGTTGTGTTTCTTCATTTATTTGACACATGATACTAGTGTTAAACAGCCTATAGATGTGTCGTGTCTCACACTGATGACAGTCTTAGCCTGACATAATTTGATTATGCTCTGAAGACATCAAGATCCAACGCTTTGTCTGAGTGGGTTTATTTCACTCAAGATACCAGTGTTAAACAGTTTATAGGTGTGTCATGTCTCACAGTGATGACAGTCTTAGCCTGACATAATTTGATTATGCTTTGAAGACATCAAGATCCAACGCTTTGTCTGAGTGGGTTTCTTCATTTGTTTCACACATGATACTAGTGTTAAACAGCCTATAGATGTGTCGTGTCTCACAGTGATGACAGTCTTAGCCTGACATAATTTGATTATGCTCTGAAGACATCAAGATCCAACGCTTTGTCTGAGTGGGTTTATTTCACTCAAGATACCAGTGTTAAACAGTTTATAGGTGTGTCATGTCTCACAGTGATGACAGTCTTAGCCTGACATAATTTGATTATGCTTTGAAGACATCAAGATCCAACGCTTTGTCTGAGTGGGTTTCTTCATTTATTTCACACATGATACTAGTGTTAAACAGCCAATAGATGTGTCGTGTCTCACAGTGATGACAGTCTTAGCCTGACATAATTTGATTATGCTCTGAAGACATCAAGATCCAACGCTTTGTCTGAGTGGGTTTATTTCACTCAAGATACCAGTGTTAAACAGTTTATAGGTGTGTCATGTCTCACAGTGATGACAGTCTTAGCCTGACATAATTTGATTATGCTTTGAAGACATCAAGATCCAACGCTTTGTCTGAGTGGGTTTATTTCACACGAGATACCAATGTTAAACAGTTTATAGATGTGCCATGTCTCACAGTGATGACAGTCTTAGCCTGACATAATTTGATTATGCTTTGAAGACATCAAGATCCAACGCTTTGTCTGAGTGGGTTTATTTCACACGAGATACCAATGTTAAACAGTTTATAGATGTGCCATGTCTCACAGTGATGACAGTCTTAGCCTGACATAATTTGATTATGCTTTGAAGACATCAAGATCCAACGCTTTGTCTGAGTGGGTTTATTTCACACGAGATACCAATGTTAAACAGTTTATAGATGTGCCATGTCTCACAGTGATGACAGTCTTAGCCTGACATAATTTGATTATGCTTTGAAGACATCAAGATCCAACGCTTTGTCTGAGTGGGTTTATTTCACACGAGATACCAATGTTAAACAGTTTATAGATGTGCCATGTCTCACAGTGATGACAGTCTTAGCCTGACATAATTTGATTATGCTTTGAAGACATCAAGATCCAACGCTTTGTCTGAGTGGGTTTATTTCACACGAGATACCAGTGTTAAACAGTTTATAGACGTGTTGTGTCTCACAGTGATGACAGTCTTAGCCTGACATAATTTGATTATGCTTTGAAGACATCAACATCCAACGCTTTGTCTGAGTGGGTTTCTGTGTTTACTTCACACAGGATACCACCAGTGTTAATTGTGAAACCATGTGATTTTTTAAAATAAAAATGGCTTTAAGGTTATAAAGTGTGACTTGAGGTAATATTGTAAGTGACCAGTAGCATATCAGTCTGAATGACATACATATCGGTAACTCACAGTGATGACAGTTGATTCCTGACAGTTTTACTGTACTTTGAAGACATCAACATCCAACGCTTTGTCTGAGTGAGTCTTATGTGAGTTTTCATAACACAGAGAGAAGAAGAAACTAAATTGTATAGATTTACAGCAGGGCTTTAACTGAAAATAAAATGATCAGATATCCTGACCCATACAGACCTGCAGATTACTACAGCAACCTGGTGTAACCATTTCAGGTGTCATGATTGTAACCTCTTAGGAGGTGAATAGGGTAACTGGGATTTAATCTGTTGATCTTCCGCCCAGGCTGAGAATTGGTCTCAGGGGTAATAATTTTGATATCAGCTTCGAGAGGAGAAAATGGAGAGAGAAAAAAAAATAAGCACTGCAGTTAAAAAAAAAAAAACATAAAACATATCTATAGATGGCATAAGTATGTTGTATACATTTGATACCAGTGTTAAGAGGCTTCTATTACATGCTATGTCTCACAGTGATGACAGCTGTATCCTGATATAATAATCTGATTATGGTTTGAGGCCATCAACATCCAACGCTTTGTTTGAGTGAGGTCCTCATTTATTGAATGCATTCAATGGTTTTACCAGTAGTTACCAGGGTACTACTCCACCCCAAAAGGCGTGGCTTACTCCATATTAATAAAGTATTTTCTTCTTTTTGTGTGTTTCTTGGGGTGCCCACTCAACAGAAAATATAGTTGGGTGGTCGAAGTGAGGTGGGGGTGTAAGTTGTGTTTTTTGTTGGGAGCAGTTGTATCTAGAAACCGGTAGTTTGGGCTATTTGTGAGTAGCTTTGCAGCTAGGCTGCGATAAGTGACAAGCATGTTGGTTGTTAATGGGGTTTAACAGTTTTTTTAGGGTAGTGTGCATGCGTGTGTTCCCAGCTTCTACTAATTAAAGGTAGTCTGTGCACAAGTATTGTGATGAGATGGGCAGGTTTTTTTTTAAAGTAGTAGTTCTTTGGTGAGCAGAAGCAGGTTGTCGTTAAACCCAAGCCGCTTCCAGCATACCCGTTGATATCACAACATTGATATTTTCTCTCTGCCGAGGTATGGGCTTAGCACCTGATGCCGTTTTCGGTCAGTGTCGCCTGACTCTGCACAGAATACATAATGATTACAATGCCACTGTTGGGACACCTTCTGCTACCCTTTTGTTCTCCTGCACGCACACACACACACACACACACACACAAACTTGAGAGTTCTGGTCTTGTATGATCAGCTAAAAAAAAAAAAAAAACACACAAAAACTGCCAATTACTGCCTGTTAGTTTGTCAAAATAAGATATTTTTTTGTGCCCCTAAAATGAGCCCAGAAAACTTCACAGGGATGAGAAATGTTATAAGGAGTTTAGTTACTTGCTTACGGTAATGACATCAACTCACAGTGATGCCAGTCATATCCTGACAATGTTATTGATTTGAAGACATCAACATCCAACGCTTTGTCTGAGTGAGTTTACCAATGGTGTAGCTAGACTATAGTCATCATCTTATTATTGAGCTGCACAGCCCAGCACTGTCCCTACTCTCATTCAAAGCTTTGTCGTCCCCTCCATACGCTGCTTCCAGCACCAGACATGGTCACTTACTCACCACATGTTATGTACTGCCAGAGAAAAAACAACCAACTTCTTTTGTCTGGCATCAAAAGGCAATCTCCAAGTGGCCACATAATTTTATGTGCTGTATTTCTATGTAATTCAATAATAAGTAACATTATTCCTGATATAATCATCTAATTTAGTCACTCCCATAGCCTTACAAGGACATTTAATAAATGTGGTTTCTGAATTTTAGCACTTTTTATTCTATTTAAAAATAGGCACTGGAAGGCATATATCAAAGGAGATGAATGTAATGAACATATTGGAAAGATAGCATCACATAAATTAAGAATATTAAAAACAGTATGAAGTGTTTTTGGCGGAGGTTGTATCTCGCTTGATGCCTGAAGTGGTACCAGAGGAACAGAGTCATCTTATGTTGGTACCAGTAACTCACAGTGATGACAGTCATGCTCTGACATTACTATTTCATGATTGACATCAACATCCAACGCTTTGTCTGAGTGAGGGCTTCGTTGAAATAGTTACTGGACGAAATGATCTTGAGTCTCATGTGATTTGTATACCACAGTGACTTGTGCACATGTCTTCTGCTGAATATGTTCAAGATCTCAATAGTTTAAAATTTCAAAGCTTAGACTGATTGAATGTTAGCATGGTAAAATTCTTAAACTTTATGCTAAAAGTTACATGAAAAAGAAAAGATCTATACCAGTAATGAAACTGGCTAACCTGACACCAGTGTCGCACATGTTTCTCACTCACAGTGATGACAGTTACACCCTGACAAAATGATTGACATCAACATCCAACGCTTTGAGTGAGGGCGTTGTTGAAATAGTTACTGGACGAAATGATCTTGAGTCTCATGTGATTTGTATACCACTTAAAGACTTAATGCATAACTGAAGGTCATGGGTTTGTTTCACGGCTGCACCCTTCAGTTCACAAGAGCAGAATTTTTGGAGATCCCTGGGGATTACAGCTGAAGGTACAGAGTTCATGCTATGTGAAGCTAGCTCTGCAGGCGGCTAGCCATTTTTGCAGAGAGAGACCGAGCCATGTGGGATAAAACCTGCTGCAATTAAGTCTATTCTCTCGACTTTAACTTTATGATCTTACTAGTTTAAACTTTTACTGTGGTAAAATTCTAAAACTTTATGCTAAATTTATTTGTGTAATAAAAACAATAAAACAAAAAAGCTTTATGCTAGTTGCGAAACTGACACAACCGTCACACAAATTTCTAACTCACAGTGATGACATTTGCATTCTGACAAAATGATTGACATCAACATCCAACGCTTTGTCTGAGTGAGGGTTTTGTTGAAATAGTTACTGGGTGAAATGATCTTGAGTCTCATGTGATAAAATACCACATTGACTTATGTAGTAATTTATAGTATTAAAGTGTAGGCTGTATTGAATTTTGCTGTGGTAAAACTCTACAACTATTAAAATGTTTATATATATAAATCTTTTAGAGGATGTGCATTGCAAAGGAAAACCTTTATGTCTTATGTCCAAAGAATAAGTTTTTGATTAATTGTAAAGTCAGATTTATGTTGAAGTTATATGTTTAAAAAAAAAAAAAACTTTCTGCCAGTTGCCAAACTGGATAACTTGACACTGTCGTACATGTCAGTAACTCACAGTGATGACAGTTACATCCTGACAATATGATTGACATCAACATCCAACGCTTTGTCTGAGTGAGGCCGTTGTTGTATATTGATAAGGGATTTCAGTATAGGATGTTTTTCGATACAATGTATCATGTTTTTCATATGCCTGTATGTCCAGTTTTCAGTTATTTGTTACTATGTTAATACAATATAACTGGCAGTGGTCCACGGGCCAAATGCTAGGCCTTCAGATTTGGCCTGTGGGCCGCCAGCTGAATAGCCCTGACCTAGATTGTGTCGTGGCCTAACACTTCCTGCCCGACTGACATTACATGTTTTAAGATCACCATTACTTTTATTTTGGTTTCTCTGGCAATGTGTTCATATGGCCTTGTGCTCACTGTGATGATAGATCCCTAACCTGACACAGATCACAGGTCTGTGTGTGCAGACACACCAACATCCAACGCTTTGTCTGAGTGAGTTTTAAATGTGAAGACCTTTGCATCTGTACCTATGCTCACAAATGCTTTTTTATTTTTTTTTGCCTCCTAACCCCAGGTGATATGAACGACAAATGAGAGAACCTTTTGGGTTGTGTGAGGGAGGGATTTATCCTCTCTCCCAAGTGTTATGACTAAATGATTATCAAAGGCATGCACTTGTGTGTGTTCCCCTCTTCCAGAGTGCTGTTTAAGCGTGTTTCCATTGAATCTCTCTTGTGGGTCCACCTGCACCTCCATGGGTTCAGTGTCAGAAGTAGTTGCCATAGGCATTTAAACATTCATCCCACTGCTTGGGAAGATGGTTATCTTTATCTGTAGCCTCCCCATGTCACTGCCTAATCCAGTGTTCCCTGTCTCATTATGTGCTCATATACAGAGAAAACAAACTATGACGCAGGCACACATGGCTGTGATGGGTTTTTTGCTTACAGATACTTCTGATAGTTTGTGACATTTACAACTTTTTTGTTTTGTTTTTAGGGTCAGTACTGGAAAAACTAATGGATGATCTGCGGCAAGAGATGGAATCAAACCCTCCCCTGCCAGGAGCATTTACGGCACGGAAGGGCGAGACATGTGCGGCCAGGTTCTCTCAAGATAACCAGTGGTACAGAGCTAAAGTGGAAAAGGTGGAAGGCGGCACTGCTTCAGTTTTGTTCATTGATTATGGAAATGTAAGTTTTCACATCTGTTGATTATGGGAATGTAAGTTTTCACATCTGTTCATTATTGTAATGTAAGTTTTCACACGTGATGATTATGAGAATGAGAGTATTCTCATCTGTTTATTGTGGCTGTTTCCAGTACCGCTTGATTGTGGATATGTGTAAGTTTCCAGTACCACTTGATTGTGGGTATGTGTCAGTTTCCAGTACCACTTGATTGTGGATTTGTGTCAGTTTCCAGTAACATTTGACTGTGGATATGTGTGTTTCCAGTAGGGCTGTACCGAATAGTGATTTTCACTATTCGGCCAAATACGAATAGTGATCAGGTGCCTTTCCGACTGGTGTGAGCGATCATGCCACAATCTCCTGCAGCATGTATCAGTTCGTGTGCTGACACACCTCCATGCCATGCAACAAGACTGTCAAGAATCTTATCTCGTTGTCTTACCCTATCCTTCCTTCCACAGATCTTTCCAGTGGGCACCAAATGTTCCATTTCCCCTCTTCTCATAACATGGCTGAAAAATGACAACTGTCTCCTTCTGATGTCTGTGATTAGTTGTCTTCGGGCTCCCGCCTCTTTCAAAATCATTGCTCGCTCGGCCGTTCGTTCGATGTAATTTAAGCACACCTTCATATTCTCGTTAGCAATATCTTCAAATTTGATTTGGGCGAAGACACCCTGAAAGAACGAAAAATGCATGATCTCTCTCTCTCCCTCTTTCTCTCTCTCTCTCTCTCACACACACTGCAGTTGGCATTTTATGCAGTTTGTACCACGCAATCGAGTAGCAGTTCCCCCCGCTACGGCAGACTTAGGCAACAGCAATGATTGTGTTAATGAGAGAGTTATTTCAGTCCATCACAGTGTATGCAGAAACGGGAGTAAGGAAACCACTATTCGTATTCGGCCCGACTGCAACTATTCGGCCAAATACCAAATAGTTATTAGGTCCACTATTCGGCTCTGAAGCGAATACAAAGCGAATATTCAGTACAACCCTATTTTCCAGTATCACTTGATTGTGGGTATGTGTCAGTTTCCAGTACCACTTGATTGTGGGTATGTGTCAGTTTCCAGTATCACTTGATTGTGGATATGTATCAGTTTCCAGTACCACTTGATTGTGGGTATGTGTCAGTTTCCAGTATCACTTGATTGTGGATATGTATCAGTTTCCAGTACCACTTGATTGTGGATATGTATCAGTTTCCAGTACCACTTGATTGTGGGTATGTGTCAGTTTCCAGTACCACTTGATTGGGTTTTTGTATGTTTCCAGTACAACTTGATTGGGTTTGTGTAAGTTTCCAGTACCACTTGATTATGGGTTTGTGTAAGTTTCCAGTACCACTTGATTATGGGTATGTCAGTTTCCAGTAACACTTGATTATGGGTATGTGTCAGTTTCCAGTACCGCTTGATTGGGTTTGTGTAAGTTTCCAGTACCGCTTGATTGGGTTTGTGTAAGTTTCCAGTACCGCTTGATTGGGTTTGTGTAAGTTTCCAGTACCGCTTGATTGGGTTTGTGTAAGTTTCCAGTACCTCCTGATTGGGTTTGTGTAAGTTTCCACTACCGCTTGATTGGGTTTGTGTAAGTTTCCAGTACCACTTAATTATGCAGTGGACCATAGCTGTCTACACATCTCTGTGGTCATCCTAGACACAGGTTCCCAACTGTGGGCATTCCAAGCTTAGATAGGATCAGTGTTTCAGGTCTGTTTGAGAGGTAAGGAACCAACAGTCTGCACACAAAATCTGTTACACACTTGTGCTTGCAAAACCCAAGCCCTTCTTGCGAACGACCAATGTTTAGAAGTGGATAAACAACCAGGACTTTCTGCCAGTTTAAAGCTGGTGAAGATTTTGGCAATTTAAGTTTTCATGTCTGCTAATTGTGTAGAAAGTAAATATGTGCATCCTGTTGACTACAGGAAATGTAATTTCTTTACGTTTGTAGATTGTGAAATGTTTGCAGTCATTGTATCTGTACAGTAGAGTCAGGTCTCAAACATCCTGTAAGGCAAGACTATTCATCTACGTTTACTCAGGGGACACACTTTTGGAAATAGGGATTGTCGTGGCCAAAGGCCCCAGCCCAGGCATGGAAAGCTCATTAACAGAATACAATGGCAATGATCGGACCCATCAAAGATGCAAACACCAGGGAATGAAGAGTGTGAAGCAACAACAAAATTCATAATCACGTTTGATCACTGGCATCATGAGAGCTAATAGACTGAAATGGTTAGGCAAATTGAGAGAATTTCAGATGACAGAGAAATAAAAACTATACACAAGGCAGACCAAGAAGACGATGGAGAGATAATGTCCAGGCAGACCTGCAAACAGTTGGTGTCACCAACTGGAAAGAGAAGGCCAACCAGAGAGATGAATGGAGGTGGGTGATATCTGCAGCAATGAACCTCAAAGGCTCGGAATGCTAAAGAAGAAGAAGAATGGCAATGATCGACAGGCCACTTGCTAGGCCTCTATGTGCCCTGCTGTAAGGGATAAGCAACTAACTTAGTATATTATTCACATGCAGAAAGCTAGTGTTCATCCCTGAGATTTTGTTGTGACATGTTTGTTGCTTTCAGAGAGAAAAGACATCTGTGTCGGGCCTGGCAGCTTTACCAGGCAGCTTCAGAACACTTCCTCCACAAGCCACAGAATATGCTCTAGCCTGTGTCGCAGTACCAAATGATGTAAGTGGTGCTAATGCCTTGCAGGAGTGTGTCCTTTATGGTTTTGTCTTTTTAGTCTTCTCATTTACTGGCTATAAACTGCAAAAGTTTCTGGTTGAGTTTTATGTGTACTTCTGTTTTATACATTTGTGTATGCAGGCTGTTGGTTATTTGTCTCTTATGCAGATACGCTTTGACTTTGAAGAAAATACCCCTAATTGTAGAATTTTACGATTTGGGAGGGGGGGGGGAGGTTTCTGTTCTTTCTCACCCCTCATCCCCACCCCTCCCCAAAACGAGGTCCTGGATTCTGCATGAGGATACAGTTTGGTGTACCTTTCATTCTCACCCTTCCAAACATTTTTTATGTGCTGAGAGGACCTACTTCATAAATCATTTCACTGTGTTTTATCCCACCTGGCTTAGTCATTGTCCAAACACACAGGCTGACTGCTGCTGAGAACATTGTACAAAATGCTAATGCTGTAGCTCTGCTGATGACCCCCCTCACCCAGGTTTTCTGATAAAGTTTCACTTGTGTGAGTCAACAAGCACAGTCCAAAAACAAACCAGAATCTTTGGGGCATAGTGCAGACATTTTGCCGCCCCAGCACAGACTTATAATTTGTTGACTAGACTCTTGTTGCAACCACACATTGAAGTGAAAGTCTTGTGTGTTCCAGTAATCTCCTAGACTCTTGTTGCAACCGCACATTGAAGTGAAAGTCTTCTGTGTTCTAGTAATCTCCTAGACTCTTGTTGCAACCACACATTGAAGTGAAAGTCTTGTGTGTTCCAGTAATCTCCTAGACTCTTGTTGCAACCGCACATTGAAGTGAAAGTCTTGTGTGTTCCAGTAATCTCCTAGACTCCTGTTGCAACCGCACATTGAAGTGAAAGTCTTGTGTGTTCTAGTAATCTCCTAGACTCTTGTTGCGACCACACATTGAAGTGAAAGTCTTGTGTGTTCTAGTAATCTCCTAGACTCTTGTTGCGACCGCACATTGAAGTGAAAGTCTTGTGTGTTCTAGTAATCTCCTAGACTCTTGTTGCAACCACACATTGAAGTGAAAGTCTTCTGTGTTCAATCTCCTAGTGTTGCAACCACACATTGAAGTGAAAGTCTTGTGTGTTCCTAGTAATCTCCTAGACTCTTGTTGCGACCACACATTGAAGTGAAAAGTTCTAGTAATCTCCTAGACTCTTGTTGCAACCACACATTGAAGTTCCAGTAATCTCCTAGACTCTTGTTGCAACCACACATTGAAGTGAAAGTCTTGTGTGTTCCAGTAATCTCCTAGACTCTTGTTGCGACCACACATTGAAGTGAAAGTCTTGTGTGTTCCAGTAATCTCCTAGACTCTTGTTGCGACCACACATTGAAGTGAAAGTCTTCTGTGTTCCAGTAATCTAGACTCTTGTTGCGACCGCACATTGAAGTGAAAGTCTTGTGTGTTCCAGTAATCTCCTAGACTCTTGTTGCGACCACACATTGAAGTGAAAGTCTTGTGTGTTCCAGTAATCTCCTAGACTCTTGTTGCGACCACACATTAAAGTGAAAGTCTTGTGTGTTCCAGTAATCTCCTAGACTCTTGTTGCGACCACACATTGAAGTGAAAGTCTTCTGTGTTCCAATAATCTCCTAGACTCTTGTTGCGACCACACATTGAAGTGAAAGTCTTCTGTGTTCCAGTAATCTCCTAGACTCTTTTTGCGACCGCACATTGAAGTGAAAGTCTTCTGTGTTTCAGTAATCTCCATGAACTGTGACGATTGTAGCACAGCTACTGGCTAGGGTCTCCCATGTCAAGACAGGTGAAGGCATAGGGACCACACAAATCTCTTTCGAATTGTCTCCACCTTGATGTGATAGAGGGGCCTGTGAGTTCCAGTGACCCAGTAGTTGAGCTGCTGGTAGGTCTTTGATTTCAGGCAAGTTAAGGAGACTGGATAGGAGCCAGATGAAAAGACACAAATCTTCTATCAAGGTATTCTCAGTTCACTTGGTAGGAAAAGCATCCATATATGTTTGTTTTCTAGAACAGCTTTATCATTTCTAAAGAACATTTTTTCTGACAGGAGGAGGCCAAACAAGACGCTGTGGATGCTCTCTACAACGACATCCTCAACAAGACCATGCTGCTGAACGTTGAATACCGCGGTGGTAGCGGCTCGCCAGACTTTGTCTCCCTGAAGCATGCAGAGACAGAGGAGGATGTTGTCACAGGGCTTGTCACAGAAGGGTATCTCACTGTAGAGCCTCGCAAGGAGAAACGCCTGGCCAAGCTGGTGTCTGACTACCAGAAGGCTCAGGAGGAAGCCAAGCGTTTGAGGGTAAGCTTTTTATCTGTTGATTATGGCTTAGGGGTTTCAGAGTTGGTTTCAGACACCTTCTTCTTTTATTAGCTTCAAAACCATTTGCTGCATCAGAAGACAAAATCGGTTTCAGGCAAACAACAAAGTAGAATCTGCAGGAGATTTGGTAGCAGATCACTTTGTGTTCATTTTTGACAATGGTATAAGTGTTGTTCCTTTCATAGGGCAAACTTAAAAGGTTTGTTGCATATCCTTTTAGAGTTGTGGTTCTCAGTCTATGGGTTTTGTGAGTCGAACAAGCGTTTCACAGGGGTTGCCTAAGACCACCGGAAAACACATATTCACTGAAGTTATAAAGTAACAATGGAAATAATTTTATGTTTAGGGGTCAACACAACTGTACTCAAGGGTTGCGGCTTTGAAAAGGGTGAGAACCACTGTTTTAGAGAATGTTAGAATTCAACCCAGCATTTGTTAGCTCTCTGGTTTTGCTGGGCAGTTTTTATGTTAAGTAGTTTGTGACTGCTTACTGAACAGTCAGTCCTTGATACCATTGTTTAAATCAGTGCAAAGTTGTCTGTTGCTATATCGGCTGCCGGAATCAAACTAGGCACCTGAGAATTACAAATCACACTCGCATAAACTGCTAAACATGTATTATCTAGTGTACCCACAAACAGCCAATAAATTATGTAGTTAGTTTAGAATATCTCGAAGGGCAGCTCCCGAACTTTACCAGTTTGTTTTTACAGAAGATACATGACTTCTGTTGCTTAGCTACAGGAAATCAGACCACAATATCAACAGTTTAGCTAGAGTCTGGCAACCTGAGATCTTCAATATAGGACCTGTGAACTCAGATCACAATTTTAAGGGATCAGTCTCACTGATCAGAATACACTGTGGGCGGTGAACTGTTGTAACTCTGGAGCACTGAAGTAGGAGTCCAGAGCACATCCCAAAGACTGCCAAGCTATCTTCTTCTTCATCTTTGTGTTCACCTGCTTTAAACTGGTGGAATATTCTGGGTGCTCAGCCACCTCCGAAGAGTTGCAGATATTATATTTGTTCTCATAGGGAGTTGTATCAAATGTATATATTTGTACATTTTAGCTAAGCTTGCCTGTTTTATTTACAAAACAAAAAAACCTAGGTGTGTCATCGTTTATTATCTGTGCTAAAAGAACAATTATGTGGCAGACACACCTCTTATAATAATCTCCTATTTTTCCCCAGAAAAACCTCTGGCGATATGGAGACTTCCGAGAAGATGATGCTCGTGAGTTTGGCTACACGCGCTAACGATTGTCAACGGCTGCGCAAACACAAGTTCATCATAGTTTTACAATAGCTCATATCTTCCAGGCCCATGTATGCAACACTTTATAAGATCCTAGAAAACTGTAATTTAGACAGAAAAACTAGTTATTCTTCAGCGAGTCGACCATATCTGTCTGCCAATTTGGTAACAGTAAACTTAATGTTACCAAATGCATTTTTTTTTTTATTTGTGAGTTTAAACCAGCATTTATTTGAAGTAACTAACAATCAGATGCTTCCCAAGGTTGCATAAAATGTTTATTAGCAGAGTTCTTATTTGTTTCATATGAAATTTGATTTAGAATTTAGGATTACGTGGTGATATTGTCATTCTGAAATGTGCTTGTGTTGGTAAGAAGGTTTAGGTTTCAAACACATACATGGGCTGGAAATATGTGCAGATGTCTCCTACACAAGTTCTCCATAGGAATTTTAAATTGATTTCAGAGAGTACCTGTTATTTATGTATGAGCTCTTCTTTTTGTGAATACAGTCAGAAAAATATACTTAATTTGTTGATTATGGTCTGAATTCTGAAATAATCAATATATTTCTTCTTTTGTGTTTGCCTTTAATAGAATAGCTGGCACGGCACATTGTGGTTCAGTGCTACGTTGCCATCTCTGCGCCTTTCAACCAAACAACTGTCTGATCTCAGCAAGTCCCCATTAGTCACCCTTTCAGTCATGCTTGTTACAGAAAAAATGGAATTAGAATCCCTCCCCCAGTGGGGCCTTGGAACTCATGCATGGAATGAATATTCATTCACGTCTTGTTAATTTTGATGGGCTTAGAGACCCCTGTGTTATTGTGCTTTGCAAAGTACACAACACAAACTGTCGGTAGAAAACTTAACAGATTAGTGATTAAAAAGGATTATCATCACAGCAATCTGGACAGATCCGTAGGTGCTCCGACTAAACAGAGAAATTAGTTAAGGCATACAGATACAGCCGAACCTTTCAGCCAGAGTGTTTATCAAAGTGTACCAATTACTGCACAGACTGACTAAAATTCCACGGACAAGACAACAAAGCTTGAAGGCAACCAGGGTTAAAAGGAAACCCTAGAGATGTATAATATAAAGAAATATGGTGATGAAGGGCTATATTGCTAAACACCCACAGCAAGCCCACATTTTCTCATTTGTGACAAGGCAGTTTTTAAAATAAGGATGTAGAGCACAGGGTAGACCAATTTAACAAGTACATTAGAGACACTCTTCAACAGTACAGTGCATCAGAATCTCCCTTGACACGCAAAGCAGAGGAGGAAATAAAGAAGAATGTGAGCCCCACCTAAAGGACTTCTGAGACACAGCCAGCTAGAGACATAAAAAGGTTTCTGCATTGTTTGTTCAGTTGAGCTTAGGTTAAGAGATTTTTTTTTTTTAAATCATCAAAATATTGTGCATATTTTCTGACTGTATTTGCTGTCTCTATGGTAATGGGAATCAAAAGCATTTGGCACAGCAGATGTTTCTGCACCTTCAATGCATTTTAATTAATTATACATGTGTTAGTCATTCCTAGTCTAAGAAATGACTGTTGACAAGAGACAGTGTTATGTTCCTTTTGTCTTTGTTAAAAATGTTTTCATTTTGTCCCAGAATAAGAAGAAAAAAATATAGTTTAGTTTGTTGGAGGATGCAGAGAAGTAATATATGGAATAAAACTGTTTGTGCCTGATGTATGAAGTATATCATTCTTTGTTGATGCCTGATGTGTGCCTTTCTTTGTTGTTGTCTGCTGTGTGCCTTTTTTTGTTGATACCTGCTGTATGGTGATCTTTGTTAATGTTGTTCTTTTTTATGTCTGATGTTTCTTTGTTGTTTGTCTGCCGGTCTTTGTTGACACCTAATCTTTGCCATTCTTTGTTGATACCTGATGTGCCCTGTTCTTTGTTGATACCTGATGCTTGTGAAAAGTATGCCATGCACTGAAAGCTGTTTTTTGGTCACTTCAAACTAAATCAGGTTCTGCGTGATGGTGAGGTACTGAACCAAAGGTTTATTTCGTTATTGCTCAAACACCGGGCACCTGAATCTATATTTTATGGTAGGCGTAAAGGAAAAGTTAAGACTTGTGTTGTGTATAGGAGGGATACCCTGTATCTTACGCAGGCACCAGCTGGTTTTACAGATTCTCATGCCACACATCCGTTTCATGCACAAAGGGCCTAAGTCTGCCTTAACAGAGATGCCGTGCCCAAATACCCTCTGGCATGTCTTGATCAAGAGCCCTACTAAATGGCCGTTTCAGAGTGCTAGTTATCCTGGCAATAGCACTGACATGTCCTTCAAAGTTAAAGTGCATCTGGCTGATGGGTAAGGACACAACAGACTGCACAGGTCTATAATATACACACAAACTTGAAGTTATGGATCAATGCCAAAGTCCAGAAATGGATGAACCAAGATTTTGTGCCAGTTTACAGCCGGTGAGTACAGGTGAGCGACTAGCTGCTTTGCTATTAAAGCTTCTAGGGTTGCCTTTCACTTGTCATAAAATGGACTGACACTGCATTACCTTTACTTTTCACTGTGACTGAAAAATCTGCAATTCTGTAGGGTTTGGGGGGGGGGGGGGGGGGGGGGAGTTAACAGGCAGACAGATTGGCTGGTTCTGCTCCACTTTGTGGTGACCACGATGTTATCAAGGCCCCTTGAGCTGAGGGAACTGTGGAAGCACAAAAAAAAAACCCTGTTCTGAAGACAATGATGCCACAGCAAGGTGTCGCATGGAGGAATAGCAGCAGCACCAGCTGGCAAGGCACTTGATTATGATAACACTATGGCTGGGATGATTTACTCTACACCTCAACTGACAATCTGATTTAATTTACGGTATGGCAGTATAGAAAGAATGCTTTTTGCTCTGTATTATGGCTGAATCATCTGAGAAGCTGTGCCTGAAATTTGAATTTACCTTACATTACACTAACACTGAGAATCAAACCACTACAATGCCTTGATAACAGGTGCTGCGGCTGAATGGCCAACATCTACATTATTGCTAAGAATGTACATGAAACCGATTGAGATTCAGATCTACTTTATTACACTATGGCTGCCGGGGTATTTTGGAGATCCCTAGGCGGTTGTTGCAGGAGCTGTAGAGCATGATGCTCTCAGTGGGTTTTCAAGTCACACTGGAGTGAGACTAAGCCAAATAGGATAAAACCCAGTGCAAAGAAGTAAATCCTATAATTTTTTTTAACATTTTCCCCCATCGTCCTAGAGTAGGAGGCATGATAATCACAGGCCATGGTGAAACCAGTTATGTATGGACAGGGATGAAGTTTCTCCTCTCCATAGCACAATCTCTGGGCACAGTACTGTAGAGACAGACAAACAGTTTATTACTAAATATCTGAAACATTTTCATTCAACAGGTTTCTTCCATACAATACAACAGTTTTCACCAATGAGAAAATATTTATCATAATTTGAAATTATGTCATAATTAGCCTAACCTAACGTGTTCGCAAGGAGAGAAATGTGATTTTGAAGGTAAAGATAAATTTACGATAGGTCTGGCAAACAGATTTAAATATCTGCATTGTGGTGCCCAAGAATTTAGGAGATATGCATGCAAGCTCTCCAAACAAGACCGGTACCGAAAAGGAAAATTATCTATATCTGGCTAGGCAACAAACAGGGAGACTGCAGAAGTGAAACAATGAACATTTTAGGTTTGGCAGACGACAGCAAAGGAAAGGCTGAGAAAAATATGGAATGAATGATAGCATCAAGAAATTAACACAGTAGAAAGAGCACATGGAGGGATCCTTGTACACCCCTCCAAACATTCTGATGAGGTAAACAGGAGAAGATAAAGAAGCCTGGACATACCAAATAGTTGGCAGTATGTTCACTGAGAAATCTATTTTTATTTCAACTCCCCTTGTCCCAATGATGTAACTCTTTGAAATTCTTATTGCTTTTATGTAGACTCACTGAGACAGTCTCAGTGTCATTATTTGTGTTGTTAATTCCCCGGAATGCAGAAGTGCTAAACCACAAGAGGTGGTGCACCTAGATGGGTCAAACCTATCTGTAGACAATCTAACTAGGATCAATGTTTCCTTCAAAGTCGGAGAGGCAAGGAACCAACAATCTGTAAAACAGATGTACACAAAAGGCTCGAAAAAGACCAAAGTTCAGAAGTGTGACAGACAACAGGACTTTCCACTGAGTTTTCAGCTGATGCTTGTTACAGAAATGTCTCTGACCAGTTCACTCTGACAGTATACTGCTCCTGGTCATTCGTGTTACAATGAAATTCCTGCCTATGGTATTACTGATGAACTATTCTTGTTAGTGTCCAATTGTCCTTATGTTATTGCTAAACTTCTCAGTCCTTTCATTTTATTTTAGTTCACCCCATCTCAGGAAACACGAGATTTCCCAGGGAAAGTCCAAAATATTAAAGTGACGTGAGCACTAACTCTCTATGATATTGGACTTACCCTTGGATTTCCCGAGATTGGGTGAACTAAAATGAAATACCAACTTCTCTCCTTCAGTTATTTCTTTAATCTTTGACAACTTAAACATTAATCAATTCAAAGTAAATAAATTGCGATAGAAAAAAAGTTAGGCAGATTAGTGTGAAACCAAAAACTTTGGCATTTCCCATCCCCCACCAAGTGCAGCCCTAGAATCTACAAATAAAGGGTAGTTTCGGGGTCATAAGTTGGAATGAAAAAAAAAATAGACTTTCCCTTTACAAATATGTAATAAAATGTCACATATTAGGGATTTGTTGAAGTCGAATGTGTTGATGTGAATTCAGAAAAGAACTGTAAATACCCCTGCAATAAATGTATACTGCTCCACCTGCCAAGAAAAAGAATTCTACTATAGGCTAGGCATTCTGTGAGCCTTTAAAACAAGGAACTTGAATGTAAGTGAGAATGAATTAGGCCTCATGTCCAGTATGGAATATCCAGCTGGTGATGTAAGCCCTAAACATAGGCTGCTCAGCTTGAGACCTGTGTATGAGGACGATCTGCTTATCTCAGCTTGATATTTCTAAACAGCCGACACCTCTCCCCTGTAAAAATATCTACTCTCATTAATTTTGATGTCATAAACGGGCTCTCAGATGTAAAAATATTATCTCAGCTTGATATAATAAACAGGCTCTCAGTTGTGAAGAAAATATTATCTCAGCCTTGATATAATAAACAGGCTCTCAGATGTAAAAATATTATCTCAGCTTGATATAATAAACAGGCTCTCAGATGTAAAAATATTATCTCAGCTTGATATAATAAACAGGCTCTCAGATGTAAAAATATTATCTCAGCTTGATATAATAAACAGGCTCTCAGATGTAAAAATATTATCTCAGCTTGATATAATAAACAGGCTCTCAGATGTAGGAATCTTATCTCAGCTTGATGTGGACAGTATCTCAGATGTAGGGATGTTTTCTCAGCTTGATGTAATAAACAGTATCTCAGATGTAGGGATGTTTTCTCAGCTTGATGTAATAAACAGTATCTCAGATGGAGGAATATTATTTCAGCCTGATGTAATAAACATTATCTGAGTTTGGCGTAATTATCGTAGTTTAACGTTATAAAGAAAGTAAAGAACCATTTTATGCAGTTTCAGCACTGGGCATATGGTGCTAGACCCAGATGTTTTAGAGACCAGTCAGCACCAACTGGGCTATGCGGTGGAACATACAACAGCAACCTTTACTTCTCAAAAAAATTTCCTGCTGTCAGTGTTTAGGCCAGGCCAATTCAGAGGCCTAGGCTGTTTACTTTTTTACATAAATCCGCTCTAATGCAGACAGAAACAAAATATCTTCATGCTGACAGGGTTTACCAACGATGTCTAATAGAATTATTGTTGACACCTTGTTACTTCTTACAAAATGCCATTGTTCTACTGTACTATAGGAAGTGCAGTTTATGGCGATCGCAATTAAGGCCAGGGAGGAAGTTTCTATAGCACAAAACCTGGGCAGTACTGTAGAGACAATGTCACTGTAGCTGGAAGCCCTCTCGACCTGCTTTATTAGGTAATACTAATATATTTGGAACAAAGCTGGCGGTTAGAAGAGCAGTTCTGTCTGTCCCAACTGCCCAAGCTTCCCTCCTAAACCAGCTGTTAAACAAGGCTGAGGGCCTAATAAATTTGAATCTGGTAGAAAACTGACAGTACTTACATCTCCAGCAAGCCATCCTCATCGACTTCTGTAACCACTGCCTTACAGTCCTCACCCACCGACGCCAGCAAAGTCGGTCTGACAGGGGAAGAAACAAAAAAATAAATACAATTTAGAAACATATTTAGACATTCATGTACTGGTTTGATCCAACATCTAGGAATCTCTGCTCCCTCCTCTATGCAATTTTTCCCCTCTTCTTCTAACCATCTCAGTGGGAAGAGGGTATAAGAATCTTCTACGTGTTCTTCTTCTTCTTTAGTCCTGTTCTGCCTTTCAGTGTCAGGTTTTGAAGAGTTGTCAGGTGCATGCCTTGATATGTGCTGTATAATTGCTGGTATTTAGTCTCAGATATTCCATCTATCCATTGCTTGCGTGGTCAACCTCTAGGTGTTTCCATTATGTTTAAGTCACAGTTCTCTCTGTGGTGCACTATTTGGTGGTAATCTTAACACAGGTCCAAACCATTTTATCTGTTGTTTCTTAGTGTAGTCCACCCCGAGTTCTTTCCTGATATCATCATATCTGATCTTGTAACTGTCTAAGAAAAAAAGTTTTTTGCACTTATTATCCACATTAATTTCAGATGCTTTACTGATCTTCTTTACATATTTGATTAATAATAGCAATGACAGAAGGAATCCCTGAGAGACTCCAGATTGTAAACAGAACTGTTCTGTCATTCCGGAATTTGACCTGACTACGTTGGCTATTATAATATATACTTTTACATATGTTTACTAGATAGTGACTAACTCAATAGGAACTTGTGTTTTCCAAAGTAGTTGACAGTGACCTGCTCAAAAGCTTTTTCTTGATCTATGTATGCAAGATGTAGTGAGTTATCATATTCCTTTGCTTTCTCTGCTATCTGTTGTAGTGTACAGATGGCCTTGGTACAGCTTTTGTTTCAGAGAAACTCCTTGTGATGCCCTCAGTTGAAGCTCAATAACTGGGCAGTCATTTTTTCAACCATTCTGCAAAAAAAATCTTTCCAGTGTGGCTTAGCAAAGATTGGCCTCTGTATGTGGTGCAGTCTCTTTTGTTGCTCTTCTTTCCCAGATCGGGACTATGATTATGTTGAATAAGTCGATCATCATGTCTTTAAGGGGTTCTTAACACTATCTCTTGTGTGGTCTTGCTCTTGCTGTATGTCCATTATACAACAGGAGCATCCTTGTGAGATGGCAAAAACATCATCTGTTGATCTTTAGCCTTGTCACCCCAGAAAATCCCCGTTTCCAGCATTGGGGTTTTCGTGATATGGTTTCTTTCAGCAGTGGCCGCCATGCCAATATGTTAACTTTAAAAAAAATTGTCTTTGCTGCATTTATATTCAGTGATTACTTCTCCTCCTATAAAGCAATACTGGTCAATGTATGGACAGAAGCATTTTTTTTTTCCCAAATTAAATTAGGGTCATAGATTTTAACTCCCTGGACATACAAAAACTGACCAACACTCGAAAAGTATTTTGCTTTTTTGTCTCTTCCTTTAGTTTCTGAAGGTACTGTTTCAGAGTTATAAGGATGACTTTCTTTTCAACAAAATCTTGGAAGTTAATTTTTTTCAGTTTAGATTTTTACACGGGCAGAAGATCTAATTAATTGTATGGCTGCTTGCCGTAAACAACGAACATAAATGTACATTCAAATATCCCCAACCACACATGTCAACTTCTTACTTGTTTGGACAAAACTGAAGTCTGTAGACAGAATTTGAATGTAAACTGCTTGTGAGGTAGTTGTCGACTCCCATGCGGGTGTCCAGCATCACTATCTGACCATTCTCCGAACCCACTGCCATTTTGTAGACATTATTTGGCTGCCACCTGACACAGGTGGGGGTATACACAAGTGGTGACTTCTCTGCAGAGGAAACACGGCGGTTCATTTCATGAAATAAAATGCTTATTATATCACAATGATTTATGTCATGAAACAAAAAGTATTAGGGAAATAACGTGAACATCTTTGACACTGCTGGTCCTAAGTAAGGACGAGAAAGGAGGAGGACTGAGTGTGAAGTTAACCTTCCCCCCTACAAAAAACTTTGCAACAGAAGCTCACAGGAAAGGAAACCAATTTGGGAGGCTAGAAAAGAATAGAGGAATAGACTGTGAACCCTACAGGATCGATAATGACACATGATAAGCCTGAAATGAAAGTTTATATCTACAAGTCCTGATTGAACCATTGTAGCTCTTTTGTTAATGAATAAATACGATAAGGTGGCGGTGAGGAGAGCTTTTGTCTCTAAAACTGAAAGCTGCTAGAGAGCCAGACTGACCAAAATAATCAATAGATGGCCCACAAATCAGCTTGCTGTTGGCGCCTGTCATCTTCCAGACAAAAGTGTTATATGTTGCTACATGCAGGCATAGCAATTATAGCCCATACCTCATGATCCCTTTCTTGGTCTGTCATTTTATTTCCTAACAAACCGCTCTACAGAAGCTGCAATCAGAAGAGCAGTTCTCTGTCTGTCTGCCTGTTGGAGCTTCTTTCCTAGACCAGCTGCCAGCAAAAGCTGAGTTAAGGGCCTGGTCTGCCCCACCCAAAAGTTTTCAGGTTGTATCCTAGGATCGGGCGTTATCCTCCACAATGTCTTCTGCCTAAAGCCATCAGCCCAATGTGTAATGCCAGGTTTGGTAAATGCTGCCTAGCATTCAGCTTTAATAGAAAACATGCAGTGGCTATGAATCAGCATTAGTTTCTTTTTTATATTTTATTGTACTTTGACCAGACTGTAAGACCAGCAAGTAAAAAGGAGTGAAGTCACATTGCACAGAAGCACTAGGCCAACAAAGAAAGGTAAAACACTTTAAGGACAAAACTGTTCAGACAAAGACTAAATGATTCAAAGTTCTAACTGTAGAACAATTATAATTTTTTTCCTCCTTATGCATTCACCCATCACCTGCAGTTGGCAGGTTAAGTTGTGGTTTACAGCTTGGCTGCTGAATATGCACCTTTGGGCCCAACACATCCGATTTCAGCAAATCCTTCATTAGTCACCTTCTATCAAAGGAATGTTCAGGAGCAGTGGGTGTATTTTTTCCCCTAATAATGGGACCCTGGAACCCACATGGGGACAATGAATAAGGTGGAGCTGTGGGGGTAGTAGATACCAACTCTGTGTTCACAGGTTCCACTCCTCCCCTGAGGCAGAAGTGTAGATACCAACTCTGTGTTCACAGGTTCAACTCCTCCCCTGAGGCAGATTTTAATCCTGTGCTGGGCTGCCAGATTAACCCAGCCTGAAACTGGTATCAGGTAATATATTGAGAAGTAAAGGCTGCCGGTATGATTTTGACCACTTCACCCAAGTGCTGTCTATCAAAAAATGAGTCTTGCAACATACTGCCCCCAAAAATGGTCCTTTACTTTTCATTTACAGTAAGATCAATACACCCAGACAGAGAGATGGGTTCTCAAAACAATCCTTTAACGCTAGTAACCTAGAAAAAAAATACAATGTCACATATTTAGGTAATTCCAAAGAAATTTTTTTTTTTTTTTAAATGCACATCACAGAAACATATTGATGCATGGACCCCAAAAATCAAAGCAATGAATAAAAACTGATTGCAGCTGGCTTATGTCACACTGAATTTTTAAAAAAAATATTACAGCCTGGCATTTAGTTGACATAGCAACACTATAGCTAATAAGGAAACTGTCAGAATTTCCATTATAAAAAACTATATTTGTCCAAAAGAGACCTCCTCTTCCCATGATATTTAAAGTAAGTATAATAAATGAAGGTCCTCCGAACGTTTGCATACATGAAAAATGATACAGGTGCTGTTAGCTATGCGTATAGTAAGCACAGTGATAAAGATTCTAGGGCAGTGAGTTCGGGACCGACCCCAAGTGGTGTCGGTTTTGCTGCTTCTCAGGGCGACAGGATTTATTATTAATATTATGAACTGAACTTACTAAGAATACTTGCTGGTTTACTTTTGCGCCTATCCCACAATAAAATCTTGTCATCCTGAAAACAGATTAGAAGGATTAAAACAAGCGTATCATGTAAATCAACAAATTAAATTAATATGCTTCATAAGTAACAAAGAAAATATATCTAAACATAAGCTATAGCTACAGTCAATATATGGTAACAGAGAAGTCAACACATTAAAAAAAAAAAAGGATATGCAACACACACAAAAACTATAACAACCAACCATGGCTCCCAGGTCAACACAGCCTAAAAAAGGTACCAGGTAATTATGACCCCATCGCCCAACTAGTGCCGATTGGTCGATAGAAATATGAGCCTCGTCTATATGCTCAATGCTTCACTGGTGCGGGGGAAAAAAGGGTCCTTTAATGTTTACATTACACAGAAAATCACAGGCGCATATACTACATGTTATATAACAGACATGACAAAACAAAAGATAACAGTGTTGAGGATGCCACTCACCTGGCCACATGAAACAAACATGTCTGGCTCGGAAGGGTGACAATCTACACAAGAGACAGCATCACTGTGAGCTGGGGACCAACAAGGAGTTTTATCATCTTTTGTTTTTGTCCAGTACAAATGTACATACAGCTTCACTACCTATTTAGATCAAGTTAATCCTACGGATACAGCTTACAATGTCAATAACCCTTTGAAAGTCAAATTTATCTGGCAAATGTATTATCTCCCCCCCCCCCCCCCCCCCAACTGCATATTCCGAGACCAGGTATGATGATGAAACCATTTTTTATAGGATCTGTCAGCTCTTTTCTTTTGCTAGCTGACAACTCCAGCAGAAAGTTCTTGTTATTCATTCACCTAACTTGTTCCAGAACCCAAGTGTTGTGTGCACATCCATTTTACTGATCTGACTTATTTGTATGCAGATTGCGGGTTCCTTGCCTCTCAGGCAGATGCACTCTGACTTCAAAAGAAACCCTCATACGAAATGCTTGTTAGAGAGGCCATTGGTCTATTCTTGTTTTCTCCACAATGGGGCCCCTGAAACCACACAAGGAATTTGTCAATTCCCTTTTACATATCACTGCTCTGTGGGTATTTTAAACAAAACCTGGCTCCCATGTTGATTCAGTGTAAGATGGATACTAGGAAATGTCATGGGAAGTAAATGTAGTCAATGTGGTGGAGGCCATATTAAAATAAAAATATGAAACTTGTAACACATTATTTCTACCACCACTCTGGAGGTTCCTTTATTATTCTATCACCACTCTGGAGCTTCCAATATTATTATATCACCACTCTGGAGCTTCCAATATTATTATATCACCACTCTGGAGCTTCCAATATTATTATATCACCATTGTGGAGGTTCCAATATTATTCTATCACCACTCTAGAGGTTCCTATATTATTCTATCACCATTGTGGAGGTTCCTATATTATTCTATCACCATTGTGGAGGTTCCTATATTATTCTATCACCATTGTGGAGGTTCCTATATTATTCTATCACCACTATGGAGCTTCCAATATTATTCTATCACCATTGTGGAGGTTCCTATATTATTCTATCACCACTCTGGAGGTTCCTATATTATTCTATCACCACTCTGGAGCTTCCAATATTATTCTATCACCACTCTGGAGCTTCCAATATTATTCTATCACCACTCTGAAGCTTCCAATATTATTCTATCACCACTCTAGAGGTTACTATATTATTCTATCACCACTGTGGAGGTTCCTATATTATTCTATCACCATTGTGGAGGTTCCAATGTTATTATATCACCACTCTGGAGCTTCCAATATTATTCTATCAACATTCTGGAGGTTCCTATATTATTCTATCACCATTGTGGAGGTTCCTATATTATTCTATCACCATTGTGGAGGTTCCTATATTATTCTATCACCACTCTGGAGGTTCCTATATTATTCTATCACCACTCTGGAGCTTCCAATATTATTCTATCACCACTCTGGAGCTTCCAATATTATTCTATCACCATTGTGGAGGTTCCTATATTATTCTATCACCATTCTGGAGGTTTCTATATTATTCTACCACCACTCTAGAGGTTCCTATATTATTCTATTACCATTGTGGAGGTTGCTATATTATTCTATCACCTTTTTGGGGGTTCCTACATTATTCTCTTTCACTATTCTGGAGGTTCCTACATTATTCTTTCACCATTCTGGGGAGGTTGCTATTAGGGCTTCGCTTCGGGGCCGAATAGTGGACCTAATAGCTATTCGGTATTTGGCCGAATAGTGGCGGTCGGGCCGAATACGAATAGTGATTTCTGCACACACAGCAATGGACTGAAATAACTCTCTCATTAACACAATAGTTGCCGTTGCCTAAGTTTGTCCACCGCCTCCTCCAGACTGAGTCGGCCGTGGTCTTTGCCTGCTGACTTGTTTTAGGCATTACAGCAGAGGTTTTCAAACTGGGTGCGTAAGCCAGGAGTGCCGCGGCAAAAATCAAGAAAAGTCAGCTATAAATTATTAAATTATTAAAGACGGCAAGAAGATACTTAAAAGTTGAAATTCAAATTGTCTTTCCTCACCATTGTAAAAAAAAAAAATGTCTTTTTCTCTCATGTTTCACACTCAAAGTTTATTATATTGCATAAAATGCCAACCGCAGCGTTTGTCTTTGTGTTTATCCCGACATGCGACCGATTCTCCATCTGTATTCCTGAAGGTGCAGCAGATAAGTAAGCACATTTATTTAAAGGCAATGCGATTTTTGTGTGTGTGTGTGTGTGTGCTTGTGTGAGTGTGTATCTGTGTGTGTGTGTGTGAGAGAGAGAGAGAGAGAGAGAGAGAGAGAGAGAGAGAGAGAGAGAGAGAGAGAGAGAGAGAGAGAGAGAGAGAGAGAGAGAGAGAGAGAGAGATATCATGTATTTTTTCGTTCTTTCAGGGTGTCTTTGCCCAAATCAAATCTGAAGATATTCCTAACAAGAATTTGAAGGTGCGTTTAAATTAAGTCGAATGAACGGCCGAGCAAACGATGATTTATATGCGAATTTGGCATATGGATAACATCCGATGAAAGATGCATTACTGAAATAAGAAACAGAAAGGGACAGGCAAAAACTGCATTTTATAAAATGAAGAACATCTTATGCAATGTATCTTTGTCATTGAATGTTAGAAAAAGAATTCTTGCTTGCTGCATACATCCAATTTTAACATATGGTTGTGTCCTGGACAATCGGCAGGCAAGCCAAACAATTTCTTGAGGCCTCAGAAATGTGGTTTGACAGAACAATGCTTAAAATAACTTTTAAAAAAAAAGCAACCAAGAGGTTTTGAAAGAGGCGGGAGCCCGAAGACAACTTATCACATACATCAGAAGGAGACAGTCATCATTTTTCGGCCATGTTATGAGAAGAGGGAAAATGGAACATGTGGTGACCACTGGAAAAATCTGTGGATGGAGAGATAAAGAAAGACAATGAGAAGATTCTTGACAGTCTTGTTGCATAGCATGGAGGGGTGTCAGCACACGAACTGATAGATGCTGCAGGAGATCGCAGATTGTGGCGAGGTAAAAATCGCCAACGCCAGTCGGCAAGGCACCTGATGATACACTATTTGTATTCGTATTCGGCAGAATAGTGAAAATCACTATTCGGTACAGCCCTAGTTGCTATATTATTTTATCACCATTTTGGGGGTTCCTACATTATTCTTTCACCATTCTGGGGAGGTTCCTATATTATTCTTTCACCATTCTGGGGAGGTTCCTATATTATTATCATATTATAGCTAGGCTATGATATCTGCATATTTTGACCTAATATCTAATTTCAGCAAACCCTCTTATGACCCATTTGTCACGAACGCAGAGGGCTTATTATTTCTCTTGCCCCCCCCCCCTAAAAATTGAGGTCCCATAAGATAATTGTGGGTGTCCTAAGATAATTGGCGGTGTCCTAAGATAATTGAGGGTGTCCTAAGATAATTGGGGGTGTCCTAAGATAATTGGGGGTGTCCTAAGATACATGGGGGTGTCCTTTGCAAACATTCTAAAACAACTGCCCTGGAATACCAAACTACATGTGCACACAGCCCTGTCATATATTTTGAGAGGTTGCATTTACAGATCTGAAACAAAGACGATAATATTTACCTTGCGATGTGTACACCAGGGAGGCATTGGACAAATCCCACAACTTTATACTGTGGATAGCAGATAAGGAAGCCTATCAATGAAATCTGTTAGTAACATTAGAATAAGGTATATAAAGTTGAACTTAAGAAGATCAGCTTCACTGAACTTGGTTTCACTCCAAATGGCTTGGCTTCTCAGTGCAGAATGGCGAGCCTCCTGTTCAGATCGTCAGGTAAAGCACAAACTCTGTAGCTCTAGCAATGTTTTCCAAGGATTTCGGTAAATATCACACTCATGAACCAAACGGCACAGTCGGTGAAACAAAACCTCAGCCTTCAAAGCATAAGATTAATGACGACCATTTTGCCATGAAGACACTTATATGCAACATGCATAAAGTGATTGGATATCCTTACCGGAAAGAGGTATAGCCAGGGGCACAGATTTTAAACTTGGAGAGGTGTGTAGTAGGAATGGAAGATGATTGTTTTGGTTAGAAAAGAGAAAAAGACAGAGGGGAAAAAAAGAAAGAAAGGCAGAAAGACCACTGCAGGATGAAATGTGATAGGTATATTTGAGTTTGTCCATGTTTAAATGAGCGAGTGTATTTGCTTGTGTGCTTATGGTCGCTACTTTCATTCTTACCTCACAGAATCTCAAAGGTCAATCAATCTAGAAGTATTCTGACACAATGGTTAGTACGGTCTCCTTTGAGAATACTGGTAGAGTTTTTGCACTTGTCCTTACGATCAATGTTTCGTCCTTGTTACATCTGGTTTAGCCCATAAATATCTAAGAAAAGATTTCTGTACAGTGCCGAATTCAAGTTAAGAGTGATCCAGTCTACAAAAGTGAGTTAAAATAGTGCTGCAGAATTTAACTTTGGCCCTCCTTCAACTAAGGGAATGTAGAAACCCTACTGAAGATACCACAGAAGAAGTAGGCCATGATAGGCAGTGGTTTGTATGATCTCAGTAGCAGATCTTGGCATTTGCATTATTAATGAAATATGTTCTCTTCAATCTAGCCCTCTGGGGGTTTCTGCAGTCGGCTGTGCATGGGTTATTCTTTCCAGTGGAGAGCTAAATGAGCATCTTTGTATCTTCCAATAGAGACCAGTAATTGTTTCCATGACTGATATGGGCTGATATGCCCCCGTCATAATGCAGAAAGTGTGATTTTGAATGTTTGAAACTTTCTGAAAATGTGATTTAGCTGCCGTGCCCCAAGCAGCTATCTCATATTCAATTTGGCCTCACATAACCTGGATAGGCTGTCTTCAAGACACTTAAGTTTGCTAACTTCCTCATCAGTTGAGTTCACTTGAATCCCTTGCTCTGATTTTTTTTTTTATGTTTTCTCCAGGGAGTATTAGGTCAAAGGTTACCCCTTAGGTACGATGGTGAGTCAACATGCTTCAGTGCTTGTATGCCATACCTAAGTGAATCTTTCTGGGGGTTGGGTGGACAGACTGAAAATGATGTGTGCGGTTTTCATCCCATTTAAAGGCAGGTACTAACTATTAGGCAACTTCCTCTAGCTTTCCTTGGGATTCATGAAGCCTCATCTTCTTAAGCATTCACCAATGAATCAATGGAACTAAACATGAGAAGCATTAATTACCATCTGTCAATACCACTGGAAGCTGCCTTAGTCTTGTCACAGACAACTGACACGCTGGTGACAACGTCATCATGTCCGGCTGCAGCATGTGATAGTACAAATGTGTGGTAGTCATCCTCCAAGTTCCATACTGCTATACCTCCTGAAGGATTTGTCAAAGAAAAATGTGTTAATTTTTTGTTATAAACATAGATAATAGAGAGACAAACACTGTGTACATCAAAAAGATGAATCTATGTAAATCATGAGGCAAACCAAAAAGATGGTGAGTCAAGTCATGGACCCTGTTTACGCTAGTGGTGCACAGGCTGTATCTTGACTTGTGTTCACCAGCTGTAAACTCAGGCAGGAAGTTCTGGTTGTACACCTACTTCCAACCTGTAGTCTTGTTCCAGAACTTACGTTTTGCATTCATTTCTGTTTTACAGACCTGGCTTATTTGCATGCAGACTGTTGGCTCCTCACCTCTCACATAGTTAAACTTTGGATTTAAAGGAAACACCTGTAATTACACGACTTCTACAACATGTTGGGGCTGAATGGTCTCGAGACATGGATTCAGCCTTGAGGGCTGGTGGTCCCAGGTTCAGGCTCTGGTGAAGGCTGAGGTTTTTTCACGTGGACTTCTAGTAATTTCACATGGTCTTTGGGTAGTAAGACTGTACGCCGGTGTGTACTGTTGCGCGGACAACAAATACTTTGGCAGTTGGAAACCGAAAAGAGTACCCTAACAGTTCTGTCCGGGCAAAATCTGGAGTTAAAATCTACCCAAAGTATTTCAGGATCCTCACCAGTGCTCAGTTCCGGTGCTACGGAGTTCATGCACTGCGCTGAGATTCTTCGGACTCAGGCTTGTGTTAGAAGTAGGAGCACTTATGGGGTACTGCCCTTGTGCCATGATGCTGATCGGTTGTTTAAAACTAAATATCACACATTGTTCATTATGCATTTAAAGATCATCTACATCGGACATGGGACATGACCATAAGTTCTCCAATCTCCTCTTGAGTATGTCTCCAAGTGTTTTTAGGCTAACAACTCCCATTCTGTTCTGGTTGATGTAACGACGGGCGGGTCCCACATGGTTTTCCCGTCTCGCGGCTCCAGCTGGTACACCTAGGGTATGCAGTCTATTCAGTGAAAAATTATTTTCCATGAACCTGAACGTCTCACAGTGTTTAGCTCTCGTATGGCACTGATGTCTCTCCTGTCTATAGATGTATATTCAAGACAGTCGCACTGCCAGCCAGTGTATCTGCTCTCTCACTGCCTTTCAAACTAGCATACCCTGGGACAAAAATGAAGGTGATTTTGTGAAACACTGCGTGCTGCATCAGATAAAGCCACTGTTTCCATATATATTTAGTGTGTGTTTATGTATGTGCGTGCATGCCTCCCCCCCCCCACCCCCAATGCGCTAATTATTCCTAAAAAAATATAAGTCTAGCATCATATGCCCATTCTGCCATTGGACTTTTCTCCAACTGACCAGTAAAATGCACACTAGCTCACCTGTGTCTAAACCAACAATGATGTGTGTCCTGTCGATCCATTCGCAGTCACATATACCCGCCTCTAGTTGCACTCCAGCCGTGCATTTGTCCACATTTGGAGCTGCTTCTGGGGTCTGATAAAACCAAAGAGACCCCAGCCAGTATCGGCCTGTCATGCATGATGCCCCTAGCAACAGGCCGCCATCTGAAAATGCATACAAAGTAAAGGTGATGTTTTGAAATGCTGCTTACGGAGATGGAAATAAGAAGCCTCACAATTTCATTGTAATTTCTCAAACATTATGTAAATCACTGTAAATCATTTAAATAATAGAAAACGCACAAGGCAGCCATTGTCCAGACACATGAAAACTGTCTGCTGATAAGAAAATGAACGACCTTCATTTTTAAAAGGTTACATAGAAATTAGACCCAGATAGTGTTTTCTTGGTGTGTTGTGAGAAGGAATGGACTGGTGAAATTAATGAAGACTAACTAGCAAGATTAATGGACATATAACAAGGAAAGGCAAAGGAATACAGGCTGGATGAATTTGTCATATAGATTTAAGTTAGACAGGACCAATGAGCTAATCCGTAATTCAAAGGATGAAATCGCTGATATGTGAGAAAATAGCTCAGTGATGGAAGATAACCTTTGCTGTCTTCATAGGTCAGCTCAAGGATGTGTCACAGGATTCATCCAAGCCTGAGCCTACACAGCTGGTCCCTTTCCCTGATGAGTGTATTTGTAATGTTATGGCAGAGGAAGAAAAAGTCTCAATTGGTTGTTGTGATCAGTGATTTGTTTTGACCCAGAAATGTGACACATTGCAACAGAGTTTGTGCGTATAAAAACTGTATAAACATCATCATCATCATGTAGCAGGTCCTTTGCAGAACGTTGCTCTCATCACGGTCTGTCTAAAAGAAACTTGGGCTCTCGCCAGCTCTCCAGCCTCATGCACTTTCATACTCAAAGGGTCACTTATATCCTGTGCCCATCTTCGTGTTGGTCGGCCCCTGCCCCTCCTTCCTGGTACCATGCCTTCTGCTATAATTTTTTTCCAATCCACCGTGGCGTTTGATACGACCACAATATTTCAGCTTCTGAGACATGATGCTGTTTATTAGCCAATCTTCCTTGACGTTCAGATCTTTCAAGATGTCAGTATTTCTCCTCTTTTTTGTCCAAGATATTCTGAGAATCTTTCTATAGCATTTCAGCTCAAAAGCCCCTATTTTCTTTCTTAAGGACTGGGAGATAGTCCACGACTCACATCCGTATGTTGCTACAGGAAAAATGCATGCTCTCAAAATTCTAATTTTGATCTCCTTTCTGGTGCTTAACCATAGACTTTTTAGGCTGTTTAATCTTTTAAATATACATATATATAAATATATGTCTTTTTCTTCTTTTCTCTACTCCTGGAAAGCATCGTTGCGCCAGGGGAGAAAGATATCTCTAGAATGGGTCCTTCTGCTCACTTCGTATATAGTAATTTTCAGTGTCTGATATTTCTGTGGTCCATATCTGGGTGGTCGACCTCTGTGTCTGTTACCACTGTATCTGTATACCACTGTTCTCTGTGGTACCCTGTCGGCTTCCAATCTTGTTACATATCCAAACCATTTGATTTATTGTCTACCTAAAAAGTTCAGTATTGGTTCTGTGCCGATTCTCTTCCTGAAATCATCGTTCCTAAGTCGATCTTTCCTCGTTACACCCATAAAAATATATATATATGTATATACATATATCTCCGCCTGTGTATGTGCGCGCGTGTATGTATGCCTGCCAACAGTGACAGCAGCATATAATATAAGAACTACACAAAGGAAGCATGCACAGCGGGAGTCTACCGATCATCAGTGGGTGGTCCCCTTTCAACAATTGTTTCGGACCGTTATCCTCCTAGACCAGCGGTTCTCATAGTGGTCGCCTAACACATATTTATTTGAAGTTATGAAGGAAAATAATTGTCGGGGGGAAAGGGGGGGGGGGTGTCCGCCACAACATGAGGGAACGCGCCGTTAGCAAGATTGAGAACCATCTGTCCTAAACAATCTCGGGGAGGGGAGGGGGCCGCCCTGAGTCATGATTCCCAGGAACGCCTAACTAGACAAGTGTGAGTGATTACAGGCCTACACTTGTATGCGACCACAAAGCCACGGAACATAAGTGTAACTAATTTCGTTAGCTATAATTTCCATATATCCAACTAAACAGAAAATAGCTGGATAATGTTCGTACAGGCGGCCAGTAAGCAGATAGATAATAAATGGGTAATTTTCATACCATCAGCTGAACATGAAACAGGACATTGTCTGCCGGTGGGGAAAGAATGGATGTGCGGTGGGGATTGTAGTACAGCGTTAACTGTGATCAGGTGAGCTAGAAGCAAGCAGTGTTTATAGTTCAACACCTAACACAAACGGCAACACTCTTGTATGGACCACACACAAAAGAGGCCAAATTGATACTTAAACAAACACCGTTTTTCTGCAATAAAGACTGTCTAGAAAGAAAAAAAGTTAAAGCAGCCAGTCAGGCTACACACATCCGGCTTCAGGCTGGCCTGTGAGGGGATAACGTCTTGACTTGCATAATATATTTCTGTGTATTTCTGTGTATTAACAGGCTCACAGCGTAGTCAGTTTTGTTCTAAGTACTTATACTTCTTAGCGTTTACCAGTTAACTCCGGTGAAAAGTTGTGGTTGTTCGTCCACTTCCGGAATTTCCTTTTAAAGAATCTGAGTTTTGCGTGCACATCCGTTTTACAGAGTTGGCTTTTGTGTATGCAGGTTGTAGTTTCTCGCTTGTATTGCAAATGCACTCCAACTTTGAAGAAACACCCATATTTAGTCGCCTTTTACGACATGCTAGTTGAGGAAAGTAGGTCTATTATCCCCACCTTCACCCACCCACTCTGGCCCTGGGAAACACGGGTATTTAAAAGTTACGACTGGCAATACACAACAGTGACGACGAGAGGCGGTATGCAAGAGATTATCTGGAGATTAACAATAAACAGCACGTCCGGACAGATACAGGGGAGGCAGACACACAGAGAAAGAGAGTGAAAGAGAGAGAGAGAGAGAGAGAGATATGGATAGATAAGGCAAATTCTTCGTAATTTAACTGCCTGTAATATGTTTAACCCCCCCCCCCCCCCCCCCCCACTGAAACTGAGCTATTTATACATTCCCAGATGCTCACAACAAAGCCAGGGCTTGAAGATACATCCACTCACCGGCAGGGGGCAGGTCTGTATTGTGAATTACTGGAACTGTTCAAACCAACAGCGTTGAAGGAAGAAATGGGGCTGCAGTGAATCACTAGCACTGACCTTGCAGTTGGGGAAAGTACAGAGTTTTTTTTTAACGCCAGTGGTGCATTAAGCATATGATGATTTTTAAAGACCTATCGTCATCTGATGGGTACTGTAGCCAACATCACGCCGACCGCCTTTACTTTCCAAGACACTAGGTTTTATCGACCTGGAAGACAATGGTTTTTTTAAAAACAGGAATGGAAAACGCAGTATCCATTTTAAGGCTTCTCTTGCGCGTACATCTTCTTCTTCTTCTTTGCGTTCGGTTTCGTATGTTCAGATCAGACCATCAGGCGGGTTGCCTCTATGAACTCGCATGTCAGCTGCAGGTCCTTCATGGTTCCCCACAGCTTGCTATGCACACACTGCTCTTGAGGCCAGGTGTCTTTTCAAAGTTGTAGGTAGAGTGGGCAGGTCTGTAGAATGTGCTCAGGTGTTTGTGGTCCAGTCTGACAGGCACACTGTGGTGACTGTACTATCTTTATTTTATTCATGTGGTAGTTGAGCCTGCAGTGTTATGTTCGTCGACGTACCTATCTCCCCAGTGCGGGTTCTGAGTTTCCGGAGGAAAGGGGGAGGGGGCCGAGCCGCTCTAAATAATTTTTTAATTAAACGACCATTCATTAAAGGTTTGGTGAAATCGCACACTGGACTGAAATGCGGAGATATTCGCGGCCTACAGGTACACCGAACCTTAACAAGGGAACAGACTCCCTACAAATGTACGAAACCTAACAAGGGAACAGACACCCTACAAGTGTACGAAACCAAACAAGGGAACAGATACCCTACAAGTGTACGAAACCTAACAAGGGTACAGACACCCTACAAGTTTAGTAGGTAGGTTAGTTGCGTATCCTTTGCATGACGTTGCAGAACCAACCCCAGCAGCCCCTGGCTATTGTGTGGTTTCTCTAGGCAAATTTACGTCCATTAGATTGCCACTGCTCTGGACGGTCGGCCCCCTGATACCACCGTTGGTCTCGGTGGCGAAGTGCTAAAGCCGTTGGTCTCGGTGGCGAAGTGCTAAAGCCGTTGGTCTCGGTGGCGAAGTGCTAAAGCCGTTAGCCTCGCGTTCTGAAGATCGTGGGTTCCTTTCACGGGCGCATTATTTTAGTTCAGGAGTGCTGATTGTATGACGATTGTCACAAGAGCTACGGAGTTCGTAAGAAGCTCTCGTCAAACGGCTAGCCGTTCTGCGGAGACAGGCTGAGTCACATGGGATAAAGCCTAGTGTGGTGGAATCGATGCTATATACCTCACCTTTAAGCTTATGAAGAATATAAGCGAGGCTACAGCACAGAGACGTATGTTGACGATAACAACTGGTCCGTGAAGGACAGGTGAAACTTAACGAAGCTTCACAACAATAACTGTTCAGTAAGTTACTGTTATTTTACACAGGAGCAAAAGAGGCACGGCTCGTGTGTAGTAAGCCAGACACTTGAGTGAAGTAAACAGTATGTCTGCATCCGCCCAAGCCAGCCGATGCAGGCGACAATCACAAGGTTGATCTTGCAGTGGACTAACTCCCAAAACAAAAATATGTCTCAAAAGGAAACACAAATTATACAGCCAACAAAGATGGGAGGTAAAAGAAAATATGAAGTGTGTTAGAATCCTAAACCGCATAGGACTGCAGTCCCCCCCCCCCACCCCCCCCCCCCCCCAAATACACTGGTGTAGCCGTTCCAGATTCCCCAGTTATAGCTTATTTGGTAGTTGAATGGGGTATGTGGGTTTGTCTTGTTGGTTTGCCATCCTAAGTGTTAGGGTAGGGCGGTTGCACGAAGGATTGCACGGCCTGGGACTCATGTTGTTTGACAGCCTTTACTTTGAAGAAGGAGAGCGGCGCAGGGAGGGCTTACGCAAGGAAAAATGCAACAGTGAATTATTCATCATATCTTTGTGTTGCAGTAGTGGTAGCACAGTGGCCAGTAGCTTGACTGGCCTGCTGGTCTTGAGTTCGAATCCACACCTGAGCGAAAGTTCATAAATGGTCTGGGACTCTCATGTCAACCAATGTCTAAAATATTCACCATTTACATGGGAAGGAAGTAAAGCAAATGGCATGGTGTTTATATTATCCATCGAGGGCCTATTGGGCGTTACAAATATGAGTATAGCACCTTAGGCCTGCTGCGTCAATGGCTTGAAAGGGGGCCTTCAGGGTCGACACAGTCTCACAGAGTTGCATCAGTTCTAAAAACTTTCCTTGCAGATTGACCTTGTTAGAAGATCCTCTTTCTTGGACAGGGACGGGATTTCTTTACGTGTTCCCCCAGTATCGCCCCAGATATCACCACCGAAGGAAACTACATGAGAAAATGTGGCGAGGAAAGACGAACAATTAAAGAACACTGACGTAGATTATACAGTGGTCTAACCCTGTACACCTAAGCTGGTAGGTCTTTGTTAGTTGCGTATCCTTTACAGGACATCGCAGAACCAACACCGGCATTTTTTGGCTGTTGTGGTTTTTCTAAGCAAATTTACGTCCAGTAGTTTGCCATTATTTTCTGGACGGTCGGTTTCTCGATACCACTGTTGAAACCAACACCAAGGCCCGCAGCTGAGATCGAACACGGCACCCTGGCATTACTAAGCGCGTTCCCAACGCCTAAGCCACAGACGCCGACAGGTAGGTCTTTAGTGAAGCGAAACATGACACTGACGAATTAGAAATATGAGTCAGGATGTCATCTTTGTCAGCAAACACTGTACGTAGGTGAAGGAAATCAGAGACATGTTATTATGTACTCCTAACTGGAAATTCCTTCAGCACAGAAAAAAAATATTAGACAGACTCCAGTTGAACTGAAGAAATGAAATCTGAGTGCTGAAAAATAAAACGGAATTACTGACAAATCTCATGTTGATCCGCTCTGTCTGTAGTTGATAGTCTTTGGTTAGTTGCGTATCCTTAACAGGACGTTGCAGAACCAACCCCAACAGCCCCTGGCTGATGTATGGTTTTTCTGGGCAAATTTACGTCCAGTAGTTTGCGATTGCTTTCTGGACAGTCGACTTTCTTGATACCAACGCAAGGCGCATGGCCTGCAACTGGGATCGAACCCGGAATCCCGGCATTACGAAGCGTTCGCATCGACTTAGCCACAGAGCCGACTGCCGATAGTCTATAAAGTTATCTTTCCTTGTCTGTGTCTGTAACCATCTATCTGATCTCTCTCTTACTCTCTCTCTCTCTCTCTCTCTCTCTCTCTCTCTCTCTCTCTCTCTCTCTCTCTCTCTCTCTCTCTCAACTCTTCCCTATTACATGATGCTATATATTCAATATATTTATAAATTGTGAAAGCTGGAAAGATCCGTGGAAGGAAGGATAGAGAAAGACAAGGAAAAAATATTTTTGACAGTCTTGTATGGCATGGAGGTGTGTCGGCACACGAACTGATACGTGCTGCAGGAGATCGCAGATTGTGGAGAGGCATGATCGCCCACGCCAGTCGGCGAGGCCCCTGATGATGATGACAATATATTCAAGCCTAATGCGATGTCTGCGCGCAAAGCCTCACAGCTTCTTCGTGTCTCTTTATCTCAAGTTCGACAACAGGAGTGTTACCTTTACAGTTACACCAAGGTTATAGCAATGCTTAGGTCTGACTTCTTTTGAATATTCTATTATATATGTTTGCCAGTCCGCATTCATTCGCGCCCGCATAAGGTTAAGGGCTTCTTTTGTGCCTTCAGGCACATCAGGCATATGATCGATTGATCAATCTGTCCCTTCTGGGCTGCTACCTAAAGGTTTACCATACCATACTGAGATTTTAAAAACCTAAATCTAGACGACAGACCAACAAGGTAGATCCCAATTACTCCGTTTAACATCAAAGCAGTTATAATTAGGAAACCCGTAACGGCCACACCAGCTAGGTATAACCACGGCCTTCTCTATTAGAGACGGCATTGATGTAACCTGCATTTCTATATGAATGAGTACATACATGTCTAGGCATATGATGCTCAACCCATATTTGCAAAGACCCAAATGGCATTCGATTGAGTGTCTTAGTCGATATCACTCCCGACCCCGTGGCGGCCCAGTCTGTTACCAAAGCTGTTTGGATACGGATCTGAACCCAAGCAAGCAAACATATAGCCAATGTTCTACCATCACAACCTGTCTGGAAGAAAACTGGTCTGACGCCAGCTCTTTCCACTAGTGCACTTCCCTATCTGTTTGTTTATTATACATATAATATTGTTATGGGCTCAAGGGTTTCCCATCTGTTTATTATGTGAATGACGCACAATGGAACCTACCAATCAAATCTCTTTCTTAAATGTTTGTGTATTCTATACAAAGCATTACGGTCTGCTGTGTTTGTTAACTGTTGCTGTGTTTCTTATTTAACCTATGTTCGGTTAATATAAATTTATGTAACCTATGGTGCCACTGCCAGTTGTGGATTTCACGCTGTATATACGATAGACATGGCCAGTGAAGACACCTTTTTAAAGGGTGTCTAGTTGGTCATGTTCCTTATCACGGGCAGCTCCAGGTTCTGTCGGAGGCCACGGTTCTTATGTACACTTGTTTCCAAAGCGAGTCGCACACGCCATGTGGAGGTGACAGGGTCGATTCCCAGCATGGTAACTATTGCTTGCGAATTTTATGTTGTCTAGTGTGTTCTATCTTTCTACTTCTTTCTGAGTGCCGATCAATACATTTTTTGTCTGTCGATTTTATATATAAAATATAATATTTCTACGGCCTCAAGGGTTCCCCTTGTGGATTTATGTGGTTCTGTCACACGTCCGCGACGGAACTAAAACACTTCAGTATGTTATCGCAGGTGTCTGAAGGTTCTGTTCGGTTATCTGCGAAAAGCTGTACGCACAGGGGTCTCAGTGAAGTGGTCAAACCGTTTGCTTGGCGCTCTGAAAGTCGTGGGTTCGTTTCACAGTTCAGTCCACGTGTGCAATTTTACGGAAATCCCTGGTGATCGTGGCTGGAGATGTGTATGTCGTGCAGCTATTTGTTTTGCGGAGAGAGACTGGGCCATCTGGGATAAAACCCAGAGCAGTGAAGTCGATCCTCTCACCTTTACTTGTACGTACATTAGTTTGTAAATTAGCAATCGGCGTATGTGCTTGCCCGTGCGTGCAACACTGATCAATACGCACAGCTATTACGAAACGGAATAACACGTGAAGGCACCTGTCTTGACAAGAAAAGCGACAAAAAAGCATTACGACAAAAGTGTCGTTCTTAGATTTATTCAAATGTGAAAATGCTATTTAGAAGCTGTATTTATATGTACTCGTATGAGGCATGAGCAAACAGCATAAAAATGAAAGTTTATGACAACGGTAATGTGGCTCCTGTAGACAATGCTGTGAATATCCCGGATAGACGGACAAACAAATGAAGTACTCCTTGAAATGTTAAAGCCAAAGTCGACACATTTCACCCGATGATCCCAGATCCCCAGGAATCTGTTTAAAAAAAAATCCGCGTGAACCCAACGACTCGTCAGTAAAACGAACCTACGTCATTTAGAACCTGATAAAAACGGTTCGACCACATGACACGAAGACCTCCACAAATGTGTACACGGAAGAAGTACTGCAAGGGAAGCACCGAAGGCGCGACGGTTCGTAAATATCCAATCACTTGTTCTCTATTTTTACGCTCGGAGGCGGTGGCTTTCGTCGGTGTTGGGTGTGCTCAAAACGTCCAAAACAAGCAACATCTAATGCCCCCTAGGAAAAGACAACATCATAAATTCATTAGGGCAAAAAGATATATCACAGGTGGAGATTTTAGCATGGTATGAACATTAATTTGAATTGACAACTTCGCGTATACTGGCCAAATTGATAGTGAGAAGAGCAGTGGTGAGACAAAGAGACTGATTGTTCACATGGTATAATAGGGTCCAGAACAAGGATATGATCAGAGATTGATTGTTCACATGGTATAATCGGGTCAAGAACAAGGATATGATAAGAGATTGGTTGTTCACATGGCATAATCGGGTCCAGAACAAGGATATGATCAGAGACTGATTGTTCACATGGTATAATCGGGTCCAAAACAAGGATATGATCACAGACTGATTGTTCACATGGTATAATCGGGTCCAAAACAAGGATATGATCAGAGACTGATTGTTCACATGGTATAATCGGGTCCAGAACAAGGATATGATCAGAGACTGATCGATGCGTGATGTGGCGAAACATTACTGGCTGAACTGGCTGTTTATTACTTTTCTACTTTAAATGTAGAAATCTTACTTTTAGGGATAATACAAACAGGTAATTTAGAAGCCATATCTGGAGAATATCGACAGTTGTCAGGTGCAAACTATCTTGTGTTTGAAGAAAACTATTTCTTTCATATTGACTAGGCATAAATGGTGCAACCACACTGTGGATAAATTGTGTCAAGATATTTCGGAGATCTAGGTAAGTGGATGAAAATAATATTTAATTTACTAACTAACCTCTCACAGCAAGTCACTCTTTGCCTCTTTACTAATTGCTGACTAACAGTATAATTATATGTTGTAGCAGTACACTGATAATATTAATCCTTAACCATTTGACTTATGCTTCACGAACACTGGCTGTAAACTCTTGCTGGAAACTTCTGGTAGTTCGTCCACTTTTTTTGCATATTTGCAGTTCTACGGTCTGTGTTAATTTTTGTAAACTGGCTTTTGCTTTGCTTCGCGAACACTGGCTCTAAACTCTTGCGGAAACTTCTGGTTGCTCACCGACTTCTTTTGCTTATTTGCAGTTCTACGGTCTGTGTTAATTTTTGTAAACTGGCTTTTGCTTTGCTTCGCAAACACTGGCTGTAAACACTTGCGGAAACTTCTGGTTGCTCATCTTCTTTTGCATATTTGCAGTTCTACGGTCTGTGTTAATTTTTGTAAACTGGCTTTTGCTTTGCTTCGCGAACACTAACTGTAAATACTTGCGGAAACTTCTGGTTGCTAATCTTATTTTGCATATTTGCAATTCTACGGTCTGTGTTAATTTTTGTAAACTGGCTTTTGCTTTGCTTCCTATGCATATTTGTTACCAAAAAATTCGAAATAATAAGGAATTGATTTGATCCAACAAGATAAAACTGGACAAATTTGTTTGTGCTGTTTGTACCTTGAGGATACATATTTAGTAGTGCTATAAGTACTGTTAAGAAAACTACTCTGGGTGAAAAAAGTATTGCACATATCAATTTCATTCTGATTGTGCTTGTTTACTAAATTAAATAACAGTATAATTATGTGTTGTAGTAGTCTACTAATAATAATGATAACCATCACTCATTTATATTTATGTTATGTATGACATGTGTATGTTTCATAGCAGTATTTTTATGCGCTAAATTTGATAAAGTACAAATGTCACCCCCCCCCCCCCCCCGCTCCTCTGATGCAGCAATACCCTCTCAGAATCAAAGGGTTAGCAATATTTCTTTACTTTTGCTAGAACAACTTTTAGTTTACATCTAAACGTTATTGATGTTTATGTTCATGTTGACCGTAGCAAAAGCATTTTTGTTTGTCTGTAAGAGCCTTTATTGTTATATTTAATTGGCACACTCATTTACCTTAAAAATGACGTATAGTTCTAAAAAAAATATGTCGAAAATTAATGAAACTAGTTTAATTTGTGTATACATCTCCTCGATAAAAACTGTGGACGCAGAGGGACTCAATTCTTGCACAAGAACGGGAATTCCCGTTCGAGCTGTACGGCCTTATAAATCTGGAGCTGGCCCTGGACGAGACTCAGACTGCGCAGCTTTCTTGTTGCAACTGCCTTTTATGTGAACGACTGTTGTTTTTCGCCATGTGTTGTGAGTAGCTCAGGCGCCGCAGAAGTACTGCAGGGGAAAGCGCCGAAGGGGCGACGGTTCGTAAACGTCGAATCACCGTATTTTTACGCTTTTTGGTGGTGGATGTGCTCAAAGCGTTTAAAACAAGCAACACTTGACACAACTAGAATGTAGGACAGACCATGGAAACGACTTCGAAATCACGCAGTCGAACGAAATGGGGTGAGATTCGTAAATTGTACCTACTGATGATTTACATTTGTAGATAAACTGTTTAATTTCTGGTATCCAACACATTTATGAGAAGTTATTTGTCTTTTTAGTGTAATAATTATAAGAAGTGGCTGAATAAAAGGGTGTGCTATATATTGTTTACAATATGTTCCTTTTATATTTTCATTTCCGATGTGGCCTATGACGTTTACCCCTTTCCTCTAGCTTCAAAAAACATCAATCATTATCTGAGACATATTTCATAAGTCATATCACGGATGTGTTCACAAGCAACGTGTCTTTCTGTCACAACACCAGAAACAGGTGTCGCCTCTGTGTGTGTGCGTGCGCGCGTATGTTCATGGTTAGTGTGACCTCAAGGGAGGGTTTGCAGCACTGCGAGGCGTCTAAATAATGAAAGAGTGTGCTGCTTTTGTGGTTACAATCAATGAAAAACAATCATCAGAAAGTTTGGGGGGGGGGGGGGAGAACAGTTTTTGCAAGAACTGTTTCTTACTCCACCAAACGGACATTGCAGCTACGAAATCTTTATTAGCAATAAAAAAAAAATGATTCTGAATATAATAAAAGCTTACGTATTATGCAAAGGTGTAAAGGGAAAGATCGGCTTAGGAACGACATCAGGATGAGAGTCGACACAAAACCAATACTGAACTTTACCGGTCGACAACATATCACATAGTTTGTCAATGTAACAAAATTTGTAGTAGACAGGGCAAAACATGTAGCAAGCAATTTTTATACAGACGCGGAGGTAACAGAGCCAGAGGCAGACCAAGCAGAAAAGTACAATTGAATAGAAGGGCCCGTTCCATCCGCTCAACCCCTGAGACTATGAAGCATTTCAGGAGAAGAAGAAGAAGAAGAAGAAGAAGAAGAAGAAGAAGAAGAAGAAGAAGAAGAAGAAGAAGAAGAAGAAGAAGAAGAAGAAGAAGAAGAAGAAGAAGAAGAAGAAGAAGAAGAAGAAGAAGAAGAAGAAGAAGAAGAAGAAGAAGAAGAAGAAGAAGAAGAAAATACGACAATGCACGCTACCCATTTATAGGGTGTTCCTGATGTGCTGTATGCCTGGTACTGGTAAATATCCTGGAAAATAAAGGTACCCATAATCCAAGCGACGCAACCTCCCAGCGCCACACCTTCCTCCCAGCGACATGCCTCCCTAAGCCAGTGTTTTTCAACCGGTGGGTCACGGCCCAGTAGTGGATGACAGAGAAGTCCAGGTGGGCCGCAACAATTTCTACCTTATCATTTAACAGGACAGCGTAGTTAATTCTTCTCAATTTCAGGACTGCAGTCCGTAGGATAAACACCTCAAATGTGAGAATCAATTAGGTACCAACACTATAAACCCTATTCAACTCCGCTTGATCATTATGAATCACAACATATAATTGAGTTGTCTTCTGATATACATACATACATACATTATTTGTTTGGATATCGCTCAAAAATAAACAGCCATCGCCGAGTCTGAGAGCTATAAGATTCTAGGTCGTTCCCTCAATTTCCTGTTAGTCTTAGAGGACTTTGTCATTATTTGAGTACTTAAAACTAAAAAAAAAAAAAAAAAATATAATGAAAGTTTTGCAGTGCTTCATCTATCAGAAACAACACAGCCACGTACTTCAGATTTTTTAACACTTAAGCAGCAGCAGATGTATTATAAGGAAACTGTACTTTTGTGACATGGCATTTAAAAAAAAAATAAACTGCTGTTTACATCTGTTTGAGAGTCGCCGTGGTCTAGCGGCTAGACGCTCGTTTGTGGATCGGAAGGTCGTGGGTTCTGGTCAGACTTTTCAAAAATGACATTGGCTCCAAAGTCGACCCAGTCTTGAGTGGGTACCAGGTACAGTGCTGGAAAGTAAAGGTGGCAGGCGTAGTGCTGACCACATCACCCACCAAGTGTCGTTTGGTCTATAAAATAGCCTAGCCCTATCTACCTAATATGCCGAAAGGCGTAGAAATGGGTCGTCTTTTACATAGAATTGTTTGTCTGTTACTGTGTTTGGTTAGCTGTCAGGTAGACCGCGAAACAATTCTCCCGGTTTTAGTGGTCCGCGGGTGTCAAAAGGTTGTAAGCAACAGTCACCCCTCCTCCAGGGCTAGCTTAAGCTGGCCATGTCTCCACGATCAGGTCCCTTTGGCGTAGACACCCCCCCCCCCCCCCCCCAACCTGTACTGTTTGCTTGGCGGTAGTCGCCAACTTCTACAAAGTTACCAGATCGAGTTACCTCAAATGCCTTATGTAAGCAGGTAGAGCAGTGATACATGCCTAGCGATAAACCCACATACGTATAAGGGCCATTATCTGTGACACCTTAAACAAGACTTCACTTGACAGCCGGGCTAACACGTGGCGACAAGTAGTTACCTTTTCATACTTTCTGTTTTACTTAGCCTATCCACAGTTCGTTACAAGAAGTAGTTAGTGGTAGTGTTGGAAGTAGTCATAGTTACTGCAGTGGTAGTGGTGACAGTGGAGGTAGTAGTAATAGATGTCACAGTAGTGATAGCGGTGACAGCTTAAGTTGTAGCAATGGTGGCGGTGGAAGTAGTATTATAGACATCATTGTAGTGGTAGCGGTGACAGCTGAAGTTGTAGTAGGTGGCGGTGGAAGTCGTATTATAGACATAACTGCAGTGGTAGCGGTAGCGGTGACAGCTGAAGTTGTAGAAGGTGGCGGTGGAAGTAGTAACAGATGCTACTGTAGTGCGACATACACGTTACTGTAGCGGTGACAGTAAAAGAGGTTTTAGTTGCGCCCGCGGTGGAAGTAGTAAAATACATTACTGTTGTGGTAGTGGTGACAGTAATTTAAGTTGTGGAGTGGTGACAGTAGCAGAAGTGACTGCTGTGACCGGGAGGTCAGTGAATGCATTAACAATTTCATGATCTCTGAGTACTAGGATTCGGTTTCCGCGGCGGGCTGTTTATTTGTTGTTTTGTTAAGATTAGTGGTTTTAGGACATGGTAAGAGAGTCACATCGTGGAAGCGATTAGGGTCTTACCAAGTGATATTTCAAAGACAGTATTTAGTATACTGTAGCCAACTTGTAAACTACTGGACGTAAATTTGCCTAGAAAAACCACACAGCAGCCAGGGGCTGTTCGGGTTGGTTCTGCAACGTCCTGTAAAGGATACGCAACTAACCTAGCCAACATGTGGAGCGGCACATACAAAAGTAGTAGCAGCAATAGCGACAGAAATAGTGTCGACTCTGACGACATGGAGAGGCAGCAGGTCTATTCTTGTTAACCCCCCCCCCCCCCACCACCCACAATGGGGCCCTGGAGCCGACACAGTAGCAGTAATAATAACAGAACCCATAGGGACAAAAGCCCTTAGCCATTTGACCCTTTTCAATAATTTGCAAACCCCACCCACCCCCACCCTTTTTTTTCAAATCAAATTTATATACTCTCTCTCTCTCTCTCTCTCTCTATGTGTGTGTGTGTGTGTGTGTGTGTGGTCATATTTTTTTTTTCTACAGGAGACACTTTTACTCGGCATGCTATAAATATTTCGCCCCTCTAAAATTATGTGCAAGGCCTATAAAGGTTGCAATCAAGGTTGTCAACGGGATAGGATTAGTCGCCACTCCCCACCTAGCCTTCTTGTATCGTCTATCACGACAAACTTGAGGGATCACAGCTTCTGTCCTTTGATTACCTCATGGACTCCATTAACGCCTGATTATGATACATTAATAACCTGGCTAATGACGATACCTTCTACTTCAGCGTATGCCCATTAAGGAAGGGGGGATGTAAGAGGGCCGCAATGTTGTTTTATGGCTGGGTTTTGATACCCGGGCCATTCGGCCTAACCAATCCGATTTATTCTTCTTCTTAAAGTTTATGCCATATAGCGTTGGTAGTCACGACTATCCACAACCTTCTGTCTCGTGAATATTCAATCAACTCTAATAAATAGGATCCTCTATGCCATGATGTCAAACTGTCCCGCATCTATTCTCTCATTCTCTCTCTGCCTCTCCTCACCTCCAACTTTCCTACTGTCACGATATACTCCAGTTTTCTCCTCATCACATGGCCAAAGAATGTATATTGTCTCTTTTTGATGTGGACAATCTGTTCTTTCGTAAGATTTCTACAAATCAATAATTAGTCGCTTTTACAGTATACTTGTTAATGATTTATGGGTATATTTTCCCCTGCCTCTGTCCCCAATGGGGCCCTGAAACCTTTACGGGGAGAACCATAATTAAAGCTGCCTTGTTGATCGTGCCTTGATTTACACCTCTTCACACAGAGGTCCATTAGGTCGTGCCTTGACTTACACTTCTTTACACAGAGGCCCGTAAGGTCGTGCCTTAACTTACACCTCTAACCGCATCCCGGCATTACAGAGCGCGTTCGCAACGCCTAAACCACGGACGCCGACATTTGTGTTATATGAAATTGTAATTAGAATCATAATTCACAACCAAAACAAAACGGAAGGAAAGATTATTTATAAGCTCTCGACTAAGAATTGAGACACCCAGTCGAGTACACTTGGAGACATCGACCCGAAGAAGCGACCTCCTGCCCTTTACAAGTGAACAACTACAGCACATCCCGTAACGGATAAGGCTGTCAGCGTGGCGAATGCCGAGAATTCCACACGCGCCATCAAGTTAGGACAAAATGGCGAAGTTCACAAAGTTGTCATTTCTAAATGCTTGGTGCAGTTGGAGAAAGCACAGGAGTGAAATAAACTAACAGGTAATGCATTCTGTAAACATTCCGCTAGGACACTAACCCCCCCCCCCCCCCCCCTTACCTAAAAAACAAGTGGATTATTTCGGTCACAATAAAAGACTTAAAATTTTATAGGAACCACCTTTCTTCTTCACCTTCTATCCCCAATGGAGTAAAACCCCTCAACGAACTCACGTCACGTCGTTCTATCCTTCGCTATTATTGCATGCACTCACCAATGTCCTCCCCATTTCATTCTCTATCTCATTTCTACACGTGTTTGTGTGTGTGTGTGTGGTGTTGTTTTCTGCCTTTATTTCTAAGCTCCTGCGGGTTCTAGTGCAAAGACATTCTAGTTATATTGTTCTCATGTTTTCTCGACGTGTGTATTATCCAACGTCAGTGTATTTTCTTTACGTCAAGGTCCGCCGGAACACCGCCTTCTCGTGAGTCGGCCGTGCGCCAGAACTTGTTTCAGAAAACACTAGTGGAAGAAAACGATGATGTTAAGCGAGTAGTAGGTAGATGACACAAATGGAAGGTCAGCATCAACAGATGGACGAACGGCAATTTCAAAGATTGTATAGCCAGGGTGACAGAGAGGCAGTGCTGGGGATCCAATGCAGCGAACTTTTAATGTGAAGGCACCACCTAATTGGCAGATCACTCAAAATAAGCACAATGCAGGTTGGCTACGGTGCACTCGCTGTTTTTTTTTTTTTTAGAACACTGCATGACAACACTCCCAGTCCCTTCCTCAGTGCAACTCTCGTAATCAATCATCAGTTCAGTAATTTCCATTTCTGCTGTTCAGCGACGTGGGGAGGAACAGTTTGCGATCCACTGCTTGATGGTCAGCAATGGCTCCTGCCATTCCGTGTCGATGCAGAAGCTCTTTAACGTGAGCAATCCATATTCTACTAGGGCGACCTCTTGCCTTCACTTCATATTTTTTCAGGTGTAGAGCCTGTGTTTTTTTTTTTTTTTACGGCACATTTACGTCCAGTAGTTTGCGACTGCTACAGAACGGTCGGCTCTCGATAACGCTGTCAAAACGAACGCAATGCAATCTACTGCAAACTGTTCTGCAGCTGGGATTGAACCCAGCACTCTGGAATTACGAAGAGAGAGAGAGAGAGAGAGAGAGAGAGAGAGAGAGAGAGAGAGAGAAAGAGAGATAACTAGTGTGCTTGTGATGGAGATGCAACCCGGGTATATGCATCATAACCACTCGATTCATGCCTGACATCCTGTTCCTAAAAAAGGGTGTATTTATTCTCAAGTCTGAATGTATATTATCCAACGATTAAAACCAACCAGACAGACAGAACAACAGACAAGCATACAGATAAACACACAGGCCGACAAAGGCCTGAAGCGGAAGAGAAATAAATCACTCAACTGCGAAAAGAAACAGTCTAGGTTAACAGAAATAAACAGCGCCCAGCAGCGCTCGCCTGGCCTATAACGCAATCCAGCCAACAGCTGGGAGCAACATCTGGAAGGAGTTGTGAGTGAGAACCCAGACATCCCATAACGATTCTAACGGAGGTGCTGCACTGTTGCAGACGAGGCACGCTTCTGTGGAAATCCCCCTTCCCAAAAGGAGAGTGCCGGCTCGACCAGCAAAGAACCCTATCGCTCTATCTGAACTTTACACCTGCTGTTTTCTGTTTCTTTCTTTGGCTGTTAGCTAGCGGGTTGCTCACCTCTTCCTACAGATGAAATTTTTTACCTCTATTTTGCGACCATCTCAACATAGGGGGGAAATGGGGGGGGGGGGGGGGGGGGGGGGGGGGGGGGGGGGGGGGGGGGGGGGGGGGGGGGGGGGGGGGGGGGGAGAGAGAAGAGAAAGAGGAGAGAGAATACAAGAAATATGCAATCCGTCACTCCATATCACCACAATAAAGTTTATCTCAGTATAACCGTATAGGTTAGAACGTCCATATGTTTAACTCGCCATCATCATCAAGTGCCTTGGCGACTGGGTGGATGATCATGCATGTCCACAATCTGCATGAGTTTAACTTTTCTCATAACATGACCCCCACAGAAAATGATGACTGTCTCTTTCTGATGTTTTGAAATAATTCTTCGAGCACAAGCCTCTTTCAAAACAATGGGTTGCTTTTCTTATGCATGAACTAGGTCACTATATTATGAAACAGTGGAACCAATTCTCCTTCTTCTTCCTTATACTCGGGCCAAGTTAGACGAGAGAGAGAGAGTGTGTGTGTGTGTGTGTGTGTGAGAGAGAGAGAGAGAGAGATTTGAGATAAGTCGTCTTCGAGCACCCCCCCCCCCCCCTTTCAAAACAAACAAGAAAAGATATAAACCCGAACGAAAAGTATATTGGCAAGCTTCACACTATAACAAATACAAAGAAAGCGTGAACGTTGCAGCTATGAAGTCTTCACCAGCACATATACAAATCAAACAATACCACACAAATACATAAAATCACTTACTTTCAAAACAATAGGTTGCTCTTCTTATGCATGTACTAGTAGAACCAATTCTTCTTCTTCACATAGGTTATTATACACGGGCCTAGTTAGACGAGAGAGAAAGAGAGAGAGAGAGAGAGAGAGAGAGAGAGAGAGAGAGAGAGAGAGAGAGAGAGAGAGAGATAAAGAGGGAGTAAATAGTCCTGGATATCACAAGTTAGTTCATAAGCCAATTAATAAGTTGCAACTCTCATATTCTACAGTCCGTTCCTGAAGTCGTGGACCAACATTAAAAATCTGTAACCCAGTAACCGTTCGGTGTAAATTAATTAAATTTGGCATGCAGCCTGTTAATAATCATGTCTTTAAAAGAATTTATTTTAATGCAAACAAACATCGAGTTTTCATTTCGCGTGTTTGCAGTATATGGAGAGAGAAAAAGCCAGCCATCGATAACAAGCAAACAATCAGCATGAATACTGTTAAGTGAGTAACAGGAAAACTAAATTGCAAGCATTTTATATGCGTTTCACTCTCATGTGGTGATTTTTAGCGTTAGAATTCCGTGAGTTGTAAATTTTGTTATTGTGTGCGGGATAAGCTATCCACACACAAAATCGCCATGCATCGCTGCACATGTGAATTGATTTCCAAACTATCTCCACGCGTCCATTACGATATATTCAATTTTTAGGGGCACACAAATTATAAGCCAAACAAATATCAAAGAAATTCGCGGAGTTAAGAAAACAGTGGCATCTGTGCAATTATAAATTATACTACCAAAAAGATATGGGAAATCCACGGCCACGTGAAATAATTCGAGTCGTTGAGTACAGAAGTTTTCGAGACATTTGTGACAGCACGACTTTTCAAAAGCACTACTGGTCACTACATTATGAAGCTGGAACACCATTTACGTTTATCAACGAGGTTATCACACTCAAGGCAAAGTCAGACATCCATATCTCCACCCAGTAAATTAACGTCATACTCTCACCTGGTTTCGAACCAATAACCATAACCAGAGAATATAAACATTCAATGAACAAACAAACCTCTCTGCAGCACCAATCTACCGTTCATGTGTTCTTCTTGGTTTATCCGAAGACGTAAATGTTTTGAGCCCATTAACAACATGGCTGCGATATTTGCGCCATTCAGGCAACATGACCGACGTCTGCATGCGTCTGCTGCCCATGTTAGCCTTTCAGGTAGCGTTACTTTCATCTGCATACGGTTCACCTACTATGCTGAATTACTCGGATCCTTGTCCAGCAGCCTTTTAGGTACCCAAAATGTTATGGGGAGCTGAATACCCACCCCCAACCAAGAAAATGTGCAAGGAAACCAAGTGACTTGCTAACCTTGACCTACTTTAGTTAGACCAAGTAGCTGTTCCGGTCATCAATTTTAAGAAGATGAGCCAATTAATTAATATTAAACTGTTTTTCTCTAGTTTTCCCTTTTAGTCTGTTTTTATCTAAATACCTATTTACATGTTCCATTCTTTAGCTTATTTATTGAATTTGTGTTTAGGGGGTGGGGGTGCGTGGAAAAAGTGGGTAAGGGGGGGGGGGGGATACTCAGCGGACCACCGGGAACACGGGAGAAAAAACGGGACTGTCAGTGTGAGAAAAAAAAAACGGGTCGCACAGTTAGTCCGGGGTGGTGACGCCGTGTTAAACTGACGTCATCAGCCCCGTGACCCATCTAAAGCAGATCATGCCCCAACCCTGTACAGATGTTCTAGTTCAAGTATTTATTTATTTATTTATGCATACACTATTTCCACACACACACATTCTATTTATTTGCCATTTAAGTTAAGTAAGGGACACTTTACCACGCCTTGAGGCGCACTGGGCATACAGGATTAGACCTACATTTTATTGACCACTCTGCACTTGGTAGGTGATGCAGTTAACATCATACCGGCCGCCTTTACTTCCCAGGACTCTAGCTGGAACCCACTTAAGGACGGTTCGACCTGGGAGACAAGGCAATTTTTGAAAAAAGTCCGACTGTGTCAGGGCCTTAACCCACGAGATTCCGATCCGCATGCGATCGTCTAGCCGCTACACCACGACGGCTAACAAGTATAGATTTATAAATATTCTGTTTCACGCACACACACAGAAAACACTATTGTATTTATCTGCCATTTAGCACATATTATTAATACTACATATTACACTAGGCATTTGAACAAGAAGTAAGGGGCCCCCTAAGGCCCCGAATTATTTATTTCTCGGGGTGCCCGTCCCTGGCCTACTATGCGGGTGAGCGTGATATTACAGTAAGCCATCGTTAACACGAACTCACTAAAGAAAAATAGTTGGTTAACGTGAACAGAATGCTGGTTTGAACAGGGTGTGTATATTACTGTTATAAACCCCCCAGTTAGCTCGAATTTAACATAAACTCGATTTTCGGTCTAGTGGAATTCTACCAAGTTTTTATTGTATTTTCCTTCGACGGACAAGAAAGAAAATACTTCCACCCCAGCGACAGATGGAACCGAACACCTAAGATACCAACACCCTAACAGTTCCGCCACCCGCTACTGTCCGGATCTGAGCTTCCTCGAAATTAGCTACAACAAATTGTGTACCAGCAGCACCCGCTCAAGTGCGTCAAGGTCAGCTTACAACAATTAAACATTCTACCCAGGGCTACCAATGCAGGGTTTTGTCCCCCAGATCTGGGTTTTTATATGACGCCTTGGGGAAATCTGGGGTTTAACAAAAATATTTCCTTATATAAATGCGGTAAGTGTTTTGTTTTGTAACTAAAAATTTTAAACATTTTAACAAGCTGGGTTTTTTGTTCTTTGTCCCAGCTAAGCTGGGTTTAAAAAAAAAAAACACATTGGCAGCCCTGCTTCTACCGTGTGCACAGAGGCACCTGCTGCAAGCCTAGCCGAAGATGCTACTGGAATGTGCCGGTTTTTGGTTTCCGACGAATCCCGGCTGGAGCATAATATTCTTATTTTGCCAGGCGGACAAAAGAAAGTACAAGCCAGGATACATGAACAAAAGGAAATGTTACACAGCTGTAAATTCGCTTGTGCGTTCTGTTAAAAAAGAAAGGGTATAGCAGCACTTCTTTTGTATTTCAATTTTTCCTGCATACACGTTTGTCCTTCCTTTGTTTTCAGTAGAGCAGAGGTTTTCAAACTGGGTGCCGCGAGCGTTTGTCAGGGGTGCCGCGAGAGTATGTCAGGGGTGCCGCGAGCGTATGTCAGGGGTGCCGCGTGAGTATGTCTGGGGTGCCGCGAGCGTATGCTGGAGTGCCGCGGAAATAATCAAGAATTTTTCCAAATCTGCTTGAGATCAGCGAAGACAGCAGTTTAAAATAGAAACAACGTGAAGGAAGCCAAGAAGAGGTTTTGATGTAGGTGTATTGAGAAGACATTGCTATTGGCAAGGCTGAAGTGCATTCTTAACGTACACTTACATGAAATACAGATACAGGAGCAACCTTTCTGGTCAAGCGATTTGAGGGCAAAATTAACTAAACTGCCCATATACATTAAGGAAATAATTAACATTTCATAAAAACAGTTTCATTCATCGCGTTAAAGAGAACTTTTTTTTCTTGTCCTTAGTATTCAAACCACTTTAAGAGTAGATGTGCCGCAAATAATTTTTTTTTCTTCCGTGCCTGACAAGAGTGTCGCAGCGAAAAAAGTTTGGGAACCGCTGCTCTGAAGCATCGTGTATACTGTACTGAACAAAGGACACAATAAAGTTCAAAAACTCCTACCTAACTATCCATCCAGGTTGGTGGGTAACTCAAAATTTACAGTGTATGTAGAATACTGGGTACAACATTCACACAGGTTTGTGCGTTCTAAGCTTGGTATTTCAAATAAACTATTTAGTCATGAGACGCTAGCGTCAAACACGACACCGCTGAGAAAATCTAAGTCTTCTTCTTCGCATATACCAGCTGTAAGCTCCGGTGGAAAATTCCGGTTATTCGTCCGCCTGTGGTCTCAAGTCTTATTCCAGAACCTGAGTGTTGCGCGCACATCCGTTTTACAGATCTGACTTTGCATGCAGGTTGTTGGTTCTTTGCCTCTCAAGAAGATGAACTCCGACTACGAAGGAAGGCCACCCCTCGTCCTGCAATAGTCGACTCTTACGACATGCATGTTAGGGAGGCAGAGGGTCTATTCTTGTTTACCCCACAATATGAACCCGGAACCCACACGGGGAAATCATACTAATATTACTAGAATGTCTTTACATTGGAACCCACATGGTCACAGAACTAAAGGCAGACCCACACAGAAAGATTCTAGAAAAGGAAGCTTACAAGAAAGGACACGGGGCGAGCTGCATGCGGCAGCAAATGATAGAACGACGCGTCAGCGTGCGCTGAACTATGAATATATGACACAGCGATCAAATATGCATATGTTATATAAACTTCTCGGCTAAGCATAGTGTATGTATAAGATAAACAACATTCAAAAAGTTGCATGGTCTAAACTTCTAGGTTAAAGATAATGTAAATGCAATATACAACACAGAATACAAATAGCAGTATGTTCAACAATTGTAGGTTAAATATAGTAGACGTGCCACACAGTAAACAACATACAAGCCGACTGTTCTAACACACTTGGCTGACTAAGATACTACAGTGAAATTTCAGACACTGCAAACAGATACATGTTTATCACAGGCGCCTATCTAAATTATTACTATCAATACGTATTTAGTTAGTACTGTAGTGTCAGGAGCTATTCTCAACAATGTTAACCTTCAACGCAGGTTTTTCACGCGACCTTCGCTGGCAAAGTCAGGAACACGAGAAAAAGAAAAGAGACAGACAGATAGACAAATAAATAGATAGATAGATAGATAGATAGATAGATAGATAGATAGACAGATAGATAGATAGATAGATAGATAGATAGATAGATAGATAGATAGATAGATAGATAGATAGATAGATAGATACTACAATAACACGTTACTGTTTACCATCAGTAATATATATATATATATAACGGCTGCTTTACTATAGAGGTTTATGTAGCGAGATAATAACCGTTTACATTAGAGAATACCAGAGGCAACGAAGTCAAGCATGTAACGTCTCAGGTCGCGCTTGGGAGACGCTTTTTTACCTGCCACAGATTCATTCCGACTGTTATCTACGTCAGAACTAATGTACTGCCTTCAATATAAACTAGATAAGGCGTACATAAGTTCAAGTTCCGAGCCGATGAATAACTCGGGAGAATATAATAGTAGTTTGGATACTGGAGTCTCCTGGTGATAGAACGGCAGAGTTGTACGGCTGTAGCTCCGCAATGTGTTAAGTTCATAATACAAAGGCGACATGAACATACAATACGATTAGATAAAGAACACTGCATGGGGGAATGAGCCAATGTTACGACCACACTCTTTATGAGCGAAGAAAACAAGACCAAAGTTGATGAGAGGGGCCAAAGGTGCTTGACTGGACCCCACCCATATCATTGAAACGATTGCACATGTTAGAACGGAATGGAATAATAGGCCTATGTGACTTATAACGGTTTCGAAAGGATTATGATGGCGGAAAGAAAGTCGAGCACGGATACAAGTCAACTTAACGGGAAGGGGGGGGGGGGGGGGGGGGGGGGGTAAGACAAGAATACCCAGCTACAAAAATGAATTATAATCCGACAGAGATATGCAACTAAGTCCTAATCGCTGCGACGTTCTGACAAAGAAACGCAACTAAGTCTGAACTGCTGCGGTTGGTTCTGCAACGTGCTGACATAGACACGCTACTAAGTCTGAACTGCTGCGGTTGCTTTTGCAACGTTCTGACAGAGATAGGCAACTAAGTCTGAACAGCTGCGGTTGGTTCTGCAACGTCCTGACAGAGATACGCAACTAAGTCTGAATAACCTAGTATCCCATTTACACCTGGCCCCTTAATTACAAGGCATTAAGTCAGTCGATCATCCGTAAGAAAACCCAATAGGACTCCAATAGCGATGTTTACCGCGTGCGTTAACGAAGCACATTATAGGCAGAGTAAAGCAGCACTGTAATCTACCATGCGTGTCGTAAAAGGCAACTTAGTGAGGTTTACACGACTGAATGCATCATTCTAGAGAATAATGTAATTGCAAAATAACCCCCCCCACCTTCCACACACACAAAAACATAATCATGAAAGAGTAAAAAGGGGCTTAGCGTGAGTAAATTAAAGCCATGCAATTCGCTCGGAGATGAAAGGAAGTAGTAGAAGCAGCGGCATTTATCACTACCTTACACTGCCGTCATCAGCATTAATGTCGCAAGAGTGTTACATAACGGTGACACGCTACGCAATTCACGAGTGGGGAATTTTACACTAGAATGGACAAGTGATTGTATCAATGTCGATGGAAGGACAGAAAGACAGACAGACACATAGACAGACAGATAGAACAAACTTTTTTTTTTTCAAAGGGTTACAAAGGGCTACAGATAGATAAATTACGAATTGACATCACTCCATCGGGACTTTTCCACAGGTGCTCCCTCACCTTCTTAGAAATCAACGAAGAGTTGACATGCTAAAAGTACCAGTTACAAACTTAATAAAAGTCAGCCTCTGTTACAAATTCAATGTTAAATATCTTCTAGAACCTCTACATGCACTTAAATTGAATTAGTCTTTCAGTATATGTTACCCCTTATGTGTGCGTGTGTGTGTTTTTTTTTTTTTTTTTCTCACTGTTCATTTGATCCCATAGACCAGTGCTATTCAACTGGCGACCCGAGAGCCAAATATGACAAGAGGAGGCCTAGTAAGTGGCCCACGAATCACAGCCAGTTAAACTTACTAATGATCTTTCTATGATTGGGCTGGGTGGGGGACTCTGGATAGTGGTGATCCCTATTTTCAACATTCTGGTCCTTGAGTAAACTTAGTTAAATAGCCCGGCCATAGAGCTTTCACCGCCTTCGCTTTATCGTAATGATGCTCGCCGCCAAGAGGAGCGGACATCAGTTAATCTATCAGCCCGCTCGTTACCTCGCACTCGACAATAACAGCCCCCTGCTGGGCTCGTTACCTCGTACTCGACAATCTGCTGCCAAACAGCCCGCTGGACTCGAGCCCGGCACCACTGAGTTAAGAAAGGCGTTCGCATTGCCTAGGCCACCCACAACCAGGAATTAGCACAAAATACCAGGACTGGAGAAATGTTAACCGCGCTCTTAGATACACACCCACACTTAACGTTTTCTTTTCAGGTGACGACACAATGTGGCACCAGCCTACAGTGCATGACATACATACAACCCTCCATGGGTGACGACAGTGATTCTTTCTCTTGTCAATGCCCTGCCAATTGAGATCACACACCCCGTGAACTAGTATGGGGTGGCAAACACTGCTAGGCTGTGTCAGGCGTGGTACTTGCTGACAGCGCGACTGCATGTATGGCCTAATCATAGGCGACAGCACATATGGGGCAACAGCAACCTTCAGCACCACTTCCCAAAATCCCTTGGAAGTGGGGGGGGGGGAGGGAGGGGGAGGGGGTAATATTTAGAGAGTGGACTCTAAATCTGTTTACAAAAGTACATGAGACTAAGTACCTACCCCCACCTCCCCCCCCCCCCCTCCAACATAAGTATGTTTATGTATGTTATATTTTTCCAAATACGAGTTCATTATTATATTATTTGTCATTTAGCAAATAATAAAAATAATGTTACTATATACTGTTCAACACCCCCCCCCCCTTTTCCTCAATAACAACAAAAAACACGAGAAATGCATAGTTACCCGATGGCGCGTTTTTAATTAGTTTTGAATGCGCTATACGCCTAATAACTATCAAACACACCCAGATGCAAAATAACTGCCAATTGATTGGTTGAACCGTAATGTAGTCTTGTGTGAACAATTTCTCTCATTCTTCTTCTTCCTCCCTTCCATAATTTAGGTGTCGAGGGGAGATGTAAGGACCGTTTGTGCGCTTTTTCCAATGCACTGTACAAGTTGGTGTTCATTTCTGTTAGGTTGCGCCTGATGATGTCGCTCCATCTCGTGTGTGGCCTTCTCCTTGCTGTGTTCGTTATAATTCTTCAGCGTGGCTCTTTGTGGCATTCTTGTCAGGATTGTCAAACTATCTTATTTCTCTCATTAAATCAGGATTTTGCATGTAGTATCTATGCGTTTTAGTAGTATTCTATTACTGCACACTTAAATAAGTCATTGTAACTGATATCGCCCCATATAAAATTATAAAAGAGCTGAGAACTCCCAAATATGTCACTGTGTCAGCACCAGTGGTATGCATGGACAACCCGGTAGCCTGGTGTAAGTCAAACCCTCGACTGGCTTTGACTTGTGAAGCTATGCCAGTTGTATACAAACTGAGAGCGTGGGAAGAATGTTACAGTGAAATTAGGGGGCAGAAGAATCGCGGGACACATCTGCACTTGCAAATCATTTATATCGGAGTGGCTTCAAAGTCCAGCTCTAGCCTGTAATGACTGGTATCTTTCTTCTGCGTTCTTCGCCCTTATACAATACGGCTAACATGTTGTGCTGTGTTTTACAGCTAGGCTGTGATATCTGCGTCCTTCAGCCCCACACATTCAATTTCAGCAAAGCCCTAATTACTGTAGTTGCCTTTCACCGACATGTTGTTATGGGTAAATTGACTCTACCCTCCTCCTCCCCTCACTTCCATTTCAAATGTGCCCCGGAGGAAAAGTGGGTAAAAGTAACGTTAGTCTCCCCAGACACCGCCCATATACACACTACCTCACTTCTGATTGGTAGTTCCTGAGCAACGTGACCTTCGCACAATGTTACGGGGTTGTTCCGCAATGCCGTTGATATCTCGTGTTGTATATTTCAGCACGCCAGCGTTTTACCACTTCAAAAACATGGAGAAGCTGACTCTAACACAATCCCTCTAGAGAGTGGTGCAACCTATGTCACAGGCATTCTCTTTCTCGGAATGACAACGTAAATGCAAGACATCACAGAAACTGAACAAAAGAGCGGGAAACACTCGTAACCTTCAGGAAAGTCGACCACCCCAAAAAACTTGTGAATGAAAAGTGACCTACTCTATTTGGGGAGACTAATGTGAACCTAACAGGAAAATTGTCACGTTACAAGATTAATAAGATGACGATTTGGGTGCACATTCTGGACAAAATTAGGGTACTGAAACGGGCGGTAAGCAAGGGTGTCAACGAGAAACCATTCAACGATGGTTGATGAGAGAGGACAGTGCTTTTGGACTAACAATATCAATTGTAGCGTAGGGAACTTTTGCTTAGCATTCACCAGATGTAGATTCCGGCGTGGATCCGGCAAGGAGGGAGGCAAGAGAGAAAGAGAACGACGTGTATGTAATAACCGTGCTAGGGGAATAGTTTTGCATCTACGCCTTTAGACAGCTGCGAGAGAGGGAGTGTATATAGATAACTCACTGTGTGTTAGGAAGCCGATTCTTAAATCAGCAAACTCCTGCAGAATGTTTTGGCTGCTTGTCCTCTTCTGGACTCTGGTCTTGTTTCAGAATTTTAATTTCGCATGCAAATACGCTTTACAGATCGGCCTTATTTTATCTGTAGGTAGCTTTTGGTTCCTCGCATTTCAGGCCTACGCACTCAAATTTCGAGAAAGAAACATCCCTAATTAGTCGTCTTTCCCGATATGTTTGTAAGGGTCGTGGGACTATTCTCCTTCCTCCAAAATGGGGCTTCGGGACCCACAAGATAAGAGGAGGAAGACTGAACGAAATAGAAGAATGGACTGTGGGTCATGTGACCTTAAAGGGCACATTCGGAAGATCGGATAGCCCCTAACAAAGTTCCGTGTTGGAATCTAGGTGAAGGAAATGTCCTCATGACATTATTTATTTATAACTGTTGCCTTTCACAGTAACCCAAAGATGTGCTTATGCTCCCTTATAACTAACTGGGCACTGGACTGGGTATCTAGTGCTCTCAAATATAAATCTGCCCCTACCACCACTCTCTTCCCCCCCCCCCTCAACATATATAAATAGGCCGGCAGGCGAGCTCTCAGACAACTGCGCTACCGAAGCCCCCCCCCCCCAATTCATAATACTTCATAACATCCAGTCTACCAAAAGATTCACAATATAGTCAGATTCGTATATCGCAACCTCATCATTAATTAGTAATCTATTAAGATAAAGAACAGTGATGCTATCTCCCACCCCCAATGTGACAATGAAACCCGTCATATGGGTGATCTCACTTGTACTAACAGCAACAACTTCCTCACGGCCAAACAAATGACAGGCTTACTGACAACACGCTGGCCTCTTCACTCCATCAAAACTACTCACCCCTCCAGCAATGTGCAGTGCAGCATCAAGCCGATGTTCACAGCTGACTGACAACACGGAAACTGCACGGACAACACGGAAATCAACACAGACCAGTGCAGAAACAAACAAGGCCGAGCTAGACATGGGAGGATAGGTTTCCTCTCAAAACACGCTTGCAATGGTTAGGAAGTCCAGGCGCATGTATGTATGTATGTATGTATGTATGTATGTATGTATGTATGTATGTATGTATGTATGTATGTATGTATGTATGTATGTATGTATGTACGTACGTATGTATGAATACTTATGCACGGGTACATATAAAGTATGCATGAAGGCAATGACAGAACACGGAAATCAACAGACCCAGACCGGTGCAGGTTCAAACAAAACAAGGCTCGGCTGGAGGTTTATCGCCGAAAAAAACATTCTTGGAAAGAAGGTTTGTGTGGGTTTAGTAAGCCTTGTCTAGTCCTTGTGCGTGAGAGAGAGAGAGAGAGAGCGCGATGGGGGGCGGGAGAGAAAGATTATGTATGGATGTGAGCAATCTTAAATTCGGGACATAAATGATGCAGGTATTGAGGCAGACTCATGGGGACAAAATGCCACGGCCCGTGTTGCGTGGAAAGAGCATATCAGGAAGGGAATGAGATTGAAAGAAGAAATGACTGCAGAAAGGATGAGAGCTGAGCGCCTGAAAAGAAATGGATTAAACACAAATGTTGACAACAATGGTCCTAAAATCCCATGCTATCAGTGTGGAAGACTTTTATTGAAACTGGTCTTGCTAGTCACACTCGCCATCGCCATGGGCTGTGAGTCTAATGCCTCCCCATAGCGCATTATAACACTATCGTCTAGAAAATGCTGCAGTTTTCGCCTACGATGTGTACGAGGGATTTCAGATTAAAGAAGAGACATGTGCGGCAGTGTTGGACTTAGAAGATGCCTACAATAAAGTACCATACGATTATTTAATGCAATTACTGCTTAAACTAGAAGTTAATCCAATTCTGATCCGCTGGATTGCTGCGGTCCTGTTCCAGAGAAAGATTGTACTAAGATGTGGTAGCTGGTCCTCCGAACCGCAAACGATATGTCCAGGCTTGCCACAGGGATCACCGCTATCACCAGTCTTATTCAACGTTTACACGGTGATGATCACTGAGCAGCCAGTTGAATGGAAAGGGAAGGACTTTATCATTTGCTGATGACATTTTGATTTATCGACGACGGGCGTGATAGACAGGAGATCGCCAGCACTATGCACAAAGAACTCGATCGAATTGCCGCCTGGTGTGATGGTTTCCAATGCCTATGTCAATCCTTCGAAGGCATCAGTGTCATGGTTCTCTTTGAACAATCACATTGTCAAGTCGGACTTACCAGAAGTGAAAATGCGTGATAATGTATTGATCAGAACCAACGTTCTGACGTTTCTCGGGGTGAGGTTCGATCGCAGCATGTCATTCAGGGAACACGTTGACCATGTGATAACAAAAGCACGCAAAGGTCTATCTGCAATGAGGATTATGGCTGCTTCCAATATTGAGCAAAGACTACTAATACTTCTATTCTACGGTCTGGTCCTTTCCCCCATTGAATACGCTCTGGCCATCCTCACTGTCAGTGCTACCCAGATTGAACGACTCGAAAAGGTGCAAAATGAAGCCATGCGCATTATTTTGGGATGTACTAGAGACACATCCTGTGGAGCAATGAGGTATCTACTTGACTTTCCAACAATGAACCAAAGGATCAGGATGTGGAGGGCTCGGGCATATCTCAAAATATGCGCTGATAAAGAAACACCCACTGCATCAAGCGCTTTTTAGTGAAAAGGGCGACAGACTGAAGAGGGGGAAATCGTGGCTAGGTCGGGCAGAAGATGTTATTAGGCAAATATGCAGCCTAACCGACATCATACCTGGTGCAGAATGGATACCTGTGCCTCAGGCGTTTATTTGTACATTTTCCTGTATTGTCACACTCAACAGGCGATGTAGAAAAGAGAATCCTGTTGCTGTTAATGCAGAGGTCAACGCTCTCATCGGTGAAAATTCAGACGAAGCAGACGCAATAATCTATACAGACGGATCCGTTATACGCCAAAGAAGAAGCGCATGGGCATTTACAGCACGCTCAGCTCGGGCAGAACAGTCAAAGAAGCCAACGGCGCCTTCTCCATGACAACCAGCAGCATGACGATGGAGGTGATGGCAGTGACACAAGCGCTTGCCTGGCTTGAAACACAAAAATACACCCGCGTGTGTATACTCAGTGATTCAATGAGTATGATCCGGAGGGTTCAGGCAGGTTTCAGTGCGAAGACAATGGCTTGAATCATTACAGAAGTCCACTGTTCGTGGAGTCACCTTTATTTTTGTTCCGGGACACGCAGGCGTCAATGGAAATGAAAAGAGCTGACAGGTTGGCTGGATCCGCTATCACTACCGACGGTCAGAGCCTATGGATCATGCTGATATTATCAATGCCCTCAGAGAAATGGGAAGAATAGAGGACTTTGGTGGCAGTGAATCCACATCACTCGCCAGAATGGCAGACTTGGGAATTAAGATCGGCACAGCAAAAAACGAGACGCACACCAGCTACGCCAGAAGACTTGTTAATCAACATAGAACTGGTACTATTAGCCATCGGACGTTGGGGTTCATACTGAGGGGAGGATCTGAGCACCTATGGACATGTCCGGAGTGCAATGAGGATAACCCAACTAACTAACTAACTAACTATCGTCTAGAAACACAGAAAGGTGCCAATGAATGAAAAATCTTAAAGAAATTAACCCCAACTTATACAAAGCACTAGAAAAGCACACAGAAGACCATCACATCTCCTCCACCACTCTGATGAAGTAACTGGAGGAAGTTGAGAAGAAGAAGCATGAAGGTGCAGGACAGAACATAGATATCAACAGACCAGTGCAGAAACAAACCAAAGACAAAGCTAGATACGTTTCATCCATGGCGTAAAACATGCTTGTTATGAAGGTGTGAGGTCAGATATGACATCTATTGTGTAATAGTAGCCAGTACTGCGTATCTTATGTCAACACGGAATATTTGGCGGCGTATACCAAACCTGACATCCCATATTGTGCCAACAATTTCAGTGAAGAAGCACACTGGGGAGGATACTAGCCTTATCCAAGCAAGAGGAAATGCAACCTGAAAACTTACGTAAGGGCAGGGCAAACCAGGCCCTTAGCCTTGACTGGCAGATGGTTTAGGAGGGAAGCTCCGACAGGCAGACAGATAGAGCACTGCTCTTCTGCTCCAGCAGCTTCTGCCGCCTGCTTTGTTTCAAATGTACGACACTACCTGTCTTTTAGGGTAAACAAGGCAGGTCGAGAGAGGGATAAAGATGCATGGACAACACATAACATGTCTGCTTTTTCCTGCATTTTCACCCATGAAAGGTCATTCCGCATGCTGTGTTGTGGTTTACAACTAGGCTGCATTAAATTAGTCTTTTTTTTTTTAAAAACATGTTTGTTAAGGGGCATGGGTCTATCCCCACCCCCACAGGGTACTGGAATGCTCATAAGGATGACTGCATGGATAATCAAAGGTAAATTAATGTTTCTGCAAGATTAGCAGGACTGTTCTAAGAGCCATCAACTGTTTATTATTCCTCCACTAAAACACAGGAATGTATAACTAGAATCAACACAACTAATGATACAGAAGTCATTTTTTTAACTCTACACTGTAACTACTGTATATTCATTATCAAAGCCAATGAACTGTGTTCTCATCTTTTCAACTAATTATCTTTCCCATGTGATAGCTGTTCCTTCAAAATCCACCTGTATTCCTTTGACCCTATGTTATGTTATGCACATTACCATGCATGCTCAGTTCTCTGATGCAGCAGCTATTCCAAAGTATCTCTACTGAGTGAGTAGCTCATTATAATGTCTCCTATCTCGGCCTCGGAGTTGGCATAGACATGCTCAAATTTGCCATTATCCACTAAACTAATCCGTACAGGATTTATATCTGTTCTGTCCATAAAGGTTTTCTCAGTGTAAGGTCAAAAATAAAAGAAACTATTTCAGGCCATTTGAAGTGGAGGATCGCCACCGGCCAGGTCGACCTAGACGCACCAACAGACACGATGTCCTGTATCTATTGTTGTCAGCCCTGCACCACTGAACAGTGGCTTGTTCCAATCTAAGATGTCAACGGAGATAAACTGTAAATGTTAATGTCAGTCAAAACATAATTCACAGAAGTTTACATGAATTTGGACTGGCTGCTCAGCATCCTGCAGTCAGAATTGCTCTTACTCCTCATCGCATCTTCCACAGTGCTTGGTGTCATGAGAAATGTGTGACAATCAAGGCAAAAATCAGACCAAATCCTTTTCAATGATGAATCTCACTTTACTGTGTTATTCAATAATGACACGTTTCGAGTTTACAGACAATCATGAGAGTGAATCACTGATGACATGGTCTGGAGAGGTTTCTACAAACATGACAGGACCCAACTTTTCATCATCCAAGGCATCTAAACTGGCCCAAAATACCAGAAGGAAATCTTGAGACCAATTTTCAGCATGCTCTGGAAGCCATAGGTGGTAATGATATTCTCCAAAATGATATTTCCGGCCTTGTGTGGTGAATGACTTTATTCAGCAATATGAGATTCATAAGGATGTCACAGCCGGCTCATTCACCTGACCTTTCTCACATAGCACCTTTGAGATGTCACTGGACACAGACTGTCAACAAACCAGACTAATTGTCAACAAATCACCCCCTGCTCACAGATGTTGCACAGCCGGCCGACTGCATTTCTGCATCAAAAACGGCAAGCTGTTCCTCAGGATATTCTTCAGACTCTTGATACTCCATGCCAGGGCTATTTTAACTGGAGGCCTAGAATGTGGACTGCTGATAACTGCCAGTTCTATTGTATTAATGATTTTTCTATGCTGGGCTTGGACCATAATGATCCCCACATTTTCAACATTCTGGTCCCTAAGTAAACTTAGCTGAATAGCCCTGGTCTACGCTGTCCTGAATATCTTGCTGCAAACAGTGGTCATACCTGATTTTGAAATGTCTAGTTTTCCCATACCTACTGTATGACCTTTGAAAAAATGGATGGCAAACTTCACAGTTTTGTTGCATTATTGCATATTTCCATTTCTTTACATGACATGTAAACTAAGTATTCAATAAATGCTATTTTCACTTATTTTAGATATATTTATATCAGATCTGTTTGATGGTTTCAACCAAGATTTTTCTAAGTGGCTGTTGATCTTTGATGAGAAGTATATTTTGCCTCAAAAGTGGTGAAACAGCAAGGCATAAGTGAACAAACAAGCTTTATTTAGAGGAGCAAGATGAGATGATCAGACTATAACTGCTAGTAATCCGTATTTTTTTTCTTCTGTTGTTCTTGGTTCACAATTCCTGGAGATTATGTTATGTTTCAATCAACAAAGTTGTACCTTCCTCTTATCTTATGTCCTTTATTGATTTATCTGAAGTTCAGAAGTGGATGAAGAACACAAACTTTCCACTGCAGATAACATTAATTACAGCCAGTGAACATGAAAAAGAAACTACTGAATGTAAAATTGCCTAGAAAAACCAAAAAGTGCCAACAAATGTTGGCGTTGGCCTAATGTCCTGCAAAGGAAATGCAAATAACTATTTACAACAGTTTATATGCTTTAACCGTCAAACCTAGAGAGAACTAAACAACAATAGTGAATCATCAGATGAAATAAAAATGATGATAGCAGAGAATGTTAAATTCTAATTTGGAATAATATCAGTGTAGACTAATCCTAGCAGTAGCAGTGTGTAACAAAGCTAAGTAGTCTGACTCTCCTCCATGGTTAATTTCTTCTGAAAAGTATTAACTATTAATTAGGGTATGGCAATATTTGATTGTGAAATCGAAAACTGCAAAATAAGGCAAAGCTTCAAGGTCAACAACAACAAAAATATACACATAAGCCATAAAACAAAGGTGGAGTGATGGAGAATTGAAATGAAACTAGAATATAATTAGAATTAAAGTTTAAACTATTATTTGAAAATATAATCTGCATAGTGTAATATAAATATTGTGCGTTTACTATGTGAGTCAGAGATAGATAGAAAGAAATAAAGGAATAATTATTGTGCTTCATTTTATTATTATGAGATTACCATATACTGAGGTAAAATTAAAACTTGTGATGCATCTGTAAGTGATATACAGAAATATAATAATATTCAATCTCATTCTGCAATATAATTTAGAATGTTTATGTCTCCGTTATTTAAATTTACAAAGTGAAAACAAAATACAAGTTGAATTTTCTTCTTATACTCACTGTCTTAACTACTTGATACTTGTGACTGACAACTAACTAACTAACCGGTCTATCGTATATTAATAGTATCAAGTGAAGTGCAACGACTAGAGAATATAATGATGGAAGAGGACAAAAAACAGTAACGACACGGTAGTTTTCGTTAGTACGGTATATACGAAATGAAATCATTCGCTAACAGTTGCACCTACCTGCATGACAGCGTAAGACGTCTAACTGCTTATCCATGGCAAGAGGTGTTTGATACTGGTTCTGATTCATATTCTCGGCTGTGAGGTTCGCCGCTCTGCGTACTTCGCGGGCTATTTTAGAAATCCGCCGAGTTCTGCTACGCTGTCAGCTTGATATCAAGAATCGGGGTTTATTTACAACAAAATCGACAAAACTTTGATTCTAGTATTTCTTATTACAAAGCAAACTTGTTGACTATATTTATTTTAAGCAGAATATCTTAAATATGTCGTTTATAGTTAAAATTGTTCAAGACAGCAAAAGAAAACACAAGAAACGTGCCAGTGAGCGAGGTAAGGGAAGTTACCCATTTCCGGTAGTATAATAAATAAGCGTTGTCTCCCTTATTTAACTCTTGCACTTGCTACAATAGAGCTTACAAAATTTTTGTCCTCACATTCCTAGGACTGCGTTCGATTTCTAAACGTTTTATGCTCGTGACATCCTTTTTTAAACAAACATAATTTCACTACACCGGGATCCAGCATATAAGCAAACTACAAGTTTAACTAACCCCTTATAATATATACTACAAATACATCAATTACGTTCGCGCGACATACCTTCACACTGCACTGCAGCACCGATACACAGTTTTGAAAGCTCTGTGTTAAGAGGTTAGAATCTGAATAAAATGGAGTTTCAAGTCTGCCCAGCTTAAACTGTAAACAAAATATGAGTCTAGCATTACATGTAGGATACACCACTGGCGTAAAAAGGTTTCGTTGCTTTAGAATGGAGTTAACTTAGATTAAGTTGTGAAAGCACCTTTACTTTACTTAGTCCATCCTCTTTTACATTGAGGTTTCTATCTGCAGTTTCTTCTTGACTTTGTTCCATTCCATTCCTCTGTCAGTCAGGGACTGTCGGATGTTGTCATCTCAGCGAAGCCTGGGTTGCCCTAGTGGTTTGGTTCCCTGGTTCTTGGTCAAACAGTCTGGCACATTTTTTCCTTTTTTTTATAGAAGTCCAAACTGTGACTGATCCACTCAATTTTGCAAGGCCTGGGTTTCAAAATCCTGACCTATTGTATGAGCTTTTGTGAGCTGTGAAAACACATTTATTGGCTGGCAACAGAGTGAGTATGTTTTTACACTAATACAGTTACTTAGAGAAAGTCGCGAAGGCATTTCCTTCATCAGCCAAAAACGGTATAAATTATAATAAATTAGGTAAATTATTTTTTGTTTTTTGTCACTTGACTAAGGATAACTTCCACTGAACTATAATTCCTCGAGTGGGTTCCAATGCCTCACTGGGGAGAGTTGGGGAGGGGGATCAACGGCTTCCATGCAATCATGTCGAAACAGATTTCTTCTTCTTCTTCTTGTTCACCGGCTGTGAATTCCGGCGGTAAGTCGCGGTTGTTCGTCCAAAATGGACTTTTGGCTTTTACCTTGACCTGAGTTTTGCGTGTACATCCGTTTTACTGGCTTATTTGTTCGCAGTTCTCGTTCCCCGCCTCTCCGGCAGATGCACTCCGACTTTAGGGGAAGACGTCAAGCCTATTTCTAGGTTGACTGTGGCCATTGTTTTGTGTGGGTCGAGATGTTGCCTCATTTGTGTGGTGTCCTCTTTGACCTTTAACAGGTGTGGCTCCCGGAATGTCGTCCTTGAGGCAGCTCTATGTGGAATTGTCAGCCCTCAAGGGAAGGCAGGGGCAGATCATGGGCATTCCCCGCCATCCAAGGAGGCTTCCATAAATGCAAAGCCGACACATGATGCTCTTGTTCTGGGCTCACCCAAGGAATCGTCACGTCCTGCCCATGACTGCTTAACCTCACAACCGTGTATTGAGCTTCCCGCGCTACAAGGCTGCGCTCTCCGGAGATCAGCGGGGAGCAGCCCGCAGGTCTAGGACGTTTGTGGCCACACAAATAGGTACATTCTTTTTCATCTTACGTTAGACACCTTTAACGTTGTTTCAGCTGTGCCCTTAGCACAACAGAATGGGGAAGCAAAATGCGTCAGGCGTGGCTTCACCTGTTTGGTCTCAACACTCGGGCGAGTTGGACCAGTGGATACGGACATTCGGACTTTTTCCTAATCGGTACGAATTATGATGGTCGGACTTTGAGCTTGCATGTGTGTCGTGGGGTATAACTTTGTCGGACATTATTTCCAAGCCAGCATATGAAAAGTTGCTGCCGTGGTGTACCTCAGCGCGGTGACGACGACACTGAGGATTGAGGATGTACGTAGGTAGGATCTTGCTGCGAGAAGTCGCCCACAAGAGATGTTACTCGTCTTGGCTGCGGGTAAATCTCTCGGTCAGGGTTGAGTCTCAGCAGCACAGTTTTCCATTCGCTCCCGAATTTTAACCAATAGTTGTCATTTGATGGTACATTTAGCAAGCAATACTTGAGTTTTGTTAGTAGGAAAAGATTGCAGAAAAGTCTAGACGAAGTTGCGCATTGGATGGGAAAATGGGGATTTAAAATCAACGTCGACAAAACAGTAAGCATGATATTCAACTTTAAAAGACAGCTTAATTATGACCCAGAAGTAACGAGACTCCAAATTAATGGTAGAACAGTTCAGCGGACACGTTCGACGAAATTTCTAGGAATGATTCTGGATGAGCAAATGACCTGGGCTAAGCACATCGATGATCTCGTAGTAAAGTGTACAAAGTACAATAATATGCTGAGAATGATTAGAGGAAACGGATGGGGAGCACACCAGGACACCCTAATACAATTTTATAAAGCTTTCGTTAGGGGCAAAATGGAATACGGAAGCATAGTATACGAATCAGCATCAGAGAACAGCAAATGCAAACTTGATAGGATTCAGTGCAAAGCCCTGACTACCATCATGGGCGCTGGCAAAGGGACATCGAGAGAGAGAGCCATGGAGAGAGAGGCCATGGAGGTAGCACTAGGCATCACACCGCTTAACCTCAGAAGGAAACAATTTACTTATAGCTTTGGATGAAAGCGGCCAACGATGCCAGACACCCAGCTTCAGACGCTTTCATCATCAACATTACCCACCTAGGTGACAGACCGGTCAGAGACATACAGAGACCAGCAGCCTGGGGACGCTGCACTAGAAATTAACGATGATGAGGACTTAGCTAGGACTCTAGAGGCAAGCGTTAGGTTTGTCCCTCAAATCCCTCCATGGAGACTAGAGCTGCCCAGGACAGACATGAGTCTGATGAAAATTATTAATAAGAATACTGAAACATTTGAAGCCAAAGCAATAACAGAAGAATACATAGACCAGATCCGATCAGACAATCTGGTTGCATACACTGACGGATCTAAGAATGAAGCAGGAGAAGTAGGAGCAGGAGTAATAATCCCACAGTGGAATATACAAAGAGAATATGAAATAACAGATCATGTGGCAGTATGCACAGCAGAACTAGTCGGCATAATGAAGGCACTAGAGATGGTAATTAATAAACCTCCAACTAAATTTACCATACTGACAGATTCATTGTCCTCGGTGCAGACGTTAAAAACACATAAAACTAGCAGTAGACCAGATATTAAAGAGACAATCCTAAATTTAACAACCCAGCTCAAGAATAAAGGATGCCAAGTCACTATTGCATGGGTACCAGCACACAGAGGTGTAATAGGCAATGAAAAAGCTGACATAGCAGCCAAAAAGGGAGCAAAATGTGATGTTTTAGTAGATGTAGGACTCGGAAAAACTGAAAGGACCAGCATAATCAAACGGCATATAATTAAAATGTGGAAACTACAATGGCAAGGGAGCAATAAAGGCAGAGATGCCTACAACAACCTTAAAAAGCCCAGCCTTAACACACAGGTAGGGGACAAACTGAAAATCCCAGCTAACAAACTACTATGGAGAGCTAGGTTAGGGTGGCATCCAGAGAAATTTACATCTCCTCTATGTCTGGACTGCTTTCAAGATAATACAATAGAGCATTATATATTAAACTGCACTAAATATAAATTGGAGAGGAAACCCATTGAGGAGTATTTTCTAAAACGCAAACAACAAATTACTGCAAACAAATGTTTAAAGGTAGATAGCAATAGAGACATCCAAAAACTGGTTAAACAATACCTTTTTAAAACAAACCCAAACTAAAAAGACCATATTAAGGATCTACTCAGTATAACAGAAGGAACTGATCAGATGGTAACACCGCACACCCAAGCGTCAGAGAGGTAGTGTAAGTATGATGAGTGCATAGATGTGAACTTGGATACATACACAAGGATGAGTGAGTGTAGTATGAGTGCATTTATGGATACAGAAGACACAGTGTATGTAGATGGATGGTAAGGGATCACGTATGGATAGGACAGCGGGAATATAGCTGGGCGAAAGGTACAGATGAATGAGTACATGGATATAAAAATGTAATTACTGTATGCATGTATATGTGGGTATGAGTGTGCATGTGTGTATATATATGGGAGCGTGATATTTGTGTGTATGAATGACAGTGCACTCAAAGAACCGACAAATTGTGTTGCTGCATGTCTGTTAATTAATGAGAACATGGAATGAGGTGTGTACGCAGCAAGAAGGTCATCAACACACACCATCCATCAAAACATGGTAAGACAGTACCGGGCAGGTCACATACAAGTAACGAGACATAACTTAAAAGTGACACGACCAGACGATACTACAGACATAGCGACACAAAACACACAAGACATGGAAGAGTGAATGTCACTACGTGTGGATGTGCTCGCATATAAAAGAGTTTGCGTGTGTACGTAATGTCAATTAGGTATGCATACATGGATAAGTATAAAAGGACGTGCAAATATGTAGTGTTGTCTACGTATATGAGCACTCGAGCGCATGTACGCATACACCTAGTTGGGTGCATCCATGTACTCCGGGTATTCATACACAAAACCATACCATTCAACAGCATGCATACAACATGCACATGACCGACAGGACTCACAACAAGATACGACTGACTGCAAATAGGGAAAACAAGTGACTCAATAATGACAGTACTAGAACACATAACCACCAATACCACCCCATCACTGTGATGATAGCAAAGGTTGGTAACGTGATACACATAGTCCCGGCAAAAGGCCACGCTAGAATCCAGCAAGACGGCAACGACGAGAAATGACTGAATGGCCTCCCGCCCCTTTCCCCTTACCCTTCCCTAACTTTCGGATGCACTATGAGTTTAACCCCCCAACCCATTCCCACAGAGAGCACTTGAGTTCGTTGTCCAACATGCCACAGCAATTCTCATCGCCGAACATTTGGATCTCAAAGCGTGAGCTGGATGCTCCGGTTATATGGTATTTACGTACACCGGAGTTTAGCCATCAACACAACCCGACCACATAATAACAGATGACGACTGGACCCGCTTAAGTCACCACATAAACTCTCACATACATATCCATTACATGACTAACCCGTTCATATTACAGGAAGACAACTATAAGACCACTATGGTCACACGCGGAATATTTTCACATTTCGGAACTATTCAAATTCAAAACTGTTTTCAGTAATTTTTGGCATAATTTAAATACTCAAAATTTTAAAACAATAAATGGTGGTCCAAAGGACGTTGTGTATGGAAGCTCGCTCTCCTTCGAGATACGCCTAGCCAGATCAAAGGGAGACAGAACAAACAGGAAACACCAAGAAAGAAGAAGGAAGACATGCACCAGTGACAACAGGACGAGCGGTTTGATTCGGATGGAAGCATCAAGCCCAGAAATGGCACAAACACTAAAATTCAGTCACGAAAGTGACGCAAATAACCCAGACCACAAAATATAGGCGGAGACTGCTAGTAGCCTAGGCTAACTAGCAGCAGTCTGAACGTGGTCGAGCTTTTCTTTTTTTTTTTCCTCAAAAGGACTTGGACTTGGACAGTTTTGTTAGACTTTTCACCCATGCATTTGGTGGCGGGCTGGTGAGAGCCAGAAAGGACACTACACCTCTAGGGGCCGCCAGCTCCGAGATCCCTTGCCAACTCTGTTAATGCTCATTTGAGACACTATCCGTGGCGCACGACAAGGACGTGCAGCAGGAGTCTTGCATGAGGTTCCGTAAAACCAGAACAGTGAAGGACTGGCGCCCGAGTGGGGTACGGAGTATCTCCTTATACACCTCACATCAGACTTAACTTTGCCTCATGCCTGTGACCGAAATCACCGCGCCACGAAACAGATGATTAAGTAAGGCTTCACTGAACTCTGATGCAACTGGGCCTAAAGGCGCAGATATCAAAGTATAGCTGTAATTAGCAGCTTGCCCGCCGCCCTTTAAAGGGCGGACGCAGAAGTGGAGGAATTACACTATATTATCTCTCCTTTTTCTTTTCGTTGTGCCTACCAGTGGTTTTCAGATGAGATGGTCACAGACCCCTACGAAGTGTCTGGTGCAACACATGTCTTACACTGTTCTATACGGTTTTGTTTCATCTAGTAATGAAACCGACCAAAATTGTGATCTCTATATCCCATGTAGAGCGTGTCGGTAGCACCTGGTCAGTATTCTGTGGTTCCTGTCGACATGGGCAAATTTCTAAATCCTCAGTGTTGCATTTCCGCTATCCAAAGAAGAAATAATAAAGAAATACAACAAAGATGCAACAATGACAATCTAGTTTTAGGCCATATGGAACCAAATGTGAAATGCAAGCATGTAAATATGAACACTAAAATAACACTGTTTAACATAATACTCTTACCAGAGCTATGCTATCAGTGTCAAACATGGACAGTATCTTCAGAAGGCAGAACGAAAATAGTCATGACAGAAACAAAGATGTTTACCTACTATGTTAGGTGTAACGAGGAAAATTGATTTAGGAACGATATTATCAGGAGAATTGACACAGAACTAATGTTGAACTTTATAGGTACACAATACATCAAATGGTTTGGTCATGTAACAAGACTGGCATCAGACAGGGCACCACAGATAGCAGTGTTATACAGATACAACAGTAACAGATCCACAGGTGGACCCCGCAGAAGATGGACTGCAGAAATATCAGAGAGGTTGAAAAGTTCTTTATGCGAAGCGAACAGAAGGGCCCATTCCAGAGATCTTTTTCTGCCTTGACGCGGCGAGGTATTCTTGGAGTAAAGAAAAGAAGAAGAATGCTGAAGCGCCTGCTTTGCCGAGTGCGAAGTCTAAATATATTGGTCTGTTTCTTTCGCGTGAGGAAGTTGACTGGGTCTTCAGAATTGTGTCCTAGATGGGAAGTGTAATAGTAATAATGGGGGGGGGCCGGGGGTTCTAATGTTTATATCTCCATAAGTGTTTCAGTCTCTCCCAACTCAACAAATACATATATCACAAAATGAGAATGAGTTACTCAGTAGTAATGAAGACAGTCAAACTTTACCAGAATCCCATTAGAGAAAAACATATTTTTATGAGCAGAATTAACTACTACATCACTGCTCGTTTTTGATGGGTGCCCCTATCTCCAGCAGTTCCGAGACATATCAACCACGGCCATCCGGAAGAATATCCCATATCGCTAGGCCCGCTGGAGACTAAGACAACCAAAGGCGTAACGAGAGCTATTACCGCCAAACTGGACAACGAGATCGCTCGCCTTAAACATGAGATCCAGGCTCTCAGAGACGAGAAAGCAGCTTCCAAATCCCAACGAGATGAAGAAAGGGATGAAGTAACAAGTCTGAGAACCATCATACAGGCGACTCTCGAAACCCAGTAGCGGATGGAAACAGACATAACGAAATTTGAGGAGGACATCATGGCTGTACTCGCCGTTATCCAGACACAGAATAAGCAGTCAACCCAAGCAAAGAAAGAGGAGATTAGTCTCACAGATCTGCGAGAGACCCAGCGGCTGCTCGCGAAAGAAGTCACAATGATTAAAAAAAGCCCCTGCTGAAAGCATACGAAGAAAACGCTCGACTAAGCGAGGAGCTTCAAGCCACAAACAGAGTTATGGAGGAAAGAGAGAAAGTGCGGAAAGACGCAACAAGAAGACAACAAATACAATCACCCAAATCTCAAGGAACCGAGCTCCAGAAAAAGTCATGTCCAGTTCCAGACAAGAAAGTCTGACGTGGCAGTTTACGGACGAAACATGCAAATGACTCAATGAATCAGGGAGCTGGAGGTCTGAACCACTTCGAGACTTGCTAGAAGACGACATACCATGGTCCTCGTCAGAAGAACCGGCCCGAACGCCAAAACCTGACGCCAAACGAAGCCGACACAGTCACCACAAAAACTAATGCCAGAGAATATACCACCAGCATTAAAACCACTGGAAACCCTATGTAGGTGAAGCACCCGAAAACCAGGATAGAATATGACCACCGAAAAAACACCAGACCCCACCACAATCCCTTGCTACCTGCCCAAAGCAAATAACTGCTAGTCTTTCTTAGGATAAGCAGATCCCCCTTCTTGGACACACCAAACAGCCAATCAAACCCACCCAAAATTGACTTGACGGCGGAGCAGACAGTCTAATGATCTGGAACGCAGCACAAAGCCAGCAAGTTACGAAAACAGCTAAAGCTGAAACCAAGGAGGAATCACCTGGAAAGAAAAAGGTAAGAAGTATACTGTTAACAACAGGGTAGAGAACGAACGGTCTGACTCGAAGGAAGGAAGCATCAAGCCCAGAGACAGCGCAAATACTAAAACATTAGTCACGAAAGTGACGCAAATAAACTGTTAGCAGCTTAGGCTAGCTAGCAGCAGTCGGAAAGTGGCTAAACTTTAAATTTTTTTTTTCCTTAAAAGGAATCGGAATCGGAAAACAGCCAAACCACAGGAAACCACAACAAACACCGAGCGACAGAACACTGAAAGCACAATTCAAAACCAGATGAGATGAGGATTAGAGACGTTACCACTAATATAGCGGACAGGGCAGATAACTGCAATGTTTTCTGACCCTAGCTGAAAGTTGTCAACGTTAAATGATTGATTGATTGTTGCTGGTACGGGTTTGCTAATATTGATAACTTCCAAGAAGACTTCACATGGTGTCTGCAATTCGCCTTGCATGACTAACCCAACCTATGCTGAAAGGTAGAAAGGGAACTAGAGAAAAGTATTGTTAAAGGTTTGTAACTGTCAAGGATTGTCAAAGCTTAAAATGTTAAAATGGAGGGGATCGACTTCACTGCATCATGTTTTATTCCCTATGGATATGGCTCTGTCTCTTTCCGCACAACGGCTGGCACCTGGCCAAGGGTGTCACACTAATCACGAACACCGGACCCCCGGCGAGGATCTCCTGAAGTGCCTAGTTTGGGAAAAGAACAATAACCGCAGATCCTCCTCAGGAGTTCGGAAATTTAACTCGGCTTCTATTCTTCTATTTTCTCCATTATGTTTACTAACAGTAAACTCGGGAAAATTTATGAGCTTTAATCGTGTTTCAGAACTTGAGTTTTGCATGCATATCCGTTTTACAGATATGGCCTATTTTTGCAGACTTTTGGTTTATTGCTTTTCTGGAGATGTGCTCCGACCTCTAAGGAAACATGCCTAATTATTCGACTGTTACCAAATATAACAACGGCGACTACACAAAAGAAGTCAAAAAAAAAAAAAATTGCTTTAGCAATGCAGTCTAAACAGCAGAGGTCCCGGAAACCGCGTTCAACCGTTAGGTTATGGCCCCCGGCATTACAGCCAGGGTGGGGCTTCAAATTAATGAAAAATTGCATTCCACAAGGGGGATGACGAAGAATAGAGATCATGTATATCTTTCCCATGGGAATTTATGGATGTGAATCGCAGGCTCTCACTGAGTCTTCGAAGGAGAAAATAAGAGCCTTTGAACTGAAATGCTACGGAAAAAATCCTCTGAATAAAGTGGACCAAGAAAAAAATCATCGACACCCTGCATAACCTAAACATCAAGGCTCATAAACAGCATTCTACCCAGAAGCTCTGTCAAGCTCTATGGTAGTATGGAGAGAACGGTGACGATTAAGAATAAAATTAAAAAACAACACCCTGAGACAAACAGAGGAATTTAAGTATTTGAGAGCAATTTTTACATCCGACGGAAAACTGGACAGAAATTAGCTCTAGATGTGCCAAAGCTAATCAAGTAATGGTGCTGCTATCTTCCCTGTTGACACACAAGCAGATACCTCGGAGTACTAAAGTGAATCTTATCAGAACTATTTTTTGGCCAACACTATTCTATCAATGAACGTAAAATTGTGACAACAGAGATGAAATGTCTTAGAAGAGCTGCAGGAGTTTCAAGGAAAGACAGAATACGAAATCATGAAATCAAACGAATGCTAGGAATAAAGCCATTCTTACAGGTCATCAAAGAACAACAAATGAAGTGGTTTGGACACCAAACAAGAATGCCCTGGTACTATCTGCCACAGCGAGCCACACTAAAACGTTACAACGGGTATAGAGCGAGTGGACGACCTCGGAAAAAATGGAGCGATGGCATTAAGAACAGCTTACAGAAATGAACATCGGTCTTAATAGTGCTCTTGACAGAGCTCATCAACGAACATTACATCTCCCCCGACACTTCGATGAGGTACAAGGTGGAAGAGAAGACGAAGGTTGCAGTTTACGGAAAACGAAGCAGACGTAAACCACCGCAAATGCGAATACATGACAGGGAAGATGCATTGGCTTTGAATGCACACAGAGCTGGAGATTTGGCTAGCGAAAGAGACTTCCAGGCGTGCCTTGAAGAGAGCGACGTCATATAAAAGACATGTTAAGTAATTGATTTATTGTGATTCGTCCTTTTTAGGATGAAATTTTTCATCATTTGAAGCCCTACTCTGGCTCTTGCCAGGGGCCGCAATATAGCATGGCCATAAATATGACCTAAAGGCTGAACGCGGTTTCTGGGACCTCTCCACGGTGATTCTTACCCACATGGTGGCACATTGTGTCATCGGGTGTTTATCGTTTGTGTGATGTCCTGGTGGGGTAGAAAGTCAGTCAGTCAGTCATTGATTTATTTACGTTTGTGTTTGTTTGTTTGTTTTTGGTTATTCATCCATCAATCGGTCTGCGAAACAATTTCTTCTGTGTTGCCGGCACTGGCTGAAACAAGTTTTCGCCTGCAGGACTGCAGTCTGTAAGATTAACACTAAGCAGACAGAAGAACACGAAGCAGGACCATATATCTCAATCGATACCCAAAGCAGTAAAAGAGGACATAAAGAAGAAGGAGATTAACATCTCACAGATGAGAAACAAACAACCATAAGTTCTGGAAAGTCTGATCAAGCGTATACCTATATGGTATAGTTATAAGTTATATTGGGGCAACACAAGACGTTACGAAGAATCTGTAATCCAGTGTGGTTAAGTAGTAGTTGGAAAAAATGTTGAAGAACACTGGATTATCTCAGATCCGTGAAATCAAACAAGATGTATAGATCTGTATCCTAAACGTATTCCATGTCTTCCATTGCCATATATTGATTGTTGTCTGCTGGAAAAAAAAGCTGGTGGGAGGTGAGCGGGTTTCGCTTATTTATCAGTTTATCTCTTCATCGTTTTTAAACACAATCATTTTACTTAAAGCTTATGAAAACATGTAGTCGAATGTTGGACGTAACATGTGTTATAAATTTGTAAATAATAATTATTAGATAATTAATTAAAACAGGTTTCTGTTAAAGATGGTATTAATAATAATTAATTAATAATTGATACTTAAATCCTGACAATCACAGTCGATAAAAAAATGTTAACATAATAATTCATAAATTAGTGACACAAAGTAGGATCTACGATGAAATGAAATAGCGGCTGTGTTCTGATAAGTCGACTCCCACAAATTGTACACATATCGGATATGATATCCCGGTCAGCTGTTTTAGTCTCGCATTGTTCTGTAAAGTAAAATAAGAATGCATGGTTTCTCATCTGTTTAACACTGAAGCCAGCAGACAACAGATAAGAACATATTAATTTAGAGACTGAGATGTTCTAAGCGAAGGATTCATGTTAATGTTTCTCATTACAAAGGTATTATCACTACACAGCATGTTATTATTTTGCCAGATTTGTCCAATACAACTTATATTTAAATTTATAGTTAGAATTTACTGCAGTTGTATTATATGTAAAAAAGAAAAAAAAAAGAGGATTATATATATATATATATATATATGTATGTATATGTGATGTTGAAGACTTGTGGATGTTGATAAGTGAATGATTTCTATACTAATACAGAATGTGATATGTGTAATCATCATTAATCAGCAAGTCCTTTACAGAATGTCGCTTTCTTCACGGCACTCCTGAAAGTATCCCTTTCCCTAGCCATCACTCCAGCCCTATGAGCTTTCATTTTTTTCTAATGCAGTTTCAATATCCTTTATCCATCTAATGGAAAGTCAGTTTCTGTTTATTTCAACATTAATTATTTGCTTAGATTTCAGGCCAGCACTTTTAAAAAGCTATCAGTATTTGGTCCATACAGTGGATCATATCACGGCACAAGGGTAGTAACCCATAAGTACTTAGTTCTACTTATAACTTAAGCCAGAGCCCGAAGAAACTCAGCGCAGTGCACAAACTCTGTAGTGCTTGCGAGGATTCTGAAATACTTCCGGTAGATTTTTTAACTTCAAAATTTTTATCGGACATCACTGTAAGGTTCTTCTTTTTGATTTCTAACTGCCAAGGGATTTTTTTACGTGCACAACAATACACACAGGCGTCCGATCTTATTACCCAGAAACCAGGGGAAATGACTTAAGTCCATATGAGAAAGTCCCAGCCTTCACCCGGGCCTGAACCTGGGACCTAAAGCACTCGAGGCAGACGCCATGCCTCGAGACACCACCCCCCCCCCCCATCCCCTCAGTATTTGAAATGTGCTGGTTATGTAGATGTTGGTGGTTGATTACTGTAGTCAGTTACATAAATATGAGAATGCCAAAATACACTAAGCTGTTTCTGCACTGAGCAAGTTGCAGTAATATTCATGAAAACGGCTTTTCCTGGTGGTATGCAAGAGAAAAGGAAGGAAGGAAGGAAGGAAGGAAGGAAAGGGACTGCTATCACCCAGTAATGTCTTACACCACATTTATCACTGTTTTGTTTGCAGCAGTCTGTGTTGACTTTCAAGAACAAACTGCTGGTGGCTCCATCTGGTTGTATGTTAGCCTGTGACTATGGACCCTAGATTTACACCTGGAACAGCTGTCATTCCTTGCACTAAAGTGGAGATCAGTGTGTCATGCCGGTCTGTTTATGATATTAGCTTCCTTTAGCATATCTTATAATTCTTTTTAAATAAAATTTAATTGTGTCCCATTCTTTGTCATTCTTTTCCCCCTCCCTTCATTCCGCTCTCTGTCTGTTCCTACCTTAATTCCATCTTTTTTTTTTTTTTTACTTTTTTTCAAAATCTCCTTTCTTCTTCTTTCTTCCTTTATTTGTTTGTTCCTTCTTTCATACTTCACTCAGCCTCCCTCCCTATCTTCCCTCTTTCTTTCCTTGGCATATTTCTCTTTCCTTCCTTGGCGTATTTCTCTTTTCTTTTCTTCATTCCTTTTCCCCCCTACTTGTCTTATTTCTTATTATTCTGTTATAATGCGGCGTCTATGGCTTAGGCGTTGGGAGTCCGACTCCTAATTCCAACATGCCACGATTGAAACCCACTGCTGGCTGCGTGGATTTTTATCCTGGTATGGGGCGTCGCAGGTCGACCCAGCCTAAAATGGGTACCAGGATGGCTGTCTTGGGGAAGTAAAGACGGCTGGCCTAATGCTGACCACATTACCCACCTAGTGCTGATTGGTCTGTAAAAATATGGGATGCTCTTCCCAAATGCCCGATGCACCTAAGGCGTGAAAAGGGATCTTTACTTTACTTTACTATTCTGTTATAATTATTATGAAGATAAAAGGTTTTGTTATGCTTGTCATAATGGGCAGTGAGGGGTGGTTGGCATGAGGTTGGCAACCTTATAAATCAAATGCTTTGACTACATAATTAAAAAACTTTGACTACATAGCTCTTTCAATGGTTTGTTAGAGGGCTTATGCTTTTTTAGGAAATGGAAGAGAGCAGGCAAAGACTATTTATATTACTACACGTTAAATTGCTAGGCTAAACAGTTGAAATGCTTTAGTTAGATGATTCAAAATGACAAAATAATTGGTATTTTGAGATTTTCCTCTTCTTCATTTTCTTCGCATTAACCGACTGTAAACTTGGACGGAAATTTCTGCTTGTTTGCCCACACTTGGACACTGATCAAGATCCAGAACTTGAGATTTACATGCACATCTGTTTTACAGATCTGGCTTATTTATGTGCAGACTGTTGGTTCCTTGCCTCTCTGGCAGATGCACTGTTTTTGAAGGAAACACCCCTAATTAATCGCCTTATTTGACATGGGAGTGGGGGGGGGCAGTGGGTCTGTTATTTGTTATCCAGAATGGAGCCCAGGAACCCATATGAGGAGATTTAAAATTTATCTCTGCCTTTCTTTCTATTTTATTTAGAAATGTCTTTGTTGAAATGAGAAGCATACAATTCTTTTTCTCCAAATGTGCTCCTGTTGTATTCAGTTGGAAAAGTGGCTCTTCAAGTTACTGGGTGTCAGTCTTTCAGGCAGCAATCCTTGGAAGGGTGGGATTGAAAAAAAGGGGGAGGGGGGCAGGAGGGTAAGGAAAATATAGCTTTGTATAAATTAAATTCATAACACATTTCAGGAGCCTGATAGATGGGGATGTCTTTTCAAAGTCGGACCCCATGTGTGTGCTGAAAGCAGTTGACCCTAAGACTAGACATTTGTATGAGGTAAGCGCTCACAGAATTGTAATTACATAAATCATTCTTTAAATATCAAGGTGAGGCAGGGGTAGACCAGCATAAAGTTGGATACAGGAGATCGGAGACACTATGGGCTTGAAGATATATGATGTAAGGAAAATAGCTAGGGAAAGAAAGTTGACAGTTAAGAAGATGGACATTGTACCAGGTTTGAAAAAATCCCATATGGCTTTGCTGTCCATAAAAGAGCTAGTCATCTGCAGAGAGCCTCATGCAAAGTAGGAACTCCATAGCTCTAGCTGAATAAAACAGTGTTCACCAGGTTTTATCCTATCTGACATAGGGTATCTGACAAGTGTGAGCTTGTAGCTTCAGTGATGATTTCCTTGGGGATGTCATATACACAACAAAGATAGAACTTACCTGAAATAAGCAAGCAGAACATGAATCACAACCGTCAGTACACCAAGCAAATGGTTTGACCATTATACCTTTGGAGCCTTTTTTTTGTATATAGTTGATACCTGTTATTCATTCCTCTTTTCTTAATGCAGATGTGTCTGTCTTGATTCGGTCAGGAGCTAGACTTTGTTGTGGGGCTATCAGTGCATATGGTTGAGAACCTTTGAGTTAAAATGAGTTAATAAATGACTTCACAACACTTGGAACACTCCCATACATGTTCCATACCCATCTTCAGCAGCCAGCAAAGAGCTCCTATTCTGTACCAGTATTAGTCTGGTTGCGAGTCTGACTCGCCTTTTTCCTGAGTGTTGAGTTTGGCCAGATCTCCTGGTTACTCCCAGCTGCACTATTCTGTCACCACCATAATGATCTGTTTGTGTCTCTGCATTGTTAATTTCACCACCATAATGATCTGTTTGTGTCTCTGCATTGTTAATTTCACCACCATAATGATCTGTTTGTGTCTCTGCATTGTTAATTTTACCACCATAATGATCTGTTTGTGTCTCTGCGTTGTTAATTTCACCACCATAATGATCTGTTTGTGTCTCTGCATTGTTAATTTCACCACTATAATGATCTGTTTGTGTCTCTGCATTGTTAATTTCACCACCATAATGATCTGTTTGTGTCTCTGCATTGTTAATTTCACCACCATAATGATCTGTTTGTGTCTCTGTGTTCATTTCACCACCAAAATGATCTGTTTGTGTCTCTGTGTTAATTTCACCAAATGAACTGTTTGTGTCTCTGCATAATTCACCAAAATAATGATCTGTTTGTGTCTCTGCATTGTTAATTTTCACCACCATAATGATCTGTTGTGTCTCTGCATTGTTAATTTCACCACCATAATGATCTGTTTGTGTGTCTCTGCATTGTTAAATTTCACCACCATAATGATCTGTTTGGTGTCTCTGCCATTGTTAATTTTCACCACCATAATGATCTCTGCATTGTTAATTTCACCACCATAATGATCTGTTTTTGTGTCTCTGCATTGTTAATTTCACCACCACAAAATGATCTGATTTTGTGTCTCCTGCATTGTTAAATAACCACCATAATGAACTGTTTGTGTGCCATTGCCTCATGTCTCTGCGTTGTTTTTCACCACATAATAGTCTCTGCATTGTTAATTTCACCACCATAATGATCTGTTTGTGTCTCTGCATTGTTAATTTCACCACCATAATGATCTGTATGTGTCTCTGCATTGTTAATTTGCTCCCAAAAAATAATGACCACATCTAACTTGTCATGCCTCAATTTTTCACTTAGTGATGCAGCACCAACCAATCTGTTTAGCTGTTTGTTTCCCAGAATACCTTTTTGCCCTGAAGAAAAAATCCAAAGGATGCTAACTGTTCGACCTGGAGCATGCCTCTCTCCACCTTTCCTAGCAAGCTTTGTAAGCCTGTTACAATCACAGCATCTGTGTGCAGCTGGTGTTGAGAAACCTTTTGAATATTAATCAGAAACTCATTTTAGAGTCCAACCTGGTTTTGACAAAACATGGAGCCTTATAAGGAAGAAATATATGATGACTAGGGATCACATAAAGAAGATCAAGAAATAAACACAATACATTTTTCTTTAATGTTTACTTACTCTGTTCTGTATTTTTCTTCTATGTTTAGGTTGGCAGAACTGAGGTTGTGCAGAATAATTTAAACCCTGACTTTGTTAAAAAGTTTCTTGTTGACTACTTCTTTGAGGAGCGACAGATTTTTAAATTTGAAATGTAAGGTTTTTCAAAAGGAATATATATTTAGTTTGCATATCTTTGTTAATTGTTAGAAAATATAGGTAACAGCTACATAATATCAACTGATTTTTTTTTTATTATTGTGATTCAATGGCAGATGTTGAGTTGAGTTAGGAAAGACATCAAGCACTCAGCACATTCTCACACATACTCTGTCCTCATCTTCAGCAGCCAGCAAATAATTTAGTTCTTTCCCACTTTTTCACCCCATCTCTGGGGCTCCGAGATTTCTTAGGGAATTCCCAGAGAGTTGCCGAAAAAGTGTCCTATAGTATGGAGAGGGGTGGGGGTAGGGGTCGGGGGTGGGGGTCGGGGTCGGCGGGGTTAGGGTTAATGTTAGTCACTGTTCACATAACCCTAACCCAAAAACACTAAAACTCCCATATTCTAGAGTGTCATATGTTGGTTGTTTTCAGCATTTTTCATCACGCGTTGCATGTATATCCAGTGTGTGATACCTTTATTCGTTGGTCACCACCACTGTGCCCTGTTTGGAAGTGGTTTTCTTACTTCGTGACCTTGCTTTCGCCACGAATGTCCTTGACCTGTCAGCATCACTGCATCAAATACTTATCCTCACCATAACCCACCAGTATGGAGACTGATGGTCCTTTTCAGGGTCCTCCCATGCCGCTACCCCTAGATGGCCCTTATAATGGCAACCGTTCAAGCCGAACTTCACGAATCACTGAGTGAATTACACAAAACAGTGAACTTTGTACTAGAGACAACATTGTAGATATAAAGATCATCTATTTCGGGCTATTGAAAAAAAGAAGAAGAAGAAAAAGATAAAACTAGGCTTTTTTCTGAATGTCGTGTGTCGGCCAGACCCCCTGGTCATTCCCTATTGTGCCATTCTCAACACACTATAATGATCTATTCACACTTACATGAATGACATCGGCTGTCTTATCCCATAGAAAAATAACTGCAAATTTAAATAAATCCTGAAAAAGTTGATCAGCTGATCAGTCCCCCCCCCCCCCCCCCCCCTTTTCCCTTCTGGACTACTACCTAAAAGTTTACCATGCCAGCCTGAGAATACAAAAATCTCAGTCAGGACAGCAAACCAACAAGGTAGATCTCAGATACACAGTTTAGCCTCTAAAGAATGTTGAATCTTTAGTTAAGAATCAACATCACAGCATTCTGGACACTCCCAAAAGCAGAAAGCAAAGAGTTCTAATTCAGATGGCACCAGTAATCGTCTGATTGTATAGCCATCTCGTCTTTCCCCTGAGTGTTGAGCGTCGGCCAGATTCCCTGGTAACTCGTCACAGCGCCATTCTCCTCAGACCATAATGATCTATTTGCGCCCCGGCATTGTTCACTCGTCCTCCACAGAAGTTATAGTTAGGGCATCCGTAACGGCTACACCAGTCTGGTGCAGCCTGCAGTCCAGTATGATAAGGACAAAGTCTACACAGGGCTTAGCATGAGTTAGTTGAGGTCTTATGCTCCATTGGGAGATAAAAGACAGAAAACAAAAACAGGAAAATAGAAGGAGAAACATGCTACTACTGTTAGGATGACAAGTTCTGAGTACACTACATTGCATTGAATCTGACAGTGATATGTGCATTCAACCATTCAGAAAGAACTGGCAAACCAGTGAATGTAAAATTTCCTTTTACAGCCACAGATAACTAACTAATCTCAGATTGGTTTGTTATGTTGGAAAGGATATGTAACTTACTTAGCATTCTGAAAATCTTGCTTTGTTGCATTGTTCAGATTTATCTCAGTTGCCTTCTTAATTTTCTTGTGGAAAAAAAAATTAACTACATCCTGACAGTGTAGGTTTTTTTCATACTGTAATATTAAGTGTTAAATAAATTAACTCTTTCAGTCTCAAGGAAATGTTACTTTAACTCATTAAATCTCATTAGGTTGAACTTAAAAGCAGTAAATATGTTGGTCTGTAAGATCTGAGCAGAGGCACTGTAAGACAGAAGTAGTTGGACTTCCCCTGGGGATTCTTAACCCATCTGTAGGGGAAGATGGGCCAAGATGGGGCCACCCTTGTCCAGCAAGCATGTCATACAAGTTTACTAATTAGTGGTGTTTCCTTTGAAGTCGAGATGCATTTGCTTGATTGTAGAGGAACCAACAGTCTGCCTACATATAAGTTAGATCTGAGAAAGTCCAGAAGTTGACAAACAACCAGAAAGCTCTGCAGGAATGACTTGGTGTGAGTTGGTTGAGCACCTATGCTCCATTTGGGGGAAAGAAGACAGAGGAAGTAGCTACATTTATCTGAGAAGTTGATAAAATAGAAATTTGCATCTTGAATCATTTTTGTTATTACAATAACAATAATTTATTTTGCATTACAATAGTTGCGTTTGAAAAGTAGTTGTGAAAATAGGACTTTACATTCAGAAACTTTTTGTGTTCTACTGTTAAATATGATATCAGCTACATTAAAAAGTTATTGTTGTTGTGCAGATATGATGTTGACAGTGCAAGCACCCAGCTATCACGTCATGTAAGTTAGACTTTTTTCGTGTGTAATTTTCTTATTTTTCTTATTTTTGTTACTCTTGAAATCTGGACAACCACTGGTATCAGCAGTTAAATCATCATCATCATGTAGCAGGTCCTTTGCAGAATGTCGCTCTCATCACAGTCTGCCTGAAAGAAACTCGGTCTCTCGCCAGTTCTCCCTCCTCATGCACTTTCACACTCAAGGTGTCACTTATATCCTGTGCCAATCAGCAGTTATAAGGCAACAAAAATGGTGCTATATTGGTCATATCCTAAGATGAAGTGGGCAGAGATTCACCAAAAAGGCAATGGAATGGGAAACAAATAGATTGAGGAAACTAGAACATTCAAGAGAAACATTAAAAGGAACATTGTTGAGAAAGGCTAAAGGTGCTGGACTAAATTTCCATCCATGATGTCAGCAGGTTTGCACAGGGTATAACTGCATAGAATGAATGGCTGAACCAAGAATTGACTTCACTGCACTCGGGACATGCCCACCTGTGCTCCATCCCCTTCTTCAGTAGCCAACAAAGAATCATCATGCTAACCGTATCATTTGCAACCTGATTGGAAAAGTCTACTTCTGTTTCCCCTTCAATGTTGAAGATATTCTGGAACCTCTACTCACCCCTGTTGAATTAGTCTTTCAGAGTTTGGATTCTCTATCTGTTCTGTTGCACTGTCCATTTGGTCTCAGAGAGCCACTGAAGAGAGAACTAAACTGCTAGGTCTGTGTGAGTTATAATGACACGACAGGATGAAGATGATGATATTACTCTTGGAGCTGACATTAATTGAGTTACTCCTACTTACTCTGGAGTTCAGGAATTGCCATGGTGTAGTGGCTAGATGCTTGCCTGCGGATTGGAAGGTCGTGGGTTCGGGTCCTAATTGAAGTCCAGGCTTTCTGCAGAGATGATCTTGGCTCCCAGGTTAACCCAGCCTTGAGTGGGTACCAGGTCTAGCCCTATATGCCCAATACACCTGAAGGTGTGGAAAAGAAGTCCTTTACTTTTACTTTTTCTTACTCTGAAGTTCCAGAATTTGTCTCTTTTGTCTGACCCTCTACTTTTAATACAGCATTTTAGGTTTACTAATCTCCCTCCCCCTCCCCCCACACAATCTTTTTTTTTTTTTTAACCCTTTTCATTTTCTGCCTTTTGACTCGCAGTGAAACACAAACATTTACATTTAGCCAGTATGTACCAGGTACTTTGTCGAATCTATTTTAGACCGCATTTTTGAAAGCAGTGGCAAATTACTGAATGTAAAATTTTCCAAAAAACAAACAAACAGCCAACACAGGGGTTGGTTCTTCTATGTCCTGTTAACAAATACGCAACTAACTTGGTAGAATTGTTCATGATTTGTTGGATTTTAAAGCTACAGTGGATGACATAGCCAGTCAGTCAACAGCCGTCCGTCTGTTGCCTCTTATAACATGCATGGTATATTTCATATTGCTATTTCTTACTCTCCATGTGGGCCCAGCTAAAACATGGAAGTTGCCTCTTTACTAATTCTTCTGCATTCACCCTAATAAAACTGTTTTTCCAGCTTTTACAGATTTGGGCTGACATGATGTCTTGGTACAGGGCCTAGCACGCTTAAATGGAAAAAAAAAAAAAAAAAAAAAAACGTGAAGACGCTTGTGTCTGCTCTCTTCTTTATCTAAAAATAAAACCTCAGAACCACTTTACTGCAAAAAGTAGTGTAGTGAACAGTACCTGTGTGTGCATGTGTGTGTGTTTGTGTGTGTGTCGTGGCACACATTTTATTTGTGGAAATAATTCTTATAGGTAAACTGTTTCATTTCAGGATTTCTTGGGCTCCATTGAATGTTCCCTTGGAGAACTTGTTAGTGCTCCAAATTCTTGCTTTGAAAAAAATTTACAGTAAGTTTTATTATTGTTGGTAGTCTAAATTTTTTTAGTGGCTAGATGTTGGTCTTGGGTTCGAATGTTCACTGGGTTGATTTAAAAAAAAAAAAAGACCTTGGCTCCCAAGTCTACCCAGCCTAAAATAGGTACCTGGTAATATGATGGGAAGTCAAGGCTGCTGGCAGGATATTGACCATATTACCCATTGAATGTCAGTTCTTCTTTTTTGTTTTCGTATTCATCAGCATTCCAAGCCCTAGACTGACTGACTCTACCCCACCAGGACATCACACAAGCGATAAACACCCGATGACACAAAGTGCCACCATGTGGATGAGGATCGCCGTGGAGAGGTCCCAGAAACCGCGTTCAGACAATTGGCCATATTTATGGCCTGCCTATATTGCGGCCCCTGGCAAAGCCAGGGTTGGGGCTGGAAATAACAACAAGTTTCATCCTAAAAAGGATGTGAGGATAGTTTATAAGCCCTAGAGGTTCATTGCTGCAAATATAACCTGGATCCATTGATCTCTCTGGCTGGCCTTCTCTTCCCGTCAGGTTTCGATTGGTCATGAAAATAGGAGTCTGGCATCATATTTGCCTATTTTTTTTTTTAAATTACTGTCAGACTTTATCATTTATGTTCAGAGCAGTTTTTACATCAGCTAATTGTATCACTTATTTTTTCCTCATTTTTCTTTATGCTCATTATTAATTCACCGTACCACTGTTGACACCATAATTATTTCTGCCCTATACAGTTTTGTTCTTTAGGTTCCTGGTTCCTTCTTAAGTTCCTAGCAAGTTTTAGACATGGCAGAGGAATAAGGGATCATATTTTTCAGTATTTGAATCTTACAAGATAGTTCTCCATTCATGATTCATAGATTACAGCAAAGCTTTTTTTTGACTGTGATCAACACCAAAAGTGTGGCATTCACTGAGATGCATGGGGTATCAAAACATTTGGTAGATCTAATGGAATCTCTCTAACATGAAAAACCAGCAGCTGTCAGAGTAGCTGGTGAAACATCGGACTGGTTTCAGGTGCAGAGACTAGTAAGACAGGGCTGCACTTTTTCTCTATCCCTTTTTAATATATATGCTAAAAATATTATAAGACATGCAGTTAGCAAAGAGGCCCATGACACCTTTGATCGACTCACATTTGGAATCAAGCCCATCCCAGAACTCAAATATGCAGATGACATAATTCTCCTTTTAAAAAGTGTCCAGGGCTTAGACAGATTTAAATTTATCACAAAGCACAGTAGAGAAGAAAATCTGTTTCTGTCTGAATATAAAACAATATTTCAGAAAATTAGTGTCCACCATGAATACAGCACATCACCCACTTATTATAATCGATAACAAAGAAAAAAGGTCACAGATTTTGTTTAAAAATTTAGGCTAAGAAGTGAAAAATAATGGTGACTGCACAAAGAAGTCAGAAAAAGACTTGCTATAGCAATGCAAAGCTAAACAGCATAAAGAAACTATAGCATAGCACCTGTAGGTGAGTTAAAAGTAAAAATTTGTATAGTGAAAAATAATGATGACTGCACAAAGAAGTCAGAAAAAGACTTGCTATAGCAATGCAAAGCTAAACAGCATAAAGAAACTATAGCATAGCACCTGTAGGTGAGTTAAAAGTAAAAATTTGTGTTTTCTTTATTCCTTTTACAGAAATAATGCAGCATCACGAAAAGGAAAAATTATAAGTGAGTAGCAACAGACTTCTGCAGTTGTACGTGTTTTATGGCATAAAAAATGATGTTCATGTGTGTTCACTTTGTTGGTAATGTTTTTTGCTGTCTCAAAAAACTGTCATGATTCCCTGTGCTTACCACCTTGTGTAGGACTGAGGAGTCATGAGCCTGATAATCAGTTTAGTCCCCCATAAATGAGTTTAGTCCCCCATGAATCAGTTTAGTCCCCCATGAATCAGTTTAGTCCCCCATGAATCAGTTTAGTCCCCCATGAATCAGTTTAGTCCCCCATGGTGAGTGCAGTCACCACAGGTTGCACAAGCTGGAATTGTTTATTTTGCCCCGACAGAAAAATGTGTCCATCAACTTCCTGAGAATTTGAACTCATAAATGGATCCACTACTGCTTAACAAGCATGTTTAAAAAAGTGTTAATAATTCAGGATTTGCCAAAAACGGATGTTTTTGGCGGAAAGGTGCAAATATGTATCTAACTATGAACCTCTTTCAAATACAGTGAAAAGGCCAAAAATGCAATGCATGGACATGTAGTAAGATCTAATGACCGCTCAAAAACAATACTGCGGTACTCAGTAGAGGGAAAGAGGAGAAGAGGCAGACCAAGAAAGACCTGGTTACAGAACCTGACTGACTGGACAAGCCTCAGGCATGCAACCATGAAGTCCATCGCAACTAACCGCCAAAGGTGGAGAGAGCTGATCAGACAGTCAACAAAAACTGGTGACCCAACGACCAGTAGTGTTATGGGATGATGATGATGATGATGAAAAGAAAAAAAGACATAAGTGAATGGTATGCTAAATACTTAACTGAACATTTGAAAAAAAACTTATAAGTGCTTGAAATATTGTTAGCATTTCATATATCTTTATAGGATTATTTATTTTTTGTTATTCGTTTCATATTTGCAATTATTTTATATATTTTATATTTACAGTTAGGACAGAGGAGGTCAGCACATGTAAGGTAAGGAAGGTTCATTTGTGAAACAGCCAAGAAAACTTTTATTTTGTTGCACTATCAATGATCACTTATGTTGATTTTCAGAGATGACACCTGGTCTCGCAGTGTGTTTGAGGAGGCATGCACCTTATGGTTTGCCAGATCAAATCGTGTGTGTTTTGCTGACTGAGGACATTTTGTATGGTTATGGCATACATTTGAAATATCCAGCGTACCTGACTCTGTGACTGGAATCACTGGTATAGGCGGTTGAGCAATTATGGGCCAAGCTCATTTGCTGTGATGCCGGAACCGTAACGACTAACGACTGACGACTTATGTTGATAAAAATGAATCCTGCATTTTCTCTTGTATTATTGCAATACCAGCTGGCTAGTTTTTTTTTTTCACTTACTATGAATCTGTGCAGCGTCCGTGGCTTAGGCGTTGCGAGTCCGACTCGTAATTCCAACTTACCGCGATTAAAACCCACTGCTGGCTGCATGGATTTTTATCATGGTACGGGGCATTGCAGGTCAACCCAGCCTAAAGTGGGTACCAGGGTGTATGTCCTGGGGAAGTAGAGACAGCCGGCGTAATGCTGACCACATTACCCAGCTAGTGCTGATTGGTCTGTAAAAATATAGGTGCTCTTCCCATATGCCCAATGCGCCTAAGGTGTGAAAAAGGATATTTACTTTACCTTTTTCTACTTATGAATCTGTGTCTGTTGTGTTTTTGCACTACCAGTGTTTCTTTATGCACTGATGAGTCACAAAGTATATGCTACTGTTAGTTTTGTTTGTTTATTTACACTTTTAATTTTGAGGTCATAGTAATTTAATTATAGCCACACTGGCCTGCTAGCAGGGTGGTTTTATGGTGGCATCTCCGTCAAGGCTGATTTTATAATCTGACCTGGACTTTTAGGTTAAACTAGTCTAAGAATGGATGCCAAGTCAGCTGTGGGATGTCAAACCCAGCCGGAGTGCTTGTGACCATTTCACCCATTGGTTTATACAAAATGGGGATAGCACCATGTTTCAAACACCCCTACAGGCTGGAAAGTTTGTTGTGTATCCTTATATTATGTTGTAGAAACAACCTCAGCATTCTTTGGCAGTTGTGGTTTATCTAGGCAAATTTACATTCAGTAGCTTGCCATTGCTCTCTAAATAGTGACTCTCGATACCAATGTCAAAGTTAGTGCAAAATGATCTGCTGCCAAATCGTCTGCAGCTGGGATCAAACTCGGCACCGCGGCATTGTGAACCACGTTCGCAACAAAGGACTTGAAATATATCCATTTTTCTTTTTTTTAGATTTATGTTTAAGTTTTACATTTTACACACTGAACAGTGAAATTCTGAGGTAACCAGTCAATTTCAGCTGCAAATGATTTGGCAGCAGACCGCTTTGTGTTGATTTTAATATTTGTATCAAGAGCCCAACCATTCATAATGCAGTGGCAAACTACGAAATGTAAAATACCTATTAAGACCAAAACAGCTCGGGTTTTACAACATTCTATAAATGGTACACAACTAACTTTAACAAATAAAAAAAGTGGACTAAAGAGCTTTAGTGGCATACTGGCTATAGTGGTTCAAGCCTCTTCTTTATTCTTTACGTAATGTTTTGTTGAAAGCTTGATAGGTTAAAACAGTTTAAAAGTCTCAAACAAGTATATTTTTCTGGGGGTGTAAGGCAGCCAGCATGGATGAATGAATGAATCAAGAATTGACATCACTGCACTGGGGACATTCCCATATGTACTCTGTCCTTCTCCTCAGTAGCCAGTGAAGAGTCCTCATGGTGATGGTGCCAGCTGCAACCTGATTGAAAGTTTGCCTGTCTTTTTTTGTGTTTTCTGTTGTTGCCTGCTGTGGGTAGAAAGTTGTGTAGACCTTTTTTTCACTCCCAGGTGAATAGCTGGCATGATACTTACCCTTACAGCCGTTCCATTATGGGACACAGTTTATTGTTATTTTAAAGCCCCAACACGGCTGTAGTCGGGGGACCTAATATAACCTAATGGTTGAACATGGTTTTTGGGACTTGCCCCAGAGTGATTCTCATCCAAATGGGAGCACTTTATGTTGCCGGGTGTTTGTCCCTGGTGGGGTCGAGCTTCATTCATTCATACTTAGCATGACATTGAGCACATCACTCCTGTGCCATGAAGCCCAGAAAATGTGGACCAAGTGCCATGTTCAAATCTGGGCCTGTGAGGGAAGCCAAAAAAATAGTCACGCTATGAATTACCATACATGTCGTTAAGTTAAAACTGAGAATGGTTTGCCTAAGATCTGTAGCCACAAATCCACCCAGCAGTGAACAAGTTTAGAGGCCTTGCCGCAAGTTGGCTAAGGGCTTACCCTTCATTGTAAGATGACTGGCAGAAAAAAGATACAGAAGAAGACACAAAATGCCATAATACCATAAAATGGGATCTTCTAAAGCTTAAAAGTCAAGAAGATCAGCTTCATTGTGCTTTATCTCATATAAATAAATAGGTGTTAGAGATTTGTGTGGCAAAAAAATAAATATTAACATCTATTTATCGTTGCTAGGATGATGTGGTCATACAGCTGAAAGGACTTCATCTGGACAAGAAAGATCTCTTTGGAAAATCTGACCCCTTCCTGATGTTTTACAGGGTTAATGAAGATTTTAGGTAAGTTTTTATTTTTTGGAGTTTTTTTTTGTTTTTTTTGTTTGTTTGTTGTAAATGGAAATTTGCCTCCAACTCTGTTTCACATAAGAGTCATTGATTAAACATTTACTGCAAAGAATTTTTTTTAGATTTGAGTCAGGGATGAGAAATTTGCTTGAAACCATCCTTCAGATCAGTCATGCATGAAACATTGACCTGACAGCACTAAAGGAATGAGGTTCGAGGTTTTGAACAACGGATCAACAGCATGGCACACGTGTAGTAACCCATAAGTGCTCATCCGTTCTTCTTCTAACTCAAGTCTGAGTTGGGGTTGGTTCTGCAACGTCCTGTAAAAGATACGCAACTAACTTTATTAGAGTTGAACAGTGCAGGAGGTTATTATAAAAAGGACTGAATAGGAACTATAAATCTAAGGATAATGCTGGCACTAGTGATTTCAATCTTATTCATCATCTGCTGTGTGTCCTCCAATTAGGCATAGTCCCTCAACTAACTCATATCAAGCTGTCACATTCTGCTAACTACATGCACTTTCCATCTTATTCACCTCAGTCTCTAATTCTTGTTGCCATGTGGTTTTGGTCTTTCTTTAATTCTTTGCTGTTGATGTGATTTGACTGAGATACCATATGTTGTAGCATATACCAAACCTGACATCCAATGTGGTCCAATGTGTGTGCTTACAGCTTGAGTGGAGATGCTCATTGGAAAGTTAATCACCCTTATCCAAGAAAAAGTTGAGTTGAGTCAAGAATTGATACCACAGCACTCTGGGCATTCCTATGTGTGCTTTGTCCTTATCTTCAGCAGCGAGTGCAGAGTTCCATTACTGATGGAACTGGTCACAATCTGGTTATATGTCCGTCTTGGCTTTCCTCTGAGTGTAGTGAGCTGGCCAGACCCTCTGGTTACACCCAGGTGCCTCATTCTCTCCAGGCCATAATAATCTTGTTTCTCTACTGATTCGGTTGCTTGTTCCCAAAGGACTTTGACCACATTTGCCTTGTCATGTATCAATTCACCACCCAGTGGTGCAGATCCAGCAAATCTATCTGCCTGTTCATTACCCACTACGCCGGCATAGCCTGGAGAAAAAATCCAAAGTATAAGGAAATGCCTACTAAAAACTGACAATCACTAGTGTCTACACTTATAGGTAAAGAAGATAATGCAACACTGGACACATCCTGAGAAGAAGCAAGCAGAAAATCACCAGACAGGCATTGATTTGGGATGCAAATTGATTGAGAAAGTGAGAACGTTGAAAGAAACCCTGAAAAGAAAATTGACGAGAGAGGCCGAGTGTCTGGACTGGATTCTATCTATGATATCGAGAGGACTCACAGGAGAATCAGAATAGAGGTAGACAATGAGCACTATTTGTCCTATAATGTAATAAAAGGATGATATGAATGCAGGTGGTATGTTTCAGTTATAGTTCATGTAAACAACTACTGCAGCAAGGAACATGGGTTCTTTTCCTACTCCGCCGCCTCCTTCTCCTTTTTCATTCTGCCAATTTCATTACAGTTTTATCTCAAGTGACATCAGCCAACTACCCAAGACATCTTTGTAAACTTATTCATGGCTTTGGAGATTGCTGCCATTATTTTCTACGGGATAAGATAGCAGAATCATACTGGCCCCCAGCTATTCAAACATGCATCATTTCTTATTATATTACTATTCTATACATCTCTTATAGTCTCTGGTATCACACAGGTGGGGATGTAAGTATTCAATAATATGAAAAAAAAAAATTTCATGAATATCATTATTTAACAATTTTTGTACATTCCAGCCATACTCTGGTGCATAAGACAGAAGTTGTAAAGAATACACTGAATCCAACATGGCAACCTTTCTCTATGTCAGTTCGGCAGCTGTGCAATGGAGACTATGACAGGTAGTACAATGGCATATTTACATGAACATATTTGCTTGACATTCTCCTCCTCATAATTTCACATAGTTTCAGCCTCGTTATGCCTTTTGGAAAGTAAATATTTTGCCAGGCAGGGTGTCTCATGTAACTTGCTTACTACAACACTTATGTACATTTTTAATGCATGCATGAAACAGTTGTAATGATTTTACAGCCTACTCACTGTCTTAATTTCTGCTTCTGTATTTTCCCTATTTTGGCTGTCTGTTCATCTGTCCACCTCTATCATCTCTTTCTGCCTGTCGCTTTGCTCACACCACCACCCCTCTCTCTCTCTCACTCACACACACCCACACACACACAAACACACACACACATACACGCAAGCATGCACACACATGCGCACATGACACACACAGTGCCACATCTATATAAACAATGAATTGACTCTTGGTGGTCATATGGTTACTTGTTGTCTGTATCAACATCCTAGTACATATGTGTGACCCATTCATGACCCGTCCTTCAATGCAGCAGCCGTCTCAGTGTCTCCATGCTTACCATACTCAGGAGGAGTTGACTGGCTTATCTTCTTTCTTTGCCCTGAGTGCTTGTCCTCGTTTATTAGCCATTTCCAACAAGTGTTTATCATTTCTCAGACTTTAATCAGGGAGAAGATATAACAGAATTACTTTTCGCCGACGACCAGGTACTCATAGCAGAAAATATGGAATGCCTACAGAACCACCTAAATCAAATTAGTAACAAAGGGGAGGAATATAATATGAAAATAAACACTACGAAGACAGAGACAATGATGATAGGAAGATATAAAGACAATTTAGAAATTAAATTAAAAAACAACACCCTGAGACAAACAGAGGAATTTAAGTATTTGGGAGCAATTTTTACTTCAGACAGAAAACTGGACAGAGAAATTAGCTCCAGATGTGCCAAAGCTAATCAAGTAATGGGTCAACTATCTCCCCTGTTGACACACAAGCAGATACCTCAGAGTACTAAAGTGAATCTTATCAGAACTATTTTTTGGCCAATATTATGCTATCAGTGCCAAACGTGGACACTTACATCCTCCAATGAACGTAAAATTGTGACAACAGAGATGAAAGGCCTTAGAAGAGCTGCAGGAGTTTCAAGGAAAGACAGAATACAAAATCATGAAATCAGACGAATGCTAGGAATAAAGCCAGTCTTACAGGTCATCAAAGAACAACAAATGAAATGGTTTGGACACCTAACAAGAATGCCCTGGTACTATCTGCCACAGCGAGCCACACTAAAACGTTACAACGGGTATAAAGCGAGTGGAAGACCTCGGAAAAGATGGAGTGATGGCATTAAGAACAGCCTTACAGAAATGAACATCAGTCTTAATAGTGCTCTTGACAAAGCTCATCAACGAACATTACATCTCCCCCCCGACACTTCGATGAGGTACAAGGTGGAAGAGAAGAAGAAGAAGAAGAAGAAGTTTATCATTTCTGACTCCTTTGTCCTAACTTCTCTGCAACACTGCACATTCAGCATGCCTGTCTACACTTCTTTATCCACTAAATACTGCGGATACAGCCAGTCTGTTTTTTATTTCCTTTTATCTTGGCATGTCGCATGGTGTAGAGCGATGATGGTTTCTTGAGGCAGGATTTCTGGATGCTGTCAATCAATTCTAGTCAATTTTTGCCAGTTTGGATCTTCTTAAATGTGTTAGTTGAGTCTGTCACTAACAATACAGGAGTTGCTTTCTCTTCATTGGACATATGGTGCTTGCCCAGTATTTTGAAAGATTAACAAACACTTGATAAATGATGTGGTCACCGTCATACTAGCCATAATCCCCGTGTGAGTTACGGGGCCCCATTGTGGAAAAAAACAAGAATAGACCCATTGCCTCCCCAACAAGCATGTCGTAAGAGTTGACTAATTGGTGGCTTCCTTCGAAGTCGGAGTGCATTTGCCTGAGAGGCAAGTATTTAACAGTCTGCTTACAATGAAGGCAGATCTGTTAAATGAAAGTGCACGCAACACTCAGTCTCTGGAATAAGACTAAAGTCCAGAGGTGGATGAACAAGCCAGTAAACAGTCAGTGAATGCAAAGAAGAAGAAGAAAAAATACCAGCCATATAAATGTATGCCAGGGTGACATGATTGATGCAGGTATTGAGTTGGACTCATGGAAACATGATGCCACAAATTTGGCTGCGTGGAGGGAACGAGGAAGGGGGGGGGGGAATTGTGCATGGTAGGTTGGGAAGAGGAAACAGGAGAAAATGATTGCAGTTAGGTTGAGAGCTGAGCATCTGAGAAGATGTCAGTTCAATACATGTGATGGCAACAGTGGTCCAAAAAATCCTATGCTGTGACTGGGGAAGAGTTTTCTTAGCACAAATGGGTCTTGCAAGTCATACTAGCCATTGCCATAGGCTGTATTAATATGCCTACCTGTAACACTACAGGCTATATCACCTGAAGATATGGAAATTTGCCAACAACAGATCTATATTCCCAGAACATTTCTGGCTATCCATTTAGTTAGGTAAACTTGGAAGTCCAGGCCGGTGAAAAAAAAAAAAATCTACACTGTGATTGGGATTTGCGCACAACATTGCTAGACCAGCAGGCAAGCATTCTAGCCAGTATGCCATCATCATCAATCAGCAAGTCCTTTACAGAACATCACTCTCTCCATGGCATGCCTGAAAGTACTTCCTTTCCCTAGCCAGCTTTCCAGCATCGTGTGCTTTCACTGCCAATACATCCTCAGAGTCCTTTTTCCATCTTTGGGGAGGTTGACTTCTGCCATGACAGCTCCCATCTGTCTTTATGGTTTGTGGGGGGGGGGGGGGAATGGGTGGGGCCTTTGGGCCCTGAGGCTTTAGGCTCCATGGCTCATGGACTGTGCTTTATTTTTCTACTTCTGCCCCCTCCCACTCACAGAAACAATCCACATCCTTACTAATTTGAACCTGGGTTTGCTGCATGCGCTTAGCCATTTGGCTGCCCTCTCATAGCTAAGGTAAAATGTTGGATGTACATAAACAGTATATGATTGCTGAAAGATAAACACCCTAACATATTGTACACAGAGACACCCAGGCTTTCTTGCAGAGTTCAGTTGTCTTTTTGTAAAGAGTACAAGCTCAGGAATTAACTAGATCATGTTTTAATAAACTCTCTATTCTGACAGATCGGTCAAGGTGGAGTGCTACGACTGGGACTCTGACGGTGGGTAAGTATAGTCTCCACAATTAGCTTTAAAAAAAAAAAAAAGAATAATAGACCCTTTTTGTGCTCTGAGTGCATCAGACATCTAGTGCTAGACATAAAGTGCCTTTGTCACACCTAAGCCACAGACACCCACACACCAATTGGTAAATTCATTGAGAAACAACAACAGAAATGGTTTGGCCACCTAATAAGAATGAATCAAAAAATGACAGCAGTGATAGTGTACAACATCAAAAGGAAAATACCAGGGTACAAAGAAAGACCTAGAAGAAGGTGGAATAAAGGAGTTGCTGTCAGTCTGACTTTACACTGTAAATATTAACTGCAGTTGCAATATCCAACAAACAGAGGAACAGTGAATGAACTTTCAATGGTAAAGAATTGGGCAGACAGGCTTTTTTTTTCATTCTGCCCTTCTGCCTCACTCCTTATGTAAGTTATTTAATTCATACATCATTTAATAGATAATAGTAGAGCCCGGCTCTCTAGCGTAGGTGGCTAAACCAGATTACGTTGTGACCGGGTGACGAACTCGTTGTGGTCCGGGTTAACTCCCGGGGGTAGGCAGAAAAGCCAAATTTCTCCCAGATCTACGGTATTTACAGAGGAATCAAGGCCGAAAGGTTGCGATATCCATAATACCGAGCCTAAGGGTTAACAACTCATGGCTTCTGGATACTAAAACAAACAAACAAACAAACAGCAGAATAGTGAACATCATCAACAACATCTGAGTCTAAATAATATGCTGGAATGTGCTCTAATTATACTTACATTTCTCAACAGTAAAAATACTGAGTATAATAACTGTAATCAGTCTAAGGGAAATTTACAGTATGCTTAATATGTTGTTATCTTTTAAGGGGCATGTAGTTGGTAATTAAATAATATTTAAATAGTTCCAGCTAGAGAAAGGTCTACTGTGAGTTTGGTGGGAGTAAGCTGGTTTATGCTCTATTTAGAGAGGAGAGATACAAGTAAAGTAAAAGTTGTAGATTAATTGAAAAGAGTAATAAACATTTCTGAAGGCAGAATTAAGTCCATTGATATAAGAAGTTCTTTGTAAGCTTACAAATGAGCCATTAACCTGTACCACTGCATTTTCTAATCGACCATGCATACTTTTTTCCAAAGCCATGATTTTATTGGCGAGTTTTCCACGAACCTGAGAGAGCTGCTTCAATCTGGCCAATGTTCTAGGAACTTTGAGGTAAGATCAGCATGTTTTTGTTCTTCTTCCTATTCGCTTTCACCAACGGTAAACCCCGGCATAAAGTTTTGGTTGTTGGCTCACTTCTTGGCCCGTAACTTGAGTGTTGCCTGCACAGCCATTTGAAAGATCTGTCTTATTTATGTTAAGACTTTTGAATCCCTACCTCTTAGGCAGATGTTCTCTGAATTCAAAGAAAGTCCTCCCCCCCCCCCCCCCCCCCCCACCCCTGGAGCCCGCATGGGGAGGTTCTGTTGAAATTCTTTTTTTTTTAACGTTAGAGCTGTAGTCATTTAAAAAGTAGAACAAGGTTCCAGTTCAAGATTCTGTGTGTGTGTATATATATATATATATATATATATATATATATATATATATATAATATATATATGTGTGTATATATATATATATATATATATATATATATATATATATATATATATATATATATATATATATATATATATATATATATATATATATATATATATATTTGTTCTACCCAATATCAGTGTAATTTCCTCAACTTTTGATTTGTAATTTATCTAGTTCTATCATAACATTTTATTCTTATTATGTGCAGTCATCAGTCTCTGAGTAAGGAATGTTTGTAGTTCATTGGCAACTGTTTCAGTCGTTCATGTTCTAAATCATACAGAAGTATTGACTTGATGTTTAGAATTGAATGTTCTCATTTAACCACACCTACAACCTCAGGTGAAATAGCTAGAAGTAAGTAGAATTGAATGTTCTCATTTAACCACACCTACAACCTCAGGTGAAATAGCTAGAAGTAAGTTTATCATCATTATTCAGGCCTCTACTTTGATCATTATTTGTCTGTTTGGTGAAGGATCAAAGTGAACTCAGTTGACAAAGTTCTGTAAAAATACATTCTACAAGACTATCTCCTACACATAACTTTTCCAGCACAATTCTGGTCTTAGCAACACTGGTTAAAGGCAGTCTGCACATCCTAGTGTTTGTGCACTAACATAGCTTCCAAGATTATCTCCTAAACGTATCTCCCATGCTCCTTCCTGACTCCCTTCCTTGATTTGCGAAAAAAAAAAAAAAAACGTTCAGCCAGCATCCCTGAAGGGAGAGCTTATGGTTATAATTGTGACTATATTATGTGCACCATGTAAAATGGCTTAGCATTGCTCACCACTAAGTAGTCTTGAAAAGGTCTATTTGCAGTGTTGATGCTGTCAAAAGAGACAGACCTAAATACTTTCTCGATCGAGGACAGAGTCGTCTACAGGCCAGCCAAAAGATGATCCTGGTTCAGGGACCTAACTTTTTGGGAATAGATCCACTGCTCTTCTCCTCCCTTCATAACAAGCATGTCGTAAAAGCAACTATGGTTTGTTGACATCGGATGTGTTGGACAGAAAGGGGCAGATATTGCAGCCTAGCTGTAACCCACAACACAACGCATTAAACTCCCTTTTAAAGGAGAATGCAGAAGGAGTAGAAACTTATATTGAAGTCTAAGTAAAAATGCAAGAATTTTGTGCATTGATGTTTTCCTGCCATTTTTTATGTTTTGACCATGAGATATAATATGTATAAACATACATGAATGTTTCCTATAATTTACAGCATCTATTGTTTTTCAGCTCATTAACCCAAAGAAAAAAGCAAAGAAAAAGAATTACAAAGATTCAGGAGAGGTAATTTACAGCATCTATTGTTTTTCAGCTCATTAACCCAAAGAAAAAAGCAAAGAAAAAGAATTACAAAGATTCAGGAGAGGTAAAATTATTGGTGTCTCATACTAAGCGAAGAAAAAATGGTGTAATTTGTTCACTATCTCACGCAATCACTATAGTATCTCATCAGCCCTATGGTCTAGCCTTGTTGTCAGACTGTCCAAATATTATTTATCTCCGTCATTATAAACAGCATATTCATACCAAAACTGTGCTACCAGTGCCAGACTTGGACATTATCATAGGCTCTTACCTAAAATGAACACCAGCGAAATGAGATGCCTGAGAAAGGCCGTCAACTTAGCCATCCGAGACAAAGTTAGAAATTATATTATCAGACAGACTGTAGGAACAACACCAGGCAGCAAATTCATTGAGAAACAGAAGATCAAATGGTTTGGTCATTTACTAAGAAGGCAGCCAGAACAACTACCAATGCGGGCGCTACACATGAAAAGGTCTGAAATGAAAGCAAGAGGCCGCCCTAGGAGAAGAGAAAATGGATTGATGACAATAAAAAGCTTCTGCATCGACACAGAATGACAATAGCCATTGCTGCCCATCTAATTGGGGGCTTCCTTAGAAGTCAAAGTGCATCTGCCCGAAAGGCAAAGAACAACCAATTGCACTCAAATAAGCCAGTAAAATGAATGTACACGCAAAACTCGGGCCTGGCACAAAGCCACAGTCCAAATGGATGAACAACCATGTAATGGGGGATATTTTCACCCAGATTAGGATGGTTGGGGGGAAGGCCCAAAGCTGACCTAAAACACAGAGATATTCCAGATACTCGGATTAAACGAGAATCTTGAGATAGGTGATGACCACTTGTTATCACAGGTACTACGATGATGCGACCAAAGGTCGCCACGTGAAAGTAAAGGACCACCACGTGTTGCCACGTGAAACTAACCCGTGGTATAAGTCAGACTTGATTCTGACCAAGTTTAGTTTGTGTCGACCTGTTGGAGCGAGAGGATGTGCGACTGAACGTGAGAATGTCAACGTAAGAGTGCTTGTTGAGAAAGGAGACCCTGACGATGAAGTGTGAAGCCAAGATCGACCATGCCAGTCTGTTTAATGACCAGAACCTCAACTGAACTGATGGAAGCCGATTTTGGTCAGTGAATGCTTGAAGAAACTGCTCGTTGAAGGTAGCGTGAATTGGTATGCGAGAGCTGTGATTAGGACAACAACTGGACGTTGCTGTAAGTGTCAATATGCCAATAAACTTGTGTCTCGTAAGCTTACATAGGTGTCGGCTTGTACCAGTTATGTAACGTGGAGTGTGTGAGAAGAACATTCACGACACACTCATGAACACCACCTAGACAACGAGAAATATAAACACCACATATTACAATTGGGGGCTCGTCCGGGATAAGTGGTATAAGTTAGACTTGATTCTAACCTAGAGCTTACAGCCAGTAAACAAAGAAGAAGAAAGAAGAAGATCGTCTGTTTCTTAAAGGACTGCCTCTTTCTGGTTTCTGTCCATTGATGGTATCATTTTTATCAGAAACCTTTGTTGACAGCTATTAGTTTCTCAGTTTGTCAGCTTGTTATTCAGGCTAACTGCTGTACTACCCTTGCTGCTAAGTGTTACATGTGGGGATTTTTAAAAATAGAAGTGTGGATTGACAGCAGACCATTCAAAAAGCACCCCAAAAAAAAGCGCTCCGTCCCCATCTTCAGCAGCCAGCACAGAGCTTCAGTGCCAATATTGCCAGTAGCATTCTGATTAAACGTCCGTCTTGCCTTTCCTCTGAGTGTTGAACATTAGCCAGAACCCTTGTCACTCGCTGCTGCATCCCTCTCACCAGACTGTAGTGATGCATTTGCTCCTCCGAATTGTATACGCTCTCCCACACGGCCGTAACCACATCTGCCTTATCATGCACCAATATTCCACCAAGTTATGCACAGCCGACAGTCTGTCTGCCTGTTCATTTCCCAACACACCGGCGTATCCAGAGAAAAGATCCAGACAATACTCCTCACCTGTGACCTATGCAGCGAAGCATGCCACTTTGCACGAAGCATGCCACTTTGCACGAAGCATGCCACTTTGCACGAAGCATGCCACTTTGTACGAAGCATGCCACTTTGCACGAAACATGCCACTTTGCACGAAGCATGCCACTTTGCACGAAGCATGCCACTTTGCACGAAGCATGCCACTTTGCACGAAGCATGCCACTTTGCACGAAGCATGCCACTTTGCACGAAGCATGCCACTTTGCACGAAGCATGCCACTTTGCACAAAGCATGCCACTTTGCACGAAGGATGCCACTTTGCACGAAGGATGCCACTTTGCACGAAGGATGCCTGTCTTGACCTGCCTCAGCATGCTTTCTGAGTCAGTTACAATCAGGATGTATCTGTGCATCATAGTGTTCTCTAACCAGTGGAAAACTGCAGTGACCACCTCCATGCTAGACTCTCCTGCCCCAAACGTCGACCACTAACTTTTGCTAAGAAACCCCATCACTACTTTTGCCTCTTGACACTGAACCATCTTTATAAATAACCACATCCTTTGAGTGAACAGTATCTTGAATCACTGCCATTTGATTTGATTTGATTCAACAACCGACATCACAGCATTCGGGGCATTCCCATAAGCGCTCCGTCCCCATCTTCAGCAGCCAGCGAGGAGTTCCGATACTAATGGTGCCAGTAGCTTTCTGATTTAATGTCCGTCTTGCCTTTCCTCTGAGCCTTGAGCTTCTGCCAGAACCTCTCGTCACCCCCAACTGCATCAATCTCATCAGACTGTGGTGATCCATCTGATTGCTGCCAAATCTTCTGCTACTGAACCGTACAGGGTATTTCATAATTAAGAACCATGTTTATTGCCCTCTGAGCTACAGACACAGACAAATAGATGCCGGCTATAAGAGTATACTGATAGAGGATGGATGGATAATGGGTTACTTGTTGCTTGTATCAGCATTCTCTACCACATTGTATGCTTACCTTCATGCTCTGTCCTCTGATGCAGCATTCATCTTAGTGTCTTTATGTTCAACCTACTCAAGAGTTGACTGGCATATCTTCTTTCTTTACCCTGCACCCAGTTTCTGCATGCTTGCCTTCATTTAATACCCATTTTCAGCAGGTGGTTCATCGCCTGCAACTCCTTTGTCTCGGCAGCTCTGCAACCTAGCACATTCATTATGTCTGCCGTGGCCATACTTCTTCCTCCATTAAATTTTGCAATCATAGCCAGATAATGGGTAAAAGATCATACTAATAGAGAATTCAAAATGAGTGCAAGATTATGCCAACAGATAATGGAGTGATAATGGATAAAAGATGTACGCAGATAGAAGATAGATAAATAATCTTGGTCTCTTTTCCACACCTTTCAGGCCAATTGGGTATATAGGGCTAGACCTATATTTTATTGACCAGACGGCTCTTGATGGATGATGTGGTCAGCATCCCGCCAGCCACCTTTACTTCCCAGGACTGTACCTGGTACCCACTGAAGGCTGGGTCAAGCTGGGAGCCGAGGTCATTTTTGACAAAATTCCGGCCCTCGCCAGGAACCGAACCCACGACCTTCTGATCTGCAGGCAAGCGTCTAGCCGCTAGACCACGGCGGCTCCCCTGATAAATAATGGGCAGATAATTAAACTTAGGTAATAGACTGATATTCAGAACTATACTCACATTTAGGAGATGGATTGATAATGGATACAAGATTATACCCCTTATAAAGGAATAATTATGGGTAAAAGATTTATATGAATAAAGAATGGATTGATAATGGGTGGAAATATAAACTTATAGAATAGACTGATATAGAGAATTATACTTAGAGTAAGAAGATCAATTGATAATGGGTGAGGGACATGGTAATTAGTTCCAGAGACTGACTAAATAATGGATACAAGATTGAAGTGCGTATGAAAAGATGATAGGTTAAAGACCACTTGCAGTTGAGGTGTTGATAGTTGAGTTGATAAATTATAGCCAATTTTGTTCTGTGTTTTTCAGATTCAAGTTATCAGCTGCAAAATCCAGCCACAGTACTCATTTTTAGATTTCATCAAAGGAGGGTCAGTGTCAGTCCTTTTTCTGTTCTGCCTCGTAAATGAAAACATATTATATTCCGTATTGTTTAACATTCTAATAATGGATAGGTATGAGAAGTTTTATAATTCTAATAATTAACAAGGCATTATCATGGTCATCAAGTGTCCTGCAGACTGGCTGAGCTCTTGTTCTTCAGCAATTTGGTATGTTATCTCATCACAGTTGATGTCACTGTACATTGGACATTTCTTTGCTTGCTCAGTCCTGGGATGCAGCAGCACTATCAGAAAGTACCTGTGCCCACTGTTTCTATAAGATTTTTATGTCTCCTCACTTGACCTCTGACCTTTAAAAAGACATTTGACATGTTTGTCCAGACTTTACTCCCGAGTCATATAGACAGGCTAGCATCAGGAACTCATCAGTATCCATCATGGTCGACAAACTCACTAGTCAAAAGAGCCAAAAAATCAGCAGCAGGACGATTAAAATTGGTTTGAAGAGCCAAATTTCTTTTCAAGAACATGTCAAGAACCATGTTTTTTGAAGTCAAAACCGATGTGAGGCCTAATGGTCTAGTCAACAGGTCGCTAACGAGCCATAGCGGCCGCGAGCCGCGATTTGCCGACCACTGGTCTAGTCAACAGAGCATTGACTGTGATTGAGAGAGCTCTGTAGCTGAGCGGGTAGTGGCTTGCTAGTGGAGTCAAAGGCCGAGGGAGACTATTTCAGGGGATCTCTGTGGCGAACTGGTCATTTGCTTCACGCTCTGAAGGTCGTGGGTTTGTTTAACAGCTGTACCGTTCTGTGTACAACTGCATTTTTACAGATATCCGTGGGGATTGTCTCATGAGCTATAGAGTTTGTGCTCTCTGCGGTGCTCTTGGCAGGCAGCTAGCCTATCTGTGGAGAGAAACCAAGCCATATGGGATAAAACCTGGTGCAATGAAACTGATTCTCTCCACTTTAGCCTATAACTTTAATATTTGGTTATGTTTATGTTTTTATATCCATAATGTAAGTTTCTTCTGAACCTTCAGTATCTGCTTTTCAGTACTTTTATTTTCATTCATTGTATCAGTTGTTAGTTTTGTTTGTTTGTTTGTTTGTTTAGTTTTGTTAAAAAACAACTTTCTTTACACACATAAATATGTTCATAAGTGCTCTAGTCACCTCCGATAGCAATTGATCAATGTATGAATAAAATTATGTATGAATAAAATGTTGCATGAATGGAAGAAAATATGAAAGGAGTCAGGCTATAAGGGCAGAATGTAAGATGAGCCTGCATGCCAAATTCTTAACCCTTTGAAAGTAAACGTTGTTCATTTGTTTGTTCATCCAATAGATCAAATAAGGAGAATCGGTGCAGTGCACAAATGCTGCAGAACTGATGATTTGTCACTTGGGTGTATACCAGAATCAGAGATGTTATATTCTAATTTTTTTTTTAAATAAATATTCCAAAATTGGTCAGGGGTCTGTTTGATTTAAAAAAAATAAATAAATATTCAAACTGGATCAGGGGTCTGTTCAGGTGGCTCTGTTTTATTTCCAGTTGAATCTGTATTGTGAATGTGCAAAAAAGTTATCATGGTTTTTCTTTATGTAGTCCTTTTTTAAGTAGGGAAGATGTCAGGTCTGCTATTTCAGATCCTAAAATGATCTATTTTTGCCAAAAACAAAACTTGAAGTCATTCTACCACCACTTAGCTGTTATATAAATTGTAAAGGCATATTTTCCTTTTGAAATGTGATCACAAATAGATAACAGTCACTTAATGATGTCTGTGATATGTTTCTTTTATGCCTTTACCTCTTTTAAAACATTTTGATAATATTTTTTATACCATTTTTCAACTTTCTATGAAGTCTGATTTCTGTGGCTTTAAGAATATTATATCCTTGTTGCAATACATTTTGGTATGTTTTTGTGTCAGGATGTCTGATTTTTTTCTTCTGCGTTTTATCTCCCTATGGAGTAAAGGTTTTTTAGCCAAATCATCAGGCCGCCCTATCTTTTGCTATTGCATTCAGCTCACCCATATATTCACTTTATCTTATTCTTTTATTCTCTTCTGTGTTTGTTTTTGGTCTGTATTTCCGCTTTCTGTGCACTGATTTATAAGTCATTTCAGGATTTTTTGTTATCTCTATTAAAATAGAAGTGATCATTGAAAATTAGTTGTGTGTATGAAAATAATATGCAAAAGAGGTAGAAGAAGAAGATTGTATTTGCTGGTAGATATGATATGATCAGAGGGTATAGGACAAAGCCTAAAATTTGGCATCCTTGATTTAAAAAAAAAAAAAAAAAGACTTCTTGGCAACAAAACTGCAGATATAGCACAACCCAGACTGACTGCAAAATGTAGAATAGCAGTAGTCTGTTCTTTGCTACTGGATAGGAACTTTAACATTTCTTTGAAGTTCTCCTGTGCAATTACAGAATGCAGATGAATTTCACAGTGGCAATAGATTTCACAGCCTCTAATGGAAACCCCACACAGTCAACTTCTCTCCATTTTATGAACCCTTACCAGCCGAATCAGTACGCCACCGCAATCCAGGCAGTAGGGGAGATCATTCAGGACTATGACAGGTGAGAGAAACAAGTAAGCAAGAGCAGGCTGTTGTGTGTATCCTCTAGAGCAGTTGTTCTCAGTAAGCTAAACTATGCAGACCCCACATACAAGATTTTTGAAGATCTGTTGCCATGAACCCATACCTTTTGAGTCATAATCATGTATCAGGTTCTTTGCAGAACATCACGCTCATCACAGTTTTCCTGAAAGAAACTCAGTCCTTTGCCAGCTCTCCCACCTGATGTACTTTCATATTCAAGGAGTCACTTATATCCTGTACCCATCTTCGTGTTGGTCGGCCTCTGTCCCCGCTTCCTGGTGCCATGCCTTCTGCTAAAATTTTTCCAGTCTGCCATGGTGCTTGAAATGACAAAAATATTTCAGCTTTCGAGACAAGATTCTGTTTATTACCAGTCTTCCTTGATGTTCAGATCTTTTAGGATGTCAGTATTTCTTCTCTTCTTTGTCACTGGTATTCTGAGAATCTTTCTATAGAATTTCAGCTTAAAAGCCCCTATTTTTTTTCCATTAAGGGCTTGGATAAAGTCTGTGACTCACGTCCCTATGTTGTTTCAGGGAAGATGCATGCTCTCAAAATTTTAACATTGATTTCCTTGCTGTTGCTTAACCATTGACTTTTAATGCAGTTTAATCTTTGTATTGTTATGGCCATCCTCCTTTTGACTTCTGTTAAACAGTCTCCATTGCTATTTGTTATGGATCCTAGATATTGAAAGTTTGTGATATTTTCTATTTCTTCATCATTTAATGTTATTTTTGGGTGACATCCAGGTTTGTCTGTGGACATTATATTTTGTTCTTTAAATTCAAGAAATAGCTTTTGGTCTTCACTTTGCTTTTGGGCAGACTTGGTTAAATCTTCTGTTCCATTTACATTCTTTGAAAGGAGGACCGTGTCATCTGTATAGTGAAGTTCCGGAATAGGGTTGCCACCAATTATGAGTGGATCAAAACTCTCACAAGTCTGCTCATTTTTGACATTTCTCATTAGGCTTTCTGCAGATTTATTGAATAGGTATGGTGAGAGAATGCACCCCTGCCTCACCCCCTTTTTCACCTTGAAGCAATCTGAAATTTCCCTAGCTGCTCTGATGGCTGCTTTTTGTTCATGATATAAATTTTCAATTAAATGCACCAGATTTGCTGGAAACCCCATACTTCCCATGATACTGCAAAATTTCTGATTATGGACACACTCAAAGACCTTTCTACAGTCAGTGAAACTAGCAATCTGTGTTGTATTTTCTACATTTTTAAAGATTTTCTCGTATTAAAGATGTGATCCTTTGTTCCTCTACCCTGTCTGAAACCCGCTTATACTTCATGTAGCTCATAACATAGTTTCCTTTCAATCCTCTACATTAAAATTCATAATAGGATTTTATTGATGAGATGGTACAATAGTTAAAGCATAGTTTCAGATTTCCTTCCTTTGAGAGAGGGATGTATATATATATATATTTCTCCCCAAACTTTACGCCAAATGTCACCGTTCCAGATCTTTTTTGCACAGTGAATGGTAGATATGGACATGGCTTCTCCTCCTGCATGAATGAATTATATTTTAGTTATATATATATACACATATATGATTGACGATTGGCACCTTTCCGTCTTTCCAGACAGTAGTGTTATATTGCACTTTGAGGAGGCATGGCACTCACAGCCCATGGCGATGGTGAGTGTGACTAGCAAGACCCGCCCGCATTAAGAAAAGTCTTCCTCAATTATAGCATGGGATTTGAGGATCATTGTTGGCAACATTTGTGTTTTGCGTTTATTGAAACTGGCCGATGTGATATGCATTTCTGGGTGCCTTGTAATCTTCCCAGTTAAAGCTTTAATCCATTTTATCAAAATTTTTCTTCAGTACCTTTTGTTGCAAACCTGTTCCAAACCTATTCAGACCTACAACACTTTTTGCTTTAAGCAGATATAGCTGGTGGAATTATGTAAGTAAAGTAAAGGACTGGTTCCACACCTTCAGGTATATTCCATATATAGGACTAGACCTAGATTTTATAGATCAAACAACACTTGGTGGGTGATGTGGTCAGCATCATGCCGGCTGCCCTTTACTTTCCAGGACTGTACCTGTACCCACTCAAGGCTGGGTCCACCTGGGAGCCAAGGTCATTTTTTGAAGAAGAAAATCCGGTCCCCGCCTGGAATCGCACTGTTGACGTTCTGATCCGCAGGCGAGCATCTAGCCGCTAGACCACAGCGACTCCCCGGCAAATTATGAGTGAAAAGAAATACATATGTGGGACTGAAAGAGTTTAAAATCTGTTCCCTGTTTGACCAGATGAAAAAAAACTGAGCTAGACTAAATCAGTGAGTGTATATTTCGTGTTTTCAGTGAAGTTCTTGATTTTAAAACTGAACTCAGATTTCATGTTTTAGCGACAAAATGTTTCCAGTTCTTGGGTTTGGTGCTCGAATTGATGGAAGTGGTGCCGCCTTACATGAGTTTGCAGTGGTAAGTCATTTTTAAATATTCCTTTTCCTGTGTTTGCCTTCAACTCTTTTAGTCCCAGGTAGTTGTTACTTAATCAGATTTCATGCACACAGTGTGTACACTTTAAACAAAATATCATTGAGAGTTAATGAGCTATAATTATGCAAACTCTCCATGTGGGTTACGGTGCCCCATTATGGGGAAAACAAGAATAGACCCACTGCCTGCCCAAAAGCATGTCGTAAGAGTCGACTAAATGGTTGCTTCCTTCAGAGTCGGGGTACATCTGCCTGAGAGTCTAGGAACATACAGTCTGCATGCAAATGCGTCAGACCTGTGAAACCGATGTGCACGCAACACTCATTTTCTGGAACAGGGCTAGAGTCCAGAAGTGGACGAACAACCAGAGCTTTCTGCCGGAGTTTAAAGCTGGTGAAAGCGAAGTAGAAGAAGAATTATACAAACTATGGGACATATTGGGTTAATGTATGAGCAGGGATTAAGATAACAGAAAGTTGGTACTAAAGAAATAAAGAAACCTGTACCATATACATGGTTATTACTAAATGCATAGCGAGTTTCTAGAAACTTGGAGAGTTAAGAGGATGGTTGGCATGTTGTGTTGCTGATTATGGCTAGGCTCAAATAGGGGTACCCTGCAGCTGCTTAAAGCAGGTAAAGCTGCTGTGTAGGGCGGACGAGCCATGGACCATGCTGATATTTTGAATGCTCTACGAGAAGTAAGATGTTTGCGAGAACCAAGTGATGACTGTGAATCTGCAACAGTGACCAGACTGAAATAATAACATGTTAAAAGGTTTGTGACCATACAAGTTCACCATGCAGGAAGCCAAAGAAGAATGAGAAAAACACAGAACTGTTGTCATGAGCCTCTACACACCGCAGGATTTACTAAGGAGGGGATCTGAGTACTTATGACCTGAATGATTTGATGTGCAGTGAGGGTAATCTGTCAACTAACTAACTAACATGGTTATATTTTAACCCAGCACATCCATTTTCAGAAAAACCCCTCTAATCGCTTGCCTTTTATGACATGCTTCCTAAGGGGTGGTGGGGTGGAGGGGGCAGTTAGGCCCACCCCCTCCCTGAACCCAATAAACCTGGGTCCCGGAACCCACACAGGGAGTTTTTGAATACTATATACTTTGGATATAATGTTCCTTGACCCCACAACAGTTTTGTGAAACTAATATTGAGTATGTGTGTGTCTGTGTGAAAAATTGTAAAAACCAAAGTAAATCAACAGCATTAAACTACTAAAGCCATCATAAGAAATGTTAATTTAAGCATGCTGACATACTGATGGGGTCTTTTTATGTCCACATTCTAATCGGGTCTTGTCATGTTTACAGTTTAATGGGGACTTGATATAATTACAATATACGGGTCTTGTCAAGTTTACTTTCTGATGAGATCTTGCCATGTTTTACAATATAATGGGGTCTTATCATGTTTACATTCTACTGGAGTCTTGCCATGTTTTACATCATAATGGGGTCTTAACATGTTTACATTCTAATGGGATCTTGTCATATTTTGCATCCTAATAGGGTCTTAACATCTTTACATTCTAATTGGGTCTTGTCATGTTTTACATCATAATGGGATCTTAACATGTTTACATTTTAATGGGGTCTTGTCATGTTTACATAATAATGGGGTCTTAACATATTTACATTCTAAGGGAGTCTTGTCATGTTTTGCATCATAATGGGGTCTTAACATGTTTACATTCTAAGGGAGTCTTGTAATGTTTTACATCATAATGGGGTCTTAACGTGATTACATTCTAAGGGGATCTTGTCATGTTTTACATCATAATAGGGTCTTAACATGTTTACATTCAAATGGGGTCTTTTCATGTTTTACATCATAATGATGTATGGCATCTTGTCATGTTTACATCATAATGGGGTCTTAACATATTTACATTCTAAGGGAATTTTGTCATGTTTTACATCATAATGGGGTCTTAACATGTTTACATTCAGATGGGGTCTTTTCATGTTTTACATCATTATTTAGTCTTTAGTATGTTGTCTTGTCATGTTTTGCATCATAGTGGAGTCTTAACATGTTTACATTCTAAGGGGGTCTTGTAATGTTTTACATCATAGTGGAGTCTTAACATGTTTACATTCTAAGGGGGTCTTGTAATGTTTTACATCATAATTTAGTCTAAACCTACTGAATACCAAGCCGTTTAACCTTGCAGTTTCCCAGATACCACATATTTTAGTGTCCACTAAAAATGCTATAGCTTCACAACTATTTGACATAAACTCATAATATTTAGTATTTTTGCACAAGATTAAATGGAGAACAATTTCCAAGAATTAAAAATCATGTAATCTTGTGCATCATCATAATATGGCTGTAAATTGGTGAAAAAAAGGTAACCGAAAAATCAATTTTTTTTCTTCTGACAGCAAAATAGACTAACAAAAAGGCCTTAGCTTCACAGCTATTTAAAATAAACTCATCATATTTTGCATTTTACACCAAACTGAATGGAGAACAACAATCTGCAAGAATTAAAAATTATGTAATCTTGTTTGTATATTCTATGCAATCTTTCTGTGTCAATCGAGATGAGAAAGAGAATTCTTAAAAGCTATATAAATCCTATATTGATAAATGGAAGCCAATCATGGACTGTTAGTGAATTAGTGAAAACTGATTTGGAAGCTGTGGAGATGTGGGTTTAAGGACGAATGATGAGAATACCCTGGACAGGCAAAAGGAGTAATGAAGACATCTTGAGAAAAACTGACTAACAAAGAGAACTGATTGCCCACATCAGAAGGAGACAATCTACGTTCTGGAGAAAACTGGAGTACATCGTGACAGTAGGAAATTGGAAGGAAGGATAGGCAGAGGGAGATCGAGAGAACAGATGCTGGACAGTTTGACATCACGGCATGGAGGATCATGTGTCAGAGTTGGTTGAAAGTACACAAGACAGAAGGTTGTAGATATACATGACCCTCAAGGCCACACAGCATGGACTTTAAGAAGAAGAATCTTGTTGTACGTCATCATACTGTGGCTGTATGCTGGTGCAAAAAAAAAAGGTAACCAACATTTTTTCTTCTTTCTGACAGCAATATAGACTAAGATACCTGTATACTTTTTTCAGAATTTCAATCCATCGAACCCTTACTGCCAGGGAGTAGGGGGAATCCTGCAGGCTTATCATGCAGCTCTGCCCAGAGTTCAGCTGTACGGACCAACCAATTTTGCACCAGTTATTAACCATGTCAGAAGGTACATATTAAAAATATCTGTCCATTCTGTTGTTTCATCATATACATGATTGTCAGTGCCATTTCAGGATCTCTATTATGTAAAACTCTTGAAACATCTCTGTTCTATAGTTGAGTTTCAGCATCTCTGTTTTATTGTTCAGTTTCAGCATATCTATTCTACAAGGTCCAACAATTAAGTAATGAGACTGAGTTTGTTATGACCATCACAAAAAATGCCATCTATGAAGCAAAGCATGGAATCTAAAGAGGCAGCATTCTTCTATGATCTGGCAACTTTTCATCGCTCTATTCTATTGTTCAGTTTCAGCATCTCCATTCTATTGTCCAGTTTCAATACCTCTATTCTTTTGTTCAAATTCAGTTTTGGCACCTCTATTCTATTAGTCAGTTTCAGTTTTAGCATCTCTATTCTGTTGTCCGTTTCAGCATCTCTGTTCTATTGTTCAGTTTCAGTACCTCTATTCTGTTGTTCATTTTCAGTTTTAGCATCTCTATTTTGTTGTTCAGTTTCAGCATCTCTATTCTGTTATTCAGTTTCAGCAACTCTATTCTATTGTTCAGTTTTAGCATCTCTATTTTGTTGTTCAGTTTCAATTTTAGCATCTCTATTCTATTGTTCAGTTTAAGTTTCAGCATCCCTGTTCTATTGTTCAGTTTCAGCATCTCTCTTCTATTGTTCAGTTTTAGTTTCAGCATCACTAGTCTATTGTTCAGCTTCAGTACCTCTAGTCTATTGTTCAATTTGACTTTAAGCATGTCTGTTCTGTCATTTAGTTTCGGTATGTATAGTCTGTATGTCCTAATTAATGAATGATTGTAGTTTATTCATATTTCATTTTTTTTCTTAATGTAGTTTTATTTTATTTTTGTCTTTGTTATGCAGATTTAGCCTTTATCTCATTTTTAGACTATGTTTTTGAAAAGTTGACATTTTCTTTTGTTTCTTTTGCATTTAAGCAGAGTGGAGGTGAGCCCATATTTCAGTCAGTCAGGATGTGGTCTCCACAATGTATCTTGGCTGTTATACACTCTTGTGCACACTTTTGGACTGCTCTTCAGCCATCTCATATTTTTTTCCTCATTTTTAGTATCTACCTTTTGATAGGTTGCCTTAAATTTCTCTCTTGAGTATTGATTTTAAGAACGTTATATTTTTTATGTGGCTAAAATATGTGTGTGTCCCTTTCTATTTTCTTTTAACAGCTCTTTTTCAAATCTCTCCAGAACTTATGATTTTAATTATTTTGATTTTATTTTTATGAAATAAAACCTTTTTTTTTGTATATCCAAATCTTCGGGCCCTTACTTCAACTACCTGCTTGCTCATTGTCCAGATTGTGAACCATAAAATAAGGTTGAATTTACATAACATTTGACAATTTTCATTTTTAATATGTTGTTAATCTCTGTTAACAGTTTTGTTACATATCCTTCAAAAACCAACCCCAGTAAATGTTGGCTGTTTTTGGTTTTACTATGTTCAGTAATTTGCTATTACTTTCTGAATGGCTGACTCTCCATACATTGTTGAAATCAACCTGAAGCAGTCTTCTGCCAAATTGCCTATAGCTGAATCGAACTGAATATTTTGGGATTATATATCGCTTTGATAGCCTCTGAGCAACAGATGCTGATTTATCCCATTAGATGTCAGTATTTTCCTCATATTGTTGAAAATGGTTTGGGCTTTTCCTGTTCTTTTTGATTCCTTTTTTATTTCTTCTTATTATATGTAGAAGATAGCAGACACTTGTTTCACATGACAGTTTTTTTTAATGAGGACATAAAAATTACTGTGTCGTATCTCTGACGTAGATTTGCTCAAGCATGCCAGGATGGCTCCCACTACTTTGTCCTGCTGATTCTGACAGATGGCATCATCACCGACATGCCGCAGACAATTGATGCCATTGTTGAAGTGAGTACGAGCGAACGAACAAACAAACTTTATTTTCAAAGGTTTCACAAAATAGGCACAGATAAGTTGCTAGCTGTTTTGTTTGTGATTTTATTGTATCTGTGTTTTTTCTGGGGTCCCATTTCACTGGGAAAGGGGGGGGGGGGGGGGGGTTAATAGACCCACTGTTTCTTAATAAATATGTTGTAAGGCAAGTTGGGCCGAAAGGCACGTATGTAACTGCCTAGCTGTAAACTACAGTGATATGTGCCAGTCAGCCCTTTTCATAATCATAATGGTGAAGGAAAAACAGAACAGAAATAACTGTGTGAAATGCTTTGTCTTCGCAAGGTCACTGACAACACAAGAAGAGACAGGGTTACAAATACCAGCATTAGAGAGGAATAAGACTGTGTATAGATTGTATTGACAGACAAAGCCTGAAATGTTTCAACCCTCTAGTGAGAATGCAGCCAGGCCAAACTGCAAATGAACAAATCCATCACCCAAGATACCAGAGATGCACAAAACAAATACAGAAACAACGACACTGGACTACAACCTGGTATCGGTGAGAAGACAAAAGAAAGAAGAAGACCCAGCTGATAAAGTGCTGGCATGTATGCTATGAGTGTGTCAAACTCAAAAGTCCCCCAAAATGTTGTCCTCGACAACCCAGACATACAATAACAGTTATGAAGAAAAAGAGTGCTGTATTTCAAGCAAGACTAGGAAGGTCTTAAATATAAAGATGTGAGCAAACAGGACATGAATGATACAGGTATTGAAGTAGATTCGCAGGAATAAAAATGCCATGAACCATCTTGCATAGAGGGGACAAATCAGGAAGGGATTGAGAATGAATGAAGAATTGACTGAGAAAGAATGAGAGCTGAGCGTCTGAGAAGAAACACACATATGATGGCAGCAACGGTCCTGAAATCCCATGTTATAACTGTGGAAGACTTTTGGTGATGCGGGTGGGTCTTACTAGTCATACTCACAATCACCATAGACTGTGTCCCATGCCTCTTCATGTCACAGTCTAACACTATTGTCTGGAAAGACAGAAAGATTAAAAAAAAAAAAACCAGCAGTGAAGGGTTTGGCCTAGCCAGAAAGCTTCTCTTTTAGCAGCTTACAGTTGACATTGTTGGCGCACATGCTCAACATTTTCAGGTGTCTAGTTGCAGATGCACATCTCCCTGTTTTTTGCAGTGAAAAACTTGAATTGTCTTCGAACAGAACACTGCAGCTCAACTACCACATGCATAAAATAAAGATTGTACAGTCCCCACAGTGTGCCTGTCAAACAGGACCACAAACACCTGAGCACATTCTGCAGACCTGCCCACTCTACCTGCAACTTTGAAAAGACACCTGGTCCCAAGAGCAAAGTGTGCAGGGCAAACTATGGGAAATTATGAAGGACGACCTGCTGCTGACGTGAGTTCACAGAGGCAACCCACCTGATGGTTTGCTCTGAGCATGTGAAACTGAACGCAAAGAAGAAGAAGAAAACTTGAATATATGTTGGTGAAGTCTCTTGTGCCCTGTCTTCAGTCTGAATATGAAACGTGTCTCTTCTCTAGAGTCCGCTCTTAATGCCATTTAAGTGCCACTGAATCAGATATGTTAGATGTTGACCAGCCTATGAGCTGAAATACCTGATGATGATGAATAATATCCATGTGAAATATCCATGGAGTACTTTTTAAATAATGATATTCAACATACTGACTGTAATTACAATCTATGTTACATATTCTTTGGTTTGATTTTCAGGCATCTTTTCTGCCTATGTCAATCATAATAGTGGGCGTCGGAGATGCTGAATTTGATGGTAATGTTAATGTTTACCTTTTTGCCTCTGTGATTGTCAGTTGCTTTTTGTTGTAAGTGGATATAAGTAATTTAAGACTGATTACTTATGAGAGAAACAGAAGATCAGATGGTTTGGTCATCTATGTAAGAATGCAGCCAGAACAACTATCAACACAGGCGCCAAACATGGAAAGATCTGAGGTGAAAGCAAGAGGCCGCCCTAGGAGAAGATAAATTGATGACATCAAAGAGCTTCTACATCAACAAAGAATGACAGTATCCATTGCTACATTCAAGCGATCGGTCAAAAACTTTCTCCTCACAATGCATAACGGCAGAAGTTGAAATTGGTGATGATGATGACTTATAAGAGATTGTTTGATAGTCCATTCATTGTTTATTGGTATCACCTTTTCCTCCTCCCTTCCCCCATCCTCACTCCCCCACCCCCCTTTTTTTTTTCCTTCCCGCCTTCCTTCTTCAGTCTTCTGAACCCTGAGATTTATATATTACCTAATTTTATATCGCTGGAGTTCTTATATTTTTTATCTTACATGCAATCAGTCTGTTTCTGGCATCTTGAAAAATTCGAACTTTGCACTTTCTGCTGAAGATAGGGATGGAGCACTTATGGAAATGTCTAGTAATGTCAGTTGTCAGTTCTGCTCCTCTCACTCATGATATTATGGTATATTCTGTCATGTTGTAATGATGTTATAAATAGGGATAACGTCAGGGGATGATTGGCAAAATTGGGGAAGTCCCTAAGAGCATGGGTTTCACGGAGATATGGTGAAACGACAGGAAAGCGTGAGTCACGTGTGAATGGTGAGATCTGGGGGATTGAGAATCAGGCGGTCATTCGGTGACTGGGCCCCAGACTGGAAGGAAGTGCATTTGAAGCTGTGAAGATGAATGGAGAATGACGAGAGCATGTGGATCTGAATCGGCGACGAATGAATGATCGTGAAGGCCAGCTGTTATGTTACCCTGTTTGATTGTTGAAGCCAGCCATGAATATGTCAACGTCCATTGTCCGAATGCTGTAAGTGGATTCTCCTGTGATTCGTGTATTGTGCTACAGTGATAATAAACTCGTGAAATGTGCCGCTGGTGTCAACCGTTGTTAGAAGTCGTGTGACCGTGAAGAGAGATTATGTCTGCTTTGATTGTGCTGTGAACCTCTAGACATCAGAGCCAGTGTTAACTCTGCACCAGAGATATCCAGTGTGGAGGAGTCACAAGTGCAGTCATTACATTGGGAGCTCGTCCGTGATCTGAACCCGGGACCTCTCACACCCGAAGCGAAAATCATACCCCTAGACCAAAATTTAGTCCCATTTCTGCACTGCTTCCTTTACAGCGTGTCAATGTTTTCATTGTCTTTTATTGGTGTCAATGATAGTCAAATCATTTGTTTAATGATCTTTTCGACTTCAGGGGCATTTTTACTGTTTATATTTCGTTGTTTGCCTATTGACCCGTCTCTCAAAATATGTGTTTATAATAAAAAAAATTAAAAAAACATTCTCTAACATGTCTGATCACGGGCAAAATTGATTTCTCATCTTTCATTGTATATAAAGGTAGAAAGCACATTATGAGGAGAAGCAGACAGAATCATTCATCAAGTCATGAGATGGGGAAACATGTGGACAGAGGAAAGGGGGATACCCAAGGGAAACCCCAAGATAAACGCTGATGAGGGAGGCCAGATGTGCTGGACTGGATTTCATTGATGATACTAAAAAAAAAAATGTTCATGATGATCAGTGGAGGACTAGGCCTTAAGCCCTATATGATGTGTTAATGGCACAACAGACTGATGAGTGTCTTCTTCTCCTTCTCCTTGTTCTTCTCCATTTTCTTCTTCTCCTCCTCCTTCTTCTTCTTTTATAATGTTTATTACTTGATGTGTGAATGAAATGATGTAAGAATGGAAGGAGACCTCAAAGGGCAGAATGTTAGACGGGCCTGCGTGCCCAATTTTTAACCCTTTAAAAATAAAGTTTGTTTGTTCGTTATTCTTTTTTTCTTCACCTCATCCTCCTCCTTATTCTTTTCCTTCTCCTTCTTTGTGTTTACCCACTGTAAATCTCCGTGGACAGTTCTGGTTGTTCATCCACTTCTAGACTTTTATACTGTTCCATAACTTGAGTTTTGCACGTGCACCTCTTGTTTTGGCAGACCTGGCTTATTTGCATGCAGACTATTAGTTCCTCACCTGTCAGGTGACTTTGAAGGAAGCAACCCACAACTGTTGCCTTTTTTTCATCATGGTTGTTAGATCTAGCTGAAACACTCAATCCCAACAGCAGGACCAACCCTTCCTCTCGGTCTCATGACTTCTTGAGGAATCCTAGGGTATACAAAACCCTAACAGCAATAGTCTCAAAGAATCCTAGGGTAAAGAAAACCCAAACAACAATAGCTATGTATTTAGAGTAAACACGCAACAACTGTTTTGTTGGGTGTGTGTGCCATTTAGTATTGGGTTAGTTCCAGGTGTGGTTGCACGTGACACAATCCCTACACATTAGCTCTGTTACTGACATGTACACTAGGACCACAGCGGCTCTCAACCTGTGGGTTGTGACTCTCTTAGTCGGTTGATCGACCTTTTCACAGGGGTCGACTATAACTATCAGAAAACATAAATTCACTAAAGCTGTGAAGTAATGACTGGACAGATGGCTGAAGTAACTTTATCATTAGCAATGTTACTGGCAGCTGTTCTAATCATGCTAACTTTATTTTCTGACAACACTGTTGACAGCAATGGATGAACTAGATGCTGATGACCACATGCTGAGGTCTCCTGTATCTGGCAAATGTGCAGAAAGAGATATAGTGCAGGTTAGTTTGCCTGGTCATCTGTCTTGTATTAGAAGAGCTTCCTCATATCTTGGTTGACTTGATAATTCTTGTTTCTGTTTTAAAAAAAAATGTGTGACCTGTACATGTTGGATTGGGTTTTTGTAGCTGTTGTTTTCACGGGTTGGGGTAGCCAAGCCCAACTCTACCCTTAGTCGTCCCCTATGACATGCCTGGTAGGATACATTGTTACTATTCTTTGCATCCCATGAGACTGTGGTAATACATGGGTGAGAGCGAAATAACTAGGATGTCTTTGTACTGGAACTCACAGGAGTATAGAAATAAAGCCAGACCAAAAACACTTGGAGACAGGAGCTAGAGAGTGAAGTTGAAAAGATCAGGAGGACGTGGGGTGAGCTATCTGCAATATCAATGGAGAGGATGACTTGGATTAGTTGAGGGAGGCCTATGCTTCAGTGGGAATAAAGGGCAGACCAAGAAGAAAAGTAAATGTGGGTTTTCTTGTCATTTGTTATCATTCTTTTTAGGATGATGATGATCAACAGAAGAGGTGGAATAGAGATATTAGCCCTTCAGCCTTACGATGGAGAATACTAAGCAAGAAAAGTAAATAAAAAACTACTGTCTATTTTACCACTTTTTAGGGTGGTGTAGACAGGGGGTCCTTGAGCCTGAGGATTTAGGGCTGCCTGGCAAGTGCTGTCATCACGGATTGTGCACGTTAGGGTGTTTAATTTTACCCCCGGCAGAAAGAACTCTGTCACCTTACCAGGCGTCAAACTCGGGTCTCCTGTATGAAAGCCGGACATTGTAACCGCTTGGCCAGCCGCTCCTCAGAGAAGTAAATAAAGGCAGAAAAAGATTAATGCTCTGTGTGGACAGTTAATCCCTGGTATGGAAAGAATAATCCTCTGTGTGGAAAGACTAACTCTCTTTATGGAAAGAAGAACCATCTCTGTGTGGAAAGACTAACCATCTCTGAGGAAATATTACCTCTGTGTGGAAAAAGTAACCCTTTTTGTGGAAAGAATAACCCTCTGTGTGGAAAGATTAACCCTTTAAGTCAGTACCAGATAACCAGTCTATCTCAGATATTACTGTAACTTCTTCTGTCCCTAGGGCGGTTTTCCATAAGACTAACAATTGTTGCTCTGAAGCACACAGTTTAGGTTACACAGTGTTGAATTAGAACTCCCCATGAGTTGCACGAGTTCAGCTGCTGGGTATCTCACATAAGAATTTAAGTAACATCAACTTCATGTAAATATCAGATGACAAAAAGGATTAGAAATCTTCCTGCCCCTGTATGTGTTTGTGTATCTGCTTGTGAGCATGTATACTTGCAGGCTTTTTTACATTTATATTCCTTGGGAAGTGTAAAATCTGAGAGTACATCACGGCAGTGGGCAGGTTACAGGGGTAAAAAGCAGAAGAATATTGAAAGAGAAGATGTTTGGAAGATCACAGACAATAGGGGGTTAGAGATGATTGATAAGTACAAAAGCCAGAAAGCTGTGGATATTACTACAAATGCCACACCACATGGAAGATACTTACATGTATTTATATCAGATCTAATGTTTGTTTAAATGCATAAGGCACCCAGCCACACACCCACCCAGCTACACACATACACACACGCGCGCGCATGCACACATATGCACACACGCACGCACACAGAGAGAGAGAGAGAGAGAGAGAGAGAGAGAGAGAGAGAGAGAGAGAGAGAGAGAGAGAGAGAGAGAGAGAGAGAGAGAGAGAGAGAGAGAGAGAGATGTTGTTTAGCTGATGGCTTGGCTGGCTCTGCCATATTTGATGATGGCCAACCAAGACATGACACTGACATTGTTAATGCCTTTAGAAAGAGAGGACAACCTGAGCATTATGGGGGCAATGTATCCATATTGCTATTAATAATTGTGAAATTTGAATGGGAGTTAAAAAAAAAAAAAGTAAAAAAAAAAAAAAAAATAAAGGACTTTTCCAGGGCTAGACCTATATTTTATAGACCAATCGGCACTTGGTGGGTCAGATGGTCAACATCATGCCAGCCACCTTTACTTCCCATGACTATTCCTGGTAACCATTCAAGGCTGGGTCAGCCTGGGAGTAAAAGTCATTTTTGGAAAAAGTCTGGCTCCATCAGAACCCTAACCCATGACCTTCTGGTCTGCAGGCGAGCATCTAGCTGTTACACCATGGCTTGCGTCCAGAGTGCCTGTGGAAATGTCTGCATTATGAGTTGGGTTATCCACAGGCACTCTGGACAACCCAACTCATAATGCAGACATTTCTTTTTCTCTCAAATGCAGTTTAAAAAGAAAAGTGACCTTGGCTTCCAGGTTGACCCAGCTTTAAATAGGTGACAGGAAATATCCTCTGAAGTAAAGTTGTCCAATAGGATGTTGACCACATCACCCGCTGAGCGTCGATAAGTCTGAAAAAAAAAGATTTAGTAACCAAAGCCTGATGCGCCAGCAATGTGAAATGTGTTCTGTGCTATTTTATTTAAAAGCACAGGCTGCTGTGCACACTTATACATACTTTTGTTCTGTCTGAAGGACAGTTTTCTGACACTGATTTATCTTGTTTCACCAGTTTGTGCCCTTCCGTGATCTTGTTAGAGGCCAGCCTGGGGCTGACATTAACATGAGCAAGATGACCCTGGCCAAGGAGGTTCTGGCTGAGATTCCTGATCAAGTGGTGCTGTACATGAAGAAACGCAACATCCAGCCAAAGTCTGTGGCTTCAGTTCCTGCAGCTTCTGCAGTGTTACCTCCACCTCAGTAGTTTGAAGATACTTGTCATACAACAAGGGAATACAAAAGGACCAAGTATCAAAGCTTCTTCTCTATTTGTTCTCCTTCATACATGCCTCCCAGGCTAAGGAACTGCAAGCCTATCCACTTGGGTTTCAGAAGGTTTTTGTAAGTGCTCCTGTTAAGGAAATTTGAGATTTCAAATGAAAACCTTAAAAATATGATAGCAATTACAGTAAACATACCATTGTCTTGTAACCTGTCAATATTGCTGTTAAGGATGTCAAGAGTGTTAATCACCTGACATCACTGTACAGATGAACACAGTGACCTCATAATGACAGTTTAAATTTGTCCACCCCACTTTTGACATGCACCAAAGAGGAGCAGTGTTCTGTTATCTAATTTTTGACAAAAAAAGCGTAGAAACCTATAGAAATTCATAGATGAATGAGAAGATCCAGTACAATGATGCATGCCTGTCAGTCCAGCAAGCGTATGAGTGGAACAGGAATCGATTCTGGGGTCACAACTTGGTGTGTCTGACCCAGTCATAAAGTCTGTCACAGCAGTCATGCTGTTTGGAAACTTCCTATTGACAGGTCACGCAAAAAATAGTGTGGTTATGGTAGTTTCTATCACACTTTGAAGGTTTTAATTTGAAGGGCTCTCATATGATGATGTACCATGTGGCTTGCTGCCATTTGCTGGGTCACCAAGCAGTAGTTATGCCTACTGTCATGAAGAGCTAAGTTTACTGTGGAGGAAATGGTTAGTTCTACAAGTTCCTGGTTGTTTGGGTGGCCTACACTCAGAAGATCAGAAGTAACAATGTTAGTGTTTGTTTCAACTGGGGGTATCATTAAAATATTAAACATACTTGATAATTATTGTATCACTTTCTCTTCACAAAATAACCAAATAAGATATGATGAGAAGTAGAAAAATTACTGTATTCCAATAATGTTTTTGATGGAAAAGATGTGAAATAGAAGATAAATAATTCAAAAAGCATAAGGAAAAGTTAAAGATAAAATTGAAAGATTTGTAAAGTATTGTATCAGTTGACAGTGAATTAATTGATACAATTCAAAGATAAGACAAGAATCAGAACAAATATTGAATCTACTGACATATGCAAGATTACAAAAAACTAAACTTGCCTAGAAGTAGAAAAGCAAGCACGTATGCCTCTCCGGATGCTATTGATAGAATAAACTAGCACACATGTAGAGCAGTTGTTTTGTCTCTTTACATTCAGAGGAAGACAATGAGTGAAGATTCTTGACAGTCTTTTTGTATGGCATGGGAGTGTGTCGGCACATGAACTGATACATGCTGCAAGAGATCGTAGATTGTGGAGAGGCATGATCGCCCACGCTAGTCGGCAAGGCACCTGATGATGATGATGATGACATTCAGTAATTATAAAATTACCTCTTTGAGATGAAGTAGCAAGCCTTACTCCAGCCATGTTTAGCTGCTTTTTTATAACACTTGATAGGTTATAATGTCTTCATGATTTCTTCCAGTATAGCCACTAGTCAAAATTAGTGTATATATAAGTTTTAATAAAATTACTGTCATCATTATAATTTATCAGATGGAAAAGAAGACATCGAAAATCTCAAACCAGTGTTTTTTGAGAAAAAAAAAAAAAAAGGGTACATACAAATATCATATTGCACAGGTTATTTCTCAGCATAATTTGCTGCCTTTCGTAGGTGATACTTAAGGACTCTGTTCCAAGTAGGGCTGTACCGAATATTTGCTTCGGGGCCGAATAGTGCACCCAATAACTATTCGGTATTCGGCCGAATAGTTGCGGTCGGGCGGAATACGAATAGTGGTTACCTCACAACCATTTCTGGACTGGTGGAAAAAAAACATCAAGACTTCCCACCTTGTTTTATATTGTAAAGCGTTATCTTTGTGCACCACCTACGAGCGTACCAAGTGCCCCTTTATTTCCATCTTGCATGTGTTGCGAGTAGTGTTGTCGGCTTGATTTCTTTGAGTGGAGTGTCCTCTTCGTAACGGGAGTTCGTCATCATTTATGGGTGTCGTATCTGTTCTTTCGTCGTCTCGTGGAAACGGCAGCGGCTGAATGTTTTGATCGACGTTCGGTTTCTTGATTGTCTTTGTTGTTTGATCTTCTGGCATTGGCCGCCCGGCGTCTGGTTTCGTGAGCTCGCGGGGAGCTGGGCGACTTGTAAGGACGGCATTGTTTTCTTCGTCTGCGTTATTTTTGTTTTTGATGTTTCGCCTTGCGTGTTTTCATTTTGACTCTCTGTATTTGTCGTATTTTCCTGTTTAGTACAGCTGGAAATACCTTCAGTGAAACAAAAAGCTGGCCTAATGCTGACAACATGGAATGAAGGTTTTTCATGGAGGTGTGTCAGCACACGAACTAATACGTGCTGCAGGAGATCGCAGATTGTGGCGAGGCATAATCGCCCATGCCAGCCGGCAAAGCACATGATGATGATGATTCACTATTCGTATTCGGCCGAATAGTTGGTCCAACTATTCGTATTCGGCCGAATAGTGAAAATCACTATTCGGTACAGCCCTAGTTCCAAGCCTTTAAGAATATTGGGCATATAGGGCTAGACCAGTCGGCACTTAGTGGGTGATGTGGTCAACAACATGCCGAACGCCTTTACTTCCGAGGACTGTATGTGGTGCTTATTGTAAATTTTTGATGAATTATTATTGTGAGCTTCCGTGTTGCTGATACATTGATAACATTTTCATCATAGTGTCAGATTCTTGAAGGGATCATGGTGGTCATATTTATCATTTTTCTGTTGCTGGGCACAATTTTCTTGATTGTTCTTCGGAAAGTAAAGGCGAAGATATTACTGAACTGTTTGATGACTCTGACTTTGTTAAATCTAATAAAGTGCCATCAAAAACATCATCAATAGTAAAACAAAGGCATGTCCCTTCAAAGTCAAGTCTAAGACTCGACCGGCACTTACACCGTTGGTAGCAAACACTAGTGCAGCAGTTTCTGATACTGATAGTTCTAGTGAAAGTATTCATTCAAAGCCTGTAGATTTTAAAGATATTGTACATGAGCCTGCACATGACGAAGATATCATGGCTGCTTTTGATGCAGATTTCATCATCATCATCTAAGGAGTCTGGGAAAGATTTGCTACACCAGCCCCCACTGGTTGATGACTGGCATTGTGATTTAGAAGGCTTTCCTAAAGTATCCCCTTCTGGTTTATTTCTTCCAGAAGGAACAAATGAACCACTGGATATTTTAAATATTTTCTTCAGTAAAGAAATTCTTGCTGTGTTTGCTTAAGAAACAGACCGCTATGCTGAGGCAAAGATTGCTGCAAAACTAGACAGTTTTCTGGCCAAAAAGTGGAAACACACAGCCCCAAATGAAGTGAGAGGGTTTCTTGTCCTGTTGCTTCACATGTGTTGTGAAAAAGCCGTCTATTTCAGACACTTGAGCACACATCAATTTATCCATTCACCATTCGCTACCATCAATGATTATTCCCATAATATGTCAGGAGTTAACATCAGTAACCAAATGCTAGCTTATGGACTTCTTACATGTCGTTTTTTGAAATGGTGGCGGAAATTATTTCGTTTTTTGTTTACTCTTTTAGTTATTCAGAGTCAACTACTGCATTAGAAATTATTAGCGCAATATAGAAAGCAACCTCCGAAGTCGCATAATTTTATTTCATCCCTGGTCACAGCTCTTACCCAGGTTTTTTTTTTCCAGCAAAAAAGAGAGCACCAACACCTAATGCTCCTAAAAAAAGTGTAGGGTCCTTGAAGCGTCTGACAGACAGACACTTTGCTTCTCCACTTTCACTAACATAAAAAAGGCTACAAAGGGCCCATGACAAGTTGTTAGTGTAGGAATTGTCACACGCCACTTTCTATTGAACAGTGCTGTGAACTGTACCACTTCGCTGCCAAATTTTGCTGTAAAATTTGATAAACGTGAGTGGTACATATATTTATTTGTTGTTGCATTGATATTGTATTGCACGCCATTTTCTAAATTGATAAAACAATGCAATTTCATGTTTTTTATTTCCTGAAGTTTAGTCTATATATGGCTATCAGATAAAAGATTTTTCTGTGGCCTTTTTTAAAATATTTTTTACACCATAGCTACAGCCACATGATGATGATGTCGAACAAAAACCCCTTAAAAAAAACACTTTTTTTCTTGACATTTGTTATCCATTCAGTTTGGTGCAAAAGTACAAAATATGATAAGTGTATGTTGTGCAGCGATGACATTTTCGTTATTCTGTATCAGAGCTTTTGAACTAAGTTGACTCAGGGGCCAAAATGTTGGAAAACGGGGATCGTCATGTGCTAGAAGCCTAAGTCCCAGCATAGAAAGATCAATAATACAGCACAACTGGCAATGATCCATGGGCCACTTGCTAGGCCTCTACGGGCCAGATTTGGCTCTGGCCCGCAAGCCACTAATTGAATAGCCCTGCTCTGTATTGTTGTCAGATTACAAGATTTTTGGGTTGCCTTTTTTGCACCAATCACCAATCTTTAGATTTGTTCTCCATTAAATTTGATGCAAAACTACAAAATATGATAAGTGGATAAAAAATAGTTGTGAAGATGTTGCATTTTTAGTACACACTAAAATACATGGAATCTGGGAAGGTGCAAGTGTTAACAGGCTTGGTAGTCAGAGGGTTAATATGAACAAAATTTTGGTCCCAGCAAGAATGTATTATTGGTATTAGTCCCCAGTTAGCACACAGTTTTTTAACATGAACAAAATTTTAGTGCCAGCAGGGATGCATTATTGGTAATAGTCCTCAGTTATGACAATGTTTGTTAACATGAACACAATTTTGGTCATAGCTGGCATGTGTTATTGGTATTAGTCCCCAGTTAGCACAATTTTTGTTAACATGAACACAATTTTGGTCATAGCTGGCATGTGTTATTGGTATTAGTCCCCAGTTAGCACAATTTTTGTTAACATGAACACAATTTTGGTCCCAGCTGGCATGTGTTATTGGTATTAGTCCCCAGTTAGCACAACTTTTGTTAACATGAGCACAGTTTTGGTCCCAGCTGGCATGTGTTATTGGTATTGGTCCCCAGTTAGCACAATTTTTGTTAACATGAACACAATTTTGGTCGTAGCTGGCATGTGTTATTGGTATTAGTGCCCAGTTATGAGAACTTACATTGGACAAATTAATTTTTTTGTGGAACTAAAAATATCTAATCATTCTGGTGCTTTTCTAATGTTTTTGTTAACATTGAATACGTTTAACCATTGTTGTTAAAGAAATTCGTCTTGTTACTGATATGTCAGTATTGTAATAGTCAGGGTTTTATTTTTTAATATGTAAATCAAATATTGAACTGTGCTAATATATTTCATTATGGATTGAGTAACTGAGGTTACAGTTTTTATGTTATCTCCTTAGAAGTTATCCCATCCCGTGGTACTTGTAACGACAATACCAAGTTTGGTTTAGTCTTCTCTTTTAGTCGATGGATCAACGTTATGGCACACAGGTGTAACCCTTAAGTGCTCCACGCTACCTCTATTTTCAGCCTGAGTCTGAAGAATCTCAGCCTGGTGCACGTACTCCCTTGCACCGGCGAGGATCCTGAAATACTTTGGGTAAATTTGTAACTCTAGTTTTTGCCAGGGCAGTGCAGTTAGGCTACTCTTTTTCGATATCCAACTGCCAAGGAGTTTTTTTTTACATGCGTAATAGTACCAAAGGCATCCGTTCTAACTACCCAGAGACCAGGGGAAATTACTTAAAAGTGCTGCTGCGCTTTCTAGTGAGAATAATGTGACCTTGATTCTGCTGGCTGCCACTTTATAATACCTTGGTCCCCCTATGAGGATTCCGGGCTCCATTTGGGGTCTGGGGGGGGGGGGGGGTATAGATCCACTCCCAACCTGATATGGATTATATAATCCATTGAGTGTCACTTGATCTATACAAATAGAGGAGCTAACTTGGTATGCTTCAAGGCCTACAGAAAGATCCTCTACCTTACAACTTTACTTGTTGGCATAAAATCAAAATTGTTATGTTGTGATAAATAATTCTACGTTAACACATTCCTATGCTGCTGGTGATATATTTGGCTGCAAATAAATGTTTTATTTAAAAAAAAACTAACTAAATGAAAAAGTGCTAGTCACACGTCTTTGGAATGTCACAAACAAATGTCAGCACTTAATGGCTGTTGTATGGTTTCACTAGGCAGTTTTATTCTGTCTTTAGTAATAGTTTTTTAACTGCTATCAGATTTAGTTGGCATCAGTTTTGCAATTCTGACATACCAGGGCTTGATGCCAACTGCACATAGTTTTGTAGCAAACGGCATTACATTAACTAATGTCACATCTGTCATTCAGCAGGCAGTGAAAAACGACTGAATGTAATATTTATTGATAACATCCAGTACATGCTATATTAGTTTGCTATGGGATTAGGATATACAATTAACTATCTGACCGAAGATAACCAAGACTTGCTAGAATAAAGATGTGTTTCTGACAGATAATGTTTAATTAAAATGCACTTGGGGATTATGACACCCAACATTGTTTCCCCTGTTGTACTATTATTCATAATCTTGGAACTCCATCATGTATAATCCATAACTGCTGCGTAGCAAACATTTTGCTGAGTTGATACAAAATATATTTTATCTGTGTTCATTTATTATCATGCTGTTGAATAGTTTGTCATTGTCAAGTTTACATCTGGCTTCTGGGTATGTACATCTTTTCTTTTTAAACAACTTGGAGACTTTGGAATAGGCAGCTGTTCATCAATTTATTCAGCAGTAAGGTAATGTTTTGTTACTTTGCTTGCTACTAGAGTTCGGTGTTTTTTTCCTTAATTTTTACTCAGTAATTTTCTAGCCTCATATTTAAGTGCCATATTTTCTACGTACATCATGATTGTTGTAACATTGTTACTAGCCTAGACATATATAGTAACTATTTTTATTCTACGAGTATTTTTCAAAGCTGGCTTTTCTTGTATGACCTAACTGTGGTCTAAAATGCTATAAACATGCTTATTTCCTTTTATGACTTTGTATACTTTTTGGCTAGTGAAAATTATGACTATTTCATTGCGCATTTTCCTAGTATAAATTGAATTATATACAAAGTATACATGCATAAATATCAGCTTTATTTTGTGTCATCATTCATGTATGCTGTTATTTCTACATTTTTAAAATATCTGTGGAGTGCATGTGGAGACACATGTGTGTCTGTTTATTGTTTATACATTTTGTAATATCTGTGACCATTATATCATTATATGTATGGCTGTTTATTGTTTCTATATTTTGTAATATCTGTGACCATTACATCTGTGGCTGTTTATTGTTTATACCTGTGACCATTATATTTATAGCTGTTCATTGTTTCTTTGTTTTCTAATATCTACAACCATAACATCTGTGGCTGTTTATTGCTTATACATATTACCATAATATGTATGGCTGTTCATTGTTTCTACATTTTGAAGATCTGTGACCATTATACGAATTGCTTTTTCTTGTTTCTACATTTAAAAAAAATGTTATCATTACACATATAGCTGTTTATTTGTTCATTTTCTTTATCTGTGATCATTACATGTACGACTGTTTGCTGTTTCTACATTTTCTGTATCTTTGATTATTGACTATAAAATCAGAACTCTGTTCTTGAAGTTTCAGTTTAATTTGCTATTATATTTTACGTGCTTGGTGTCTCATAAATTTTCACCATGTCTTTAGCCAACAAATTCTGCAGTATTATCACATTGGCTTCCATGTTTGACGTCTCCATATCTTCTTTGAAACATTGATCAAGTCACTGATTCATACAGTTATAAAATGTAAACATTGTTGTGAATAAATGCATACACTGCTGTCTTTGGTAATATTACATTGTGAGGCCCCAGTCTTCTCTATTTCATGGCTCTCATAGCATTGTCATAGAGCCATGAGAAAGAGCCATGGAAATTGAAACTTTTTTACTTCCAGGATATGTTCACTAATTTTAACTATTTTGGTACCAAAAGGTTTCACGGGAGATATCAAAGTGATGAAATGACAGTGATGTACACAAACATCGCTTCGCTTTTAAAGTGTCAATATACATAGTTGTAGTGACCAGTGAGGGAAGCCAGATTTGTCTGGTATATTCTAACCAAATAGTAAAAGTAAGAGACAGAATTATGCTATGGAGGGTAATCATGGGGTACATTCATTCACACAGTGGTTGTTGCTTGGGACTGAAAGAACTAAGCCATAGAGCTGCTCCAACTCTGGTTACCAGAAGTCATTTTGATGAGTGGTATCTTGAGTGGGTACCAGGTGTAGTCCTGGCAAGTAAAGGCGGACAGCGTGATGCTGACCACATCACCCAAAAGGTTGGATTATTTTGACTACATGTTTTCGAAGGTATGTGCAAAAGATATATTTGGATATGTTCCATTATTTTCCCGTATCATTTACAGAAAATACTACCATGATTGCTATATTATATGTATTCCATTTTCTTTTTTCAGATAGCTTTAAGTGTTAGATTACTTGTACATGTTGCATTCCTGTATTTAAAAAAAAAATTACATTTAGATTATTTTAATGTTTTCTTCACTTGCAAAAACAATCTGGGAATGTTTTTTTTGTGTGTCAGTAATTTTCCTAGTTTAATGACTGAGCTAGATTCATCATCTTCCTCTGTGTGCCATTAGACGTCACATAGATGGGGCTCACATTTGATTCCTCCACTCCACTCTATTGCATGCAACTCTCGATTTCTGACATGGAGTTCAGCCCAGCGTTTTTAGCTTCTCATAGTAATGTTCTTCTTAATGTTTCCTTTGGACGTCCACTTTTTCTCAGATGTTTCCCCCTGGACAGCCACTTTTTCTCAGACCTTTTGTTTCCCATTTTAGTGCTGGTTTTGCAATTCTTTGATCATTTTATCTCAGAGTTCACCCAATATATCTCTACCTTCTTTATCTTATTGCAGTCAATGCATGTTTTTGTGCCGACATTTTTTTCTGATCTCACTTAAAAAGACAAATTCATTAAAGCTAGATTACTTGAACATTTTTTTTTTTTTTGGAAATGACATACAGATTATTTTATATTATTTTCATAAATCATTTCTTTATATAGCACCCATGCATACTAGATTACTTATATGTGTCATCTGTTCACGTAACACCAGGGCATACACATATTAGATAAATTCTATTCTTTTTTCACTTCCATTTTTGCTGGTTCAGGTGTCGAGGGAGATATAAGGTTCTCCTTCTCGCTTTTCTGACTGCTTTGACAATAGACACACCATGCTGTTGTAGTGTCTCTGATGTTATCTTTCCATTTCGTTCTTGGTCTACCTCATGCTCTTTGTCCATCTTCTCTTTTGATGTATGCCTTATAGGGCTTGGGGTGACAAGGCATTTTCTCTAAGTGGACAGATAATTTGATTTTCTGTTATTGTATGTAACTCAGAATTGGTTCTGGCCGACTTTTTCTCTTGTGACCTCATTTCTGATTTTATTTCTTTTAGTCACTCCTGCATGCCTTCTCAGACATCTCATTTCCATGGTTACTAATGTTCTTTTCTGGTTTGTTGTGAGTGAAGATGTCCAGCACTTGTAGCATAAAATTTGAATGAATATGCTTTGTATGAGATGTGTCTTTTTGCTGATAGGGATTGTCTTGTGTTGTAAAAGATAAATTACTTTATCACATTTTCACATAACACACATGCATCCTAGATTACTTGCATAAGTCATTTTTATTTTGAAATGGCATTTTAGCAGGTGAGATTATTTTTGAATGTCTTTATCACTTAACATACAAGCATACTTGTGTGTGTAATTTGTTTAATCATCGAACATCTAAGCAAATTGGAATTGTTGGTGTTTGTAATTTTTAATCAGTTAACATCCAAGCATTTAGGATTATGTATGTATGCCATGTTTTGTCAATTAACTTGTATAGGTAATTTTTATTATTTGAGATAAAAACATACAAGATTACTTGTATTTATTCCCCCCCCCCCCCCCCCCCTTTTTCCCTTAAAATATATGAGGGAGAGTCAATAAGTGAGCCACAATTTTTTTTAGGCAAAAGGGCTGTCTGGAAAATATATTCATAAGAAAATGCTTTCTGTTTATGCTGACAAATGTTTATACTAAAAGGTAAAGGTAAAGTCGGGAGATGTAAACCAGCATCATTGCACACGGTTATAAACCATAAGTGCTCTGCCACCAGTACGGACAGCTGATAAGAATTGTCCGCCTGTGTCGCCGTTCGCACGTAAACTCTGTAGCTACAGCGACGTTCCTCCATAACAAGCATGTAATAAAAGTCTGCTAATTATGGCAGTTTCCTTTTAAGCCTCTCACTAAGAGTCAGGAAACCAACAGTCTGCACACAAATAAGTCATATCTGAAAATGGATTTGCACACGAAATATGAGTTCTGGAACAAGACCAGAATCTGGATGAAAAACCATAACTTTCTGCAGGAGTTTTCAGCTAGTGACCATAAAGAAGAAGAAGGTGACCTTCAAAGTATTGAAATCACATAACTGACCTGATAATATGCCATATTACTTAGCAGTTAACATTTTAACATTACTTTGCTTTTGTCATTTTCACACTTTGGAAAGGACATAATTTAACTTGTCAGTTTGTTGTAAATGGTGCTTTTTTCTGAATTTATCTTGTTTTAGGAATTTTTCTACTTGTAGCTTTATAAAAGTGTTTGCATGTCATTTGTGACAGTGTATTAATTAACATGGTAATGTTAACATATCACATTTACAGTGTTTATATGCCACACTGCTGCTCACTCCCCATGCCAATCTCCTATTGTAAATGTCCCATTGTTTAGTCACATTGAAATTACTCAGCCATTGGAGGTAAAAGTATGTGAGCAAATCAGGTAACTGCTGGAAGATAAGAGATAGATGTATGAATGCTTTATTAGTCTTCTTCACCCCCCCCCCCCCCCCCCAAGATTAAGATGAATTAAGCCAAATTTTGGCTTTAGAAAATGTTTAAACTCCTCCTAATGGACTTCTTTATCATCTTCAGTGTCTAAACTCTTTCAGTCCCAAGCAACGCCTGGTGTGTGAATGAGTTTACCCCTTGATTCCCCTCCATAGTAAAATGTGCTCTCTTACATTTACTTTTTTGTCAAAACACCCTATAGAAATCTGGCTTCCCCTATTGGCACTAAAATTATGTGTATTGCCAGTTTGAAAGTAAAGCATTTATAAGTGGCATGATGATGAATTCTTCACTCTTTGATATCTCCTTTGAATTTTTCTAGACTAATAGAGTTAAAGGACGATTGGTTCATTCTGGGAAGAAAAAAAAAAAGGGGGGGGGGGGGTGTGTGCTGCAAAATCTATGCTTTTTGGCCCAACACATCAGATTTCAGCAAACTCCAAATGAGTCACCCTTAATGCCATGCTTTTAAGGGGGCAGTAGGGTTTGTCGCCAACCCCATCACCCAAGAATGAGGGCAGTAGGGTTTGTGGCCACCCCCATCACCCAAGAATGAGGGCAGTAGGGTTTGTGGCCACCCCCATCACCCAAGAATGAGGGCAGTAGGGTTTGTCGCCACCCCCATCACCCAAGAATGAGGGCAGTAGGGTTTGTCGCCACCCCCATCACCCAAGAATGAGGGCCCCAGGGTTAGAGTAGACTAAAATAAAGAAAACAAATAAGAAGAAAGGTTTTTTTTGTGTGTGTCACTGTCAAGGCTTGTGAACTTGTCCAGTTTGCGACGAGGATAATCTTTTGATTAACTGTTAACTATTAACTATTAATATACTATTAAACAATGAAATTGTTAGGTTATCTCCTATGTTCTTAATATATTGTAAAAAAAAAAGGAATTGCTAGTATATCTCATATATTGTTGATTTGCTATAAAACAAATGAGTTTTTATTTAGCTTGTTATCTCATGATCTTAATATACTATTAAAAAAAAAGGAATTGCTAGCATATCTCATATACTGTTGATATGCTATTAATCAAAGGAGTTTTTAGTTAGCTTGTGATCTCATATGTTCTTAATATACTGTTGAACAAAGGAAGTGTTAGCTTTTCTGATATGTTCCTAATGTATTGTTATACAAAGGAGTTGTTGGTTAGCTTATCTCATATGTTCTTAAATTATTATGGAACAATCCATTTACGTGTCTTCCTCTGAAACCATATTCAGTGTATCTGTATAGATGTATAGGCACATGGACAGTTACAAGAGTGCATGTAACCATTCTGGTCAGACATGTTGGAAATTAATGACATCTCTGTCCATCATAAGCCACCTGCAACAGTGATAGTGGACAAAAGTCACAGGAGTGAACGGATGAATTGATCACCAGACTGAGACAGATAGACATACAGGTAGGGATTATGGTTACAGATGAAAATTAAATATCCTTTTCAAGCAACTACATAATAGACAGGCAGACTGCCAGATAGATCAGAAGCACCAGATAAAGAGACGGTGCTTGTAGTTGATGAATAGTGAAAAACCATGCCTAGCTGCATTAGATAGACACACAGATGCACACTAAATAGATGGACAGACAGGCACTTGCGGCCAGACACATACTTTCAGAAATAGAGAGATCATGTGTGCGGATGATACTTAAGATTGTTTACCACCTGCTAGATTAGACACAGACAGACAGAAGGAAAGTCTCAAACAGCTAGAAGTTCCAACCCTGACGACAGACATTTAAATCACTGTGACCAGCTACTAAAGGGACAGACAGACAAGATTTACATTGTACAGTTAAGACAGATATTAGGCAGACAGACAGACATATGTGGAGGAAATTTAACATAACCATTCTAAAGTCTGATATAACTAGAAAAGCTCTCCCATGAAAGCAGACATTTGAATCATTTGAGATTCTTGAATCCTGTGAGTCAGCAAAGGACACTTTTTACAGCTTTGGTGCATCAACAGTATAGTGCTAGACTTTTTTTTTATAGACCAGTCAGCACTTGATAGGTGGTGTATTCAACATCGCACCAGGCACCTTTTACTTCTCAGGACCTTATCTAGTACCCATTTTATACTGCGTCGACCCAGGAACCAAGGTCAGTTTTGAAACAAACCTCTTTGGTGCAGATTTGAATCCTAGATATTCAGGCTAGTTATTGTATTAAAGAACTGGTGGTGCCTTATGCGATTACTTACATGTGCAGTTACTGCTTTATTGTAACTACTGCTTCCATAAATAATGAACTCCTTTTCTAGTGTCAGACCATATGTTTTGGCACTTCTGATGGCTGGCTTACACAATTCTTCTTCTTCTTCTTTGCGTTCACCAGCTGTAAACTCTGGCAGAAAGTTCTGGTTGTTTGTTAACTTCTGGACTGTAGTCCTGTTCCAGAACCTGAATGTTGCATGTGCATCCGTTTTACAGATCTTACTTATCTGTATGCAGACTGTTGGTACCTTGCCTCTCAGGCAGATGCACTCTGACTTCGAAGGAAGCTCCCAGTTAGTCGACTCTTACGAAATGCTTTTGGGGAGGCAGTGGGTCTATTCTTGATTTCCCTATAATAGGGCCCCAGAACCCACATGGGAAGCCTTACACATTTAATGTGCTTTATTCTGTTTGCTTTGTTTAGACTGCAGTCTGTGTCAGTTTTTTCACAGGGGACTGTCATGGACATTCTTTGTCATTTTCGTTGGCATAGGAGGAAGTTTGAACTGAGATTACCTGGTATCCAGGCCCATAGCTGAGTGCCTAGCTGCTCGGCTGCAGGGACTTTCTTGAATCATTGTTACTAGCTACTAAATTGACATAAAATGAAAAGGCAGACAGGAAAGTTATAACAGTCCATAATAAAGGTGATCTCACCTATATCAAGAGACACTTGGAACCATTATTGCTGTATGTTAAATGCCCACATTGCTACCTCTGAAACACCATGTCGTGACTGTTGCTGCTTTAACCATGCTGCACCAGAACATCTGATTGCTGATGTTGTTCATCATATTGCTGGTGCTTTGGAGATGAGAGTCTATTTTTTAACCTCTCCTTGTTATATTTGTAATTGTTGTTACATTCTAATGTTGTATTTGTTGTGGGGTACAATGTTTTATGTATTTTTATGTCTTTTACTAATACATTTTTATGTTGATGTTATGAATGGGTTGCCTTGGTTTTTTTTAACTGCATATAAAAGTTGTGAAAATCAGATCTATATCATCATCGTCATGCATCATCCTTTTGCAGAACACTGCTCTTATCCTTGGCTGTTAAAAAGCCAACTTTCCACCCACACATGCCCCCCCCCCCTCACCCTTCAGTTGCCTATGCTAGTACAGCAGATTTATAAACTAAAGAAGAAAAAGTAGCCTCTGCCTCACATACAAAATTCTCGATAAGGTTTATAACCGATCTCTGCTATCATGCCTGAGTGTCCCAAGTATCCTGTGTCCACTATCATGCTTGTCATCCTGTCACAACCCTGTGAGTACAGTCAGTGGCGGAATGGACCACACCATAGAGTGTGCGTGTTCAGGTGACACCTCAGGGTTGACACAAAGGTCAGGGCCGTGACTGGTCAAGTCTGTTCTGTTATTGCCTGGTGAAACTAGCGCTCAGGAGAAACCGCTTGGCCACGACAAGAAAGAGTGAACTCTGTTGCGATTACCCCTGTGGGGGACTGAGCTGGTTAACGGGTCAAAAGACACGAGATGAAAGAACACAGGACATTCGGTGTACAAAGGTCAGATGGAGCAGACGTGTAGCAAGACAGTGATAGTATATTAGAGTTAGGATATTTCTTTAGTGACTGCATAGATTATTTAAAGTGTTCTGTTAGAATGGGATATATTTTTGTGCTGTCTATTTAACTGGTACAAGGTATTGTGTTGTGCCACCATAAGTAAATAGTGTCCAGTTACTTCTGACCAGTTAAATCGTTTAGGTACATGTTATGTGAGAGAATGTCTAACCTTGGCACTCTGACCCTGCACTAGACAGAAGCTGTGACAGTTTGGTTGGTCAGTGTGTCGATAGGTAAGAGCGTATCTTGTGCCAGTGTGTTTTGTGCACCAGGAGATTGCCTGTGGAACGTACTGGGAAGCTCGTTCGGCCAGAATAAGTGGCCACACAGCGGGAAGTCAACTGTCTATTGTATTACTTGTACTTGCAATAAAGATTGTCGTGTGTGATCTGTGTGCGTTCGGGTTCAGTGTGTGTTAAAGGTTAGCTTGTCTGTCATAGGCCCAGTTACGAGCCACGGACCAGCAAGGTCACCCATAGTTCTGTGACACATCCCCTAGCTCATCCAGGAGCCATATTCTCTATTACTGTTCTCTCCAAACTGTAATGACGTTTAAAATGGCCTAATGTATTTCAGATGGGATTTTGTTTTTGCTTCCGTCCTTCGATAGTGTTATACCATGCTATGGGTAACCTATGGTGACAGCGAGTTTGGCTAGTAAATTTACCAGTGTTAAGTTTAGTTGAGTTCAGACAGGATAATCAAATATATTTTAACTTTTTTTTCCTGCAGCTACCAACCCATTGTTGTTTTACAATTGATAACTATTTTCACGATATGATTTTCTACTTGAAACTTAAACTGGTCAGGACAGAAAGCATTAAGGTAATTATATAAACAGATAAAACGTTGTAGAAATGATATTTAAAAATAAACACATAATCTTATGTTTTTCAGCAACTTATTTAAAGAAGTAGAAAGATAGGAAGACACACCAGACTGGGTTTCAGACACAACCCGGTAAAGGTAGCTGTAGTGACCATGAACAGCGATGAAACGCCAGTGTAATGATCGACAGTAGCATACAGAGACCTGAGCAGTACATACCACTTGAATTGCAGTGTTCAAAATGTCAAAAGGCCTGACACTTCATTCAACTTGCCTCAGCAAACGAGACGTTTGTAGGTACTGCAGCAAAACCTCATTTTTTTTAGAGACTATCCACTGGCTAAAAGGCATGATGACTTTCGAAAGTCCAACTCTAATAGGAAGTGTGCCAACTGCTCCGGTCCGCATGGGGCCGGATTTTTGGGCTGCTCATACCTACAACAATGCAGGGAGACGACCTGAAAACAGCAGTCAAGAACAAATGACCCTATAGAGAAACGCAAAGGAGACACAAAGCACCCAACAACAGTCTATCTTTGGATAAAGCTCAACTTCCTGGCAAAATCATCCAGCTGGAAAGTGAGAATAAGACCCTTCGAGAATGAAAAGAAGCAGGAGATATACAACATGCACAGATTTGAAGGAGAGGGAAGAGATGAAAAAAGTCCCTAAGTCCATGCTAGAAGTTCAAAGTCAGGTGACGAAAGAGGCAGCTTGGGGGGAAGAATTTAAATCGGAAATAGTGACTCTGCCCAATGTCATTAGAAAAAACGGGATCAGCGAAAAACATACATCGTGTGTGTGTGTGTGTGTGTGTGTGTGTGTGTGTGTGGGGGGGGGGGGGGGGTTATGTTGTTAATTAGACATGGACTGCCAAACACGTGCAAATAGGGAAATGGAAAAAAAATTTCTTGTGTAACTTTTTCAGGTCCTGCTCCTCCTATTTACACACTACACAAGTTTTCATAGAAACTTGATCAGCCGAGTCGACTTCTGTAAAGGTGTGTCGGCGTGTTTGTGTCCGATGGGCGTCTTTTTATGACACATTTAGGATCTCAGAACATCAACAGCTCACTTTTTCGTGACGCGACCTCTATATTACAAGTTAGCAATAGGCCTAACCCAAAACTCCATTTGCGACTAGCTGAACCTAGGTCCCACGAGACAGTGCATTCTACGTGATGTGGTTTCACACTTAACATTTAGCGGTGACCCCCATAACGCTTGGTCGCTGCAGACACGAAACTCTACCCTCTGTAATAAACTCATTTCCTAAGCAAAATCACAGACGGCTGTCATGTACCCACCAACAAATACTAAGTCGCTCAAAAAATTCACTGCTATACAAGGTCCGACAATTAAGTAATGAGACTGATTTTATTATGGCCAAGACAAAAATGTCATCTATGAAACAAAGCATGGAATCTAAAGAGGCAACATTCATCTGTGATCTGGCAACTTTTCATAGCCGTTCGATAAGCAGACAACAAGCAGAGGTGAATTGTTACGTAATCATCACGGAGCAAAAAGCTAACATTATATTCTTTTTAAAACTCAGAAAAAAGCGTCATTGAAACAAATGAAATGATGCAACAATTTTATGAGGATAATTGTTTACCCCGTGCACACATTTCAGATGGTATTCACGATTTAAAAGTGGCGGGGAAATGATTACTAATGTATCTAGATCTGGACGTAAAATTTCTGTTCGTAATGATGAACTCATTGCAAACGTCAGAGAATGGATACAAGAAGATCATTGTTTTACTGTGAGGATGATGGCAGATGAATCTGGTGTTAATAGAGAGACCATTCATAACATTTTATTGCAAGATTTTGGCAAGAAAAAAGTTGCTTGCCGGTTTGTACCACATTCGTTGTCTGATGACCCAAAAAAAAACATCAGCGGGTTGAGTACCCAAGAGAGATCATCCAGACAAGAATTGTTGGCCCAAAAAAAAGTCTGGTTTCTTAGCCTTTCACCCTAAACCTCAGAATTGTCTGCCTGTGAATATTTTCTATTCCCAAAAATAAGGTTACGATTAAAAGGACGCTTCTTTGACGATTTTGATGACACCCAAAGGGCCGTAACATCAACGTTAGGGGCCATAACAATAAAAGAACTACAGAGGTAATTCAAGAGTTTGTTAGATCGTGCAACTTTCTGTATCTATGCACATGGGTCCTAATTTGAATCAGACACATGTTTTATCTTCAGCTGTTGATTATTTTCATGGAATTAGTCTCATTACTTATTTATCAGACATTGTACACTGTGTACCTGTACAACTGACTTCCCTACAACTTACACGTGACTGCCTAACAGTTTAAAATGGAATGGTCCTTTTCTTAAATACAAGCGCCACCCATTTACCCCATCCAATCCTCCATTTGAATATTTGGGGATTCGGATCACCCGTAAACAGGGTGACGGTCTTCTTCACGCTGGCTTCGGTTGCTGTTGCCGGCAAGTAATCCATTGTCAGCCTTTTGCGCTCCTTATCCAGGTGTTGGAGCATAATCTTTATTCCATCTACCATGAACTTCTCGTCATGGAGCCCACGGTACGCTTTCTCATGAGCGACCTGGGTCATCGTGCAAAACCACCGGGTGGGGTCCGCGAAATTATACAGGTTCATGATTCCCCCGGATGAGACAGCCGGGGCCTAGCAGCACACCAGCTAGCCACGATGTTATCGCTTTTGAAACTGCTCCTGCTCCATGTAAAGATAGTAAAATTGTACCTTTTTGTGTGAAGCCCGCCTGGAAATGTGTTGGCTCCCACTGAAATGTCCACTACGGCCATTCCTTTATTCTGGTGAGCTTGATTCACCGCTGAGCTGTTTTTACATTGGCAGCTGGTTCCACCTAGTGAGTTGATATTACCTGGTGAACTGATTTCACCTGGTAAAACGATTTCCTCTGAGTGCGAAATCCCTGGCTCCAATCCTGTACGAAATAAACAAATCCTCCTGGAAATTATAAAAATCCTTGAATTTTAACACAGAAAAAATCACGTTGGAAATCCGTAATACGAATAAAATGAAATATACCGCAGCACGACCACCGCCTTTTGATGAGGGTTGGGAGCATGAGCTTGATGATCATCGTAGCCCTGCTTCAATAATGTCAGCGTGTTCTGGCTTGTTTGGTTTTTGATTGGCTGTTTCCTTTTGGGAGTGGATCAGGCAGCCCTGAAAAGGACTGCCATTTAGGCCTGGGGCGGCCTGGAACGGGAATGGAGGAATCTCCTGAGGGTCTGGTGCTGGCGTTTTCTGCATAGGGCCTCTTCTGCTGGTAGCTCATGGTCGGTGAACTGGCCTCTAGGCTGTCTGGCTTTTCGGTTGGCAACCTTTTGTGGGCTGTTACCTGCGTTCTGGAAAGGGGTCTGCTAGTCTTGCGAAGGACTAGCAAATTGCCTGGGGCGGCGCTGGAACAGGTGGGTGGGACTATTATGCGGCGGTTCTGGCTGTCCGGGAGAGGGGCGATGCGGCTTCTAGTACTGGTGGCGTCCTCGTCTGTCTCGCTTGTACTGTTTGGGCCTTTGCAGTGTGTTCACTTCTCCTGCTTCTCTGCTTCATCCTCGATTGTCAGGCTCAGTTCTTCTCTTCGTCTTCGATCTTATAGTTTGCTGTAGGCTGTTTCCACTTCTATGTGTAGTCTAAAGTAAATATTACATTTTGCGCTGAGTTCCGTAAGGGATAGGCGCGGCTCTTTTTTCTGCTTTTCCTCGTCAAAGACTAGGTGCCACTTCTCGGTATGCGGCTTCTCGTGCGGTGTTTAGCTCCATCAGCTCCTTCATTCTCTCCTCTCTTTCTGACTGGCGGCGTACTTCCTCTTCTGCCTTGGCTGCTCTGAGACCGGTTATAAGATCACTGATCTTTTCTTGATTCTCTGCGGCTTCTGCCTGTTTATTTGCTTGCCGGGTAGCATGAGCCAGACTGTCTTTCTTCAAGTCTTTTATTTCTTCTAGCAACAGGAAGATGAGATATAAGGTCTCGGTTATTTAGGTGGCCAACTCTTTCCTGAATGCTGCGACTTCTGTTCTCAGTTCACTTATTCTGGGCTAGTTTTATACAACGAATCAACATTATGGCACAAGGAAAATAACCCATGAATGCTCCACTCTACTTCTAACTCGAGCCTGAGTCCGAGAATCTCAGCGTAGTGCACGAAACTCTGTGGCACCGTCAAGTATCCCGAAATACTCAGAGTAGATTTTTAACATCAAAGTTTGCCCGGGCAGCGCCGTTAGGCTTCTCTTCGATTTCCAACTGCCAAGAGATTTTTTTACGTGCGCAACAATACACACAGGCGTCCAATCTTCCTACCCAGAGACCACTGGGAAATTACTAGAAATCCAGGTGAAGAAATCCTAGCCTTCAGCGGGGCCTGAGCCGAGACCTCCAGCACTGGAGGTGTACTCCATGCCTCGACACCATTCGGACCCATCCCACTCTCTTCCCCTCCGGGCTGAGTAGACTGGCACAGTATTCCCAAAATATAAAAAGGTGAATGAGATGGCATTGTTCTTGTATTGTACTTGAGCGAGACCTAAGAGGGTTGGGAAAGCCAGGACGATGGGCGGTTCTAGATACTGCGGAATGAATTGACAGTGGGCGGTCAGAAAAAGGTGGGGGGGGGGGGCGCAGAATACGATAAGTGGTCGAACTTATCAATACTACACAGAGAGCAGTTATTCTTCTTTTTTCGTTTGTACAAATAGATTATCTATATCTTCAATGTTGTCTTCCGTAGAAACTTCACTGTCTGTTGTAATTCAATCAGCGACCCGTAAAGTTTGGCTTGTACCGGTGTTTCTCTTGGCTAAAAGAGAAAAGTTGTTTGTACAGGGGCAGCATCACCTTCACCACAAGGCATAGCACCTGATGATGATTGCATGAACTTTGAAGTTATTAAGATTACCTCAGAATGTTATTTGGCCGGACATCACCACAAATACCCCCTTCCTTACCCTCCCCAGTCGCCCACGCAAGCATAACATTTTGATAAACTAAAGTAGAAAAAAAAAACGTAGTTCTGCCACACGTCAAAATTTCTTGACAAGGTTTATAACGGATAGGGAGTTTCCGGTTTCGACGTGTTCTTGAAGAGCAGTTCTGGAACACAAGGGCAGTCTTTGGCCCTCAAGAGATTTGTACCAGACAAACTGAGTGTACTGTTATGTAATGAGGAAAAAGGCTGGGGTTAGGGGGTTGGGAAGCATGCAGAGAAGATTGGTGTTTTGACGTTAGTGTGAACCGTAAATATGGTTTCAGGATCCTTCACGCGAGAAATATCGTATAATGATTGAATAACAAATGAGGCAGTCTTCCTCGAGAGGCATAAAACAAGCGGAGGGAAATGAGAGGTAGACTAGCGGTTCTCAACCTGTGGGTCGAGAGAGTATAGGGGGTTGAACCACCATTTCACAGATGTGGCGTAAGACCATCGAAAAACACGTATTCACTGAAGTTCTGAAAATGAAAATAGCTTTATGGTTGGGGGGTCCCCACAATATGGTATAGTATTTAAGGGTCGCCGCATTAGGAATAATGAGAACCACTGACGTAGACAGACGTGTTTCTCCCCCTCTCTCTCTCTCTCTCTCTCTCTCTCTCTCTCTCTCTCTCTCTCGCTCTGTATGTGTATGTGTGTGTGAGTGAGACATATTATGAGAAGGAGTGTATTTGAGAAGGTGACAACACTGACCAGACTTTTGGAAACAAGAGCAGCCGAGGGAATGAAAAGAAATAAATACCTGCATGGCTTGACCATATGACTGGGAGCGAGACAAGAGCCCTGACCTGATCTGTGATTCTATTCTAGTGATTGTGAGAGATAGCCAAACGTGATCGCCGACGCTTATCAGCACGCTGATGATATCTCATCAATTCATATTCAAATCTGAAGGCATCCTTCACTTCGTGCACATAATTCATGCCAGTTTGGAAGAACACCAGTCATTATGAGCAGTCTGCCGATTGGTGAAACATGAGTTGGAAGATGCAGAGATGTAGGTACACCTTAGAGAACAATGAAGAGAATAATATGGACACATAAAAAGCAAAACGAAGATGCTTGAGAAGGAGGGTTGGATGGTGGTTGGAGCAAGTCACAAGGAGAATTAATTTTTTTCCAAATTTCTAATAGTTTATTTTGTGTGAGCAATCAGTAAGAACAAGCCTGGAGTATGTTCTGATTCGGTGATTAAAACAAAGCTGTATTTTTCTTAGGTGGGGGGAGGATTCGGTTGGGGGGGGGGGAAGGGGGAGTAGACAACATCAATTAAAGTAGAAATGCAAACACATCTCAGTTTCGATACTTCAGAACAATCGCGCCTTTTGCGCTTCCCCCTGCAGTACTTCTTATCTGAACACAGGCACCTTCGGCACCTCAAGGAGGCTCACAGCAATACAACCTCCCACAAACATTATATCCCCATTATAACACCCCACAACATAGGACGGGACGAAACTGTTTCCGAGCAGGAAAGTTTGTGAGAAATCCATATATATATATATCTGGTAATCTGGTAATCCTAGTTTCAGCTTCATAGCAAACGAGTCACCCCACAGTTGCTCCGCTCCTGTGCCAGCGAAAAACAAACGCAGCTCACAGTGTCAAGCCATGCACTCAACTCGGAAGCTGGGCGACGAAACTACATCCTTCTAGTCTACAAATGAAGCAAAAATGCAACGCCACTGTCTGGCAGACACGGCTTAAAAAATAAGGTGGCCGTGCCTAGCGTCCATTTTGACCGGAAGCATTATCTGAGGGTTAATAAACGATCACCCCAGCAGTACCCTCATTATTAGCTGGGGAAGGGACTTAGGACATTACATCCAGCAGCAGGCGTCGCCCCTACAACGACCTGCTTACCATTGTTAACGACTGTTCACCCAACAGCCATGCAGTTCTTTGGCACGAAGGAGACACCTTTAACTTGAGTTTCGGACTGCTGACTCCCTACTAAGATGTTATTTTATGTTTTGTTATCACAATTGATGTCACTGTACATTGGGCATACCCATGCGTGCTCAGTTCTCCGAAGCAGCAGCCACTCCAAAGTGTGTGTGTGTGCGCGCGCGCGCGTGTGTGTGTGTGTGTGTGTGTCAGTGTAAAGCAATTAAAGAAGGTCTCGGCTCCTTTAGCTACAAGTCTTTTTTGAAAAACCTGAACGCCATTGTTTACTTCAGACTCTTAGTCTTGCAGAGCAACGTACCAACCACAGGAATACAGCATAAAAGAAAAATCAAACAGACGCAGCCTATTACATCTTACAGCTGTAGTTTGTTTCATAATATGACTCCGACATGGCCTCAGTGGCGTGAACTTTTCACATACTATCTACAGGTGTCCCAGTGAGAATGTTGCCTACATATAAAAAGAATGTTGGTTACACTGAAGGGCTCATCAAGTTCACGTGCATCTCCCTGTGTGAGCTGGTAGTTCTGAGGCCTGGAACAGACCGACGACCTTGTTGTAATAACACAAGTCTTTTTTTTTGCAGCCACTTCACCCTGGCACATTGCTAGATTGTGTCTCCAGATTGTTTCCATATGGATGTTCGAATTGTATCAACACTGTTGTACTTGGGATATTTAGCAAACACTATTTTGTGTGTGAAAATGCCCAATATATCATAGGAATGTAACGCAGATTTGTCTCCAGGAAAGTAACAACTTGACTAGACCTTTGAAATTGCACTGAGCGAACAGAAATATAAAGAGAGGGGAAGGGGTTTGAGTATTGAAAAAAAAAAAAGGGGGGGGGGGAAGAGGTGTGGAGGGGAGGAGAGAAGAAAGACAGTGACAGATAGGCGTAAGCAATCTACGAAATAAATGATTAAATGAGACTGCAATCACGTATAACATATTGCTACTTCCTCCGCTTACCTCTCTTCTCTGTCTAGCTTCCTGTTGACTACCCCCTCCCTTTTTTTGTTTTCCAATTAACCACCACTACCGCTACTATCAACTCTACCACTATCGCCTCTGCTGCTGTTGCTGCTCCTCCTCCTCCCGCTACTGCAACAATAACTACTGCTACTACCAATAGTAGTATTACTACTACTACTACTACTACTACTACTACTACTACTACTACTACTACTACTACTACTACTCTAGTACTACTACTACTAGTAGTCGTAGTACTGTCACAGGCCAAAGAGGCTGCACGACCAGCCATTAGTTTTAGACGGTAACGCGAAGAAACCTGGCCAGCCATCAGTTAATACAAGACCTTGCTTAGTCTTTTAGCAGCCTATTTGGCTTCCGGACCAACCCTGCAGAACACCGACCCAGATGTTTCGGTTCTGCACATTGGACCAGACAGCGTAATTACAGGCGGCTGCAGGGGAAGGCCGTTGCCCGTGGCTGTTTTCACGGTCCGTTTCATTTGCTTAGATGGTGTTAGATTTGATTTTCATTGTACATCCTCGCTAGGAGATAGTTTAATGGCAAGTCGCTATAAGTGATTTGTTGGTCCGGTGGCACATTGAAGCTTAACGTACATGTTAAATATGTTTCGGTTTTTGCCATTGTTGAGGTAATCTCGATGAGCGTGTGGTGTCATTATCATATTTCATTGTTAGCTGGAGATGATTACCACTTTATATTCTGGTCGAGCACGTTGGTTGTTGTGTATGTTGTTATTTGTGAACCACGCTGAGTTTATGTTAAGTGAAATAAACAGATGTTCAGTGTGGTAATCACAGTTCCAGTTGTTTCTGGTTCAGATTAGAACTTGTGGTTAGTGTGCCTCGTTTATTTGTTGCTTGACTGATCTAGTTCACTACCTATAATTCTGCCACTCAGTTACACTGTTCTATACATTCGCTTCCTAATGCGATATTGAACTGATGGAGACTGCTGTTGTGAGTGCTCATGTCGACCCATTCCTTCTCCCCGATTGCTTGTTTGACAAGGACCCCCAGTCTGATGATATCTTTAGCTAGTTCCATTCATGACTTTGCTCTAAATATATTCGGGTTGCCATGCAGATTAGTGCATAGGCCTTCAACACACTCACACCACTCGAAATATCTTGTCTTACTGCGAACGTCTTACTACAGGTGCTCTCTATTCTTTGCATTAAGTGATCTATGTTATAAAATGATCCATTCGATTCCCCGCAGGAAGGAGTTAATAAATGTTTGTTATTTTCTCTAAACGAATTAGCTCTAAAAAACTACACGTGGGAATAGTAATTAACATTGTATAGCCGATGACACAAAGTGCCACCCATGCCCCCCCCCCCCCAACCTCACTAAAATACCATACTAATTTAAGTATTTGAGAGTACAAGAAAATTTCCACTCGGCCAGGAAGCAAAGAAGAAATATAGGTATCGGACAGTTCAGAACTTTGAAGTAAGTTCCGGCGCCCATGGAGCAAGGTGCAAAGATAACACAAGAGAAGCTACAACAGTTGTGTCTGTGGTCGAGGCGACTAGAAGGACAAGAATAAGAATCTTCCCCCGACACCCGAAGCAGTAACAGAGGAAATGAAAAAGTAGCCCACGAAGTTGTGAACGCACTATAACTCATCCGGTCTAGGTTATAACTTTCTGGCACACACAACGAATTATCTTCCACTTATAACTAATGCTGTTTTCTAACACAAATATTTTTTTTAAACGCTGTCTAAAACAGAACGAGATTAGCAACCTAGCGCTGTGAATTGAGCAATTTGAATTAGAAATGAACACAAATGCAGCCTGATGTCTACCTTGTACACGCTTATTGTTTTAACTGAGATTTCTCTTTGATGCACTAGGGACAACTCTTTTCTTGTATTGTAAGCTCATGCGATAGCTCTGGGATTTATACACACTGGATAACACAATCAAACTTTCCAGGGTCGATGCTTTCCTCAAGAGGAAGTTAGATCCCCGACAACCACTTCATGAGGAAATATCCGAACTCAAAATGACTTAAAGAGGCAAATCGTGGATCGGTCGGTTTCCAGGAAAGAAAAAAAGGTTTTCTGCAATGAACCTTCACTGATCTCCGTCCCTCGCCCTCGTCGTAACTTTTGTAGATTGTTGTTGATTTATCTCTCAATGTTATTCTCCAATTTGAATCGCTGCCTACTTCTGCCTGTTTGGCATCAACAATTCTGTACAGTCTGGTTATAATTTTCTGTTACTTTGTAGCAGGACACTGCCTCAAAATAGGCTTAATTGTACGGTTGTAAAAGGTGTAATTATATCGTTTCCTCTCGTTGGATTCGCATCCGAATGGATCTCTTTGAGTTGCCGGGTGCCAGTCTTTTAGACTGCATTCCCAAAAAAGCTAAATGTAAAAAAAAAAAAAAAAACAGTTTCCACAACGCCTGGCAGAAAGAAAAACCAGCACAAGAAAACCAGAAAATAACCCAGTCATTCGACTGTTTCAACATTTCATAGAGGAGATAGGACAAGACAGTTTAATGTTTTGATCTCACCTTTCAGAAGTGATTATGTAAATTATTTAAGTAAATATTTTATATTTTGGAAGTGTAACGTAGATCAGCCAAAACCAGAAACCACTGTCGGTAAATGTTATCCTGGCAGGAATTAGCATGTAAGATTTCTGGCGTCGATACCTTCAGCGGATGTAAACAATACAAGGAAAAAAAGTGGAAGGATGGTATTTAAAAAAAAAATAATTGCCCCCCCCCCCCTTTTCCCCTTCCGGGATCGTTCGTTGATGGAGGAGGAGGAAGAGAAGGAAGAAGAAGAAGAAGAAGAAGAAGAAGAAGAAGAAGAAGAAGAAGAAGAAGAAGAAGAAGAAGAAGAAGAAGAAGAAGAAGAAGAAGAAGAAGAAGAAGAAGAAGAAGAAGAACAACAACAACAAGGAAAAGAATAACAAGAAGAACAAGAAGAACAACAACAAGAAGAACAAAAACCACACGAACAAGAAGAACACGAAGTAGAAAAAGAAAAGAAGAAGAAGAAGAAGAAGAAGAAGAAGAAGAAGAAGAAGAAGAAGAAGAAGAAGAAGGAGAAGAAGAAAACGAAGAAGAACAAGAACAAGAACAGCAACAAGAAGAAGAACAAGAAGAAGAAGAAGAAACAATCAGATAACAATCATAATGATGGAAGAGTTGAGCAGAGTTAGGTTAAGCTAAGCCCTAAAAACATTCCCACTAGCACTCTGTTCCAATCTTCAGCAGACAGTGCAGAGTTTTAATTCGGACGGTACTGCCTGCAGCCTAGTCGCCCTGACTTTTCTTTGTATTGTACTAGGAGCAAAGCCTAAGGGGGGTGTTGTGTTAGAGGAGAGGGAGGAGCCGGTTCCTTTTTTTATGCTCACGACTTGCCAGATTTGTGACCGCTTGCATCCTAATCACAGTTTTTCAACAGGCCCGTTGGCGTCCTGCCACAGTATTATTATTAATATTATTTAAATAAAATATAACTAATGTAAACTCTGCTAATATTTCGTGAAGCTGTTGGCTTTCTCTTGTCCACTGAACAATTATCCATTATTTTTTAAAGTCTCCACATCGTTCCGTTGTGGGTGGGAGTTTCTCTGAGGTTAATGAATGCGATTAGCAGTTCAATGTATGCGTTCACTGTCCACTGTAGGCCAGCTTATATATATATATATATATATATATATATATATATATATATATATATATATATATATATATATATATATATATATATATATATATATATATTATATATATAAGACGTTCAGGTAGTTCCAACACACAGATAGTCTAGCCATTTGTCAGGTTTTCTCAACGTAATTTAAATCCAGCTTTATTATGTTTTTTTCCACCGCTACATTAAAAAAAATCCTGGAATGTTTTTAATTCTCTGCCTAATCTCGCCTGATTGATACTGGTATACAATTTAACTTAATCTTCACAGGCCCCAGTGAATTAATGTGTAAACTTTACTGGTTTGTGCTTCTGTCCATCTGCATGTTTCTGTTTCACACAAAACCACTGACTGATGTCAGATCCAATTACTTTATCTTCCGAAAATAGCACAATGTAGGCAATTGTTCTTAATAATTCTCCCCATGATGTTGCAATTAAAGGCAATGCAACGTGATTGCTTAGTATTAGATGTAGACGACATACCGCTAAGCCTGCAGATGTCATCTTGTGGGTCGCGATCCTTTGGGGGGGGGGGGGGGGGGTGGAACAACACTTCCTGGAGGTCGCATAAGGCCATATAAAAACAAATGTTCACTGAAATGAAGTAGTAGTTGTGTCACCACAACTTGTAGGGAAAGTAAAGATACCTTTTAATCCTTTTAGGCGCATCGTGTATACGGGAAGAGCACCCATTTTTTTTTTTTTACAGACTAATCGACAATAGGTGGGAAATGTGGTCAGCATTACGCAGACCGTCTTTACGTCCCCAGGACATACATCCCGGTACCAATTTTAGGCTGGGTCGACCATATCACGATAAGAATCCACGCAGCCAGCGGTGGGTTTCGGTCGCGGTACGTTGGAATTACTAGTCGGACTCGCAACGATCGCAACACGAGGAACTGTAATAAAGGGTTGCGGCATTTGGAAGGTTGAGAACCAATGCGCTAAGCTATTCACAGCATGGCCAAACTTTAGTACTGCCGATGGCTACGTTCACAGCATCTTAACTCTCTAACTCTCTCAACACCAAACAACGTCTTCTTCCTATGATCGCTGTCTGATTTACACTGACAGACAAGTTGTCTATACAGGGCGTTGCGGGTCTTGATCTGGTTATGGCCCAGTATTTCCGACTTCAAGGGAAGAGCAAGTTAAGCCATTTGGCTATATTTATAGCCCAGCTATATTTAGGCCCTTCCCCACCCCCCCCCCCTCGGGCATAAGCCGAGGTGGGGCTTCAAAATTAAAAAAAAATTGCAGCCCATAAGGGAAGGATTGTTGATGATTAACTGTGTTCTTGCAACTGTGACCAATTCCACTTGAATTTCTAGTTGTTTGTTGTTGGTGTTGTTGTTTATTAATTCATTGCAATTTAATAGTTTAGTGCCGCGCTCGACCTATTGTAATTTCTATGACGGTCATTGTTTTGAATACGGAACAGAGTCTGACCGGATGGTTCCGAACGCTGGGTCGTCATACACGAGAACTGGGTTCGAACTCTCTGTATGTTGTTGTTATCGATCCAGCGGCGCATGAGCTTTCGCCCTTTGGCCCAGAACTCTCTGTAAGGTTATGGGTTTTGTTTGTGTTTTTTCCTGACAGGGCAAAAGTAAAACCGTAATCTGCACTGTCAATGGGGCCCTAAATCCTAGGACTCTAAGGGCCCCTGCATATGCCGACAAAATGGTAAATACAGACAGAAATGGTAGTTTGAAAACAAACAAAACGACCAACTGTCAATAAAACATAATGGTGCTTTGTTGGCCTTGTTCAATGTTTCGTGAAATACCCTTTTCCGTATCAGTCTAATGACTCTTCAACACTCTATCCCAAAATATTTGTGCTTTAGAATAGCAATCTTGTGTTTGCGTTAGCACTTTCGATGAATGCCTCATGCAGTTAATCCGTGTGCATGCTACTCGCTTTTCCAGATACTGCAGTCTCTTTCAATTTGATTTGACAAGGGACAGCATTCCTTGTGATTTTTGCTGGCACAGAAGCGGGGCAACTATGGAATAGCCAGTTTACGGTGAATGAGTGAGGTTCAACCCCGCAATGACCGCACAAAGAGCGATCAACACGCGGTGACACAAAGTGCCACCATTCAGATGAGGATTACCAGGGTACAAGACCCAGAAACCCTGTTCATCCGTTAGGTTGTATTAGGGCCCCGACAATAGGCGGGTGGGGGCTAAAAGATAACAAAATATTGCCCCCAATATTGGCATCGGCGACCACGTCGTCCATAGGCTGGCCGGTAGACGACTTCGTCGCCGGTCGGGGCAGTATTTGGCTCTGCCTCCCATGATCACATCAACACTGCAAGAGATCTTCTCAGAGCTACTTGGCGGTGTGCAGTGCTAAGCCATTTTTTATGGAGCACATAACCTAAGGGGGGTTACAATTATAACCTAAAGCTTTCCATTTGGGGATGCTGGTCGAGCGTGACAATTTGTTTTTCAGCAAACCAAGCCAAGTCCTATATGGGGGCGGAGCTAATATAATGTGTTTACGGTGAGGGTGGAAATGCGATTAACTTTAAACAGTAATCTCATGGTCTCAGTGGATTAACTAAGTACAGCAATCCTTTGACGCGAGTGTGACATCGTGCTTGATGAGATCAATAACGTTGGTTGAGTCTTCTTTACAGGACATTTCAGAACCAGCTCCGACATTTTTTGGCTTTTGTGGTTTTTTAGGCAAATTTTATGTTTAGTAGTTTGCTATTGCCCCTAAACGGCCAGCTATCGGTACCACAATCGAAACTAGAGCAAGACAAATCGTCCGCAGCTTTGATCGAACCCGGTACCCCGGCATTAGGAGCCGCGTTCGCAACGCTTAAGCCACAGACGCCGACCTTGATTTGATTCAAGAACCGACATCACAGCACTCGGGGCATTCCCATAAGCAGCCAGCGAAGAGTTCCGATACTTATGGTGCCAGTAGCATTCTGATTAAACGTCCGTCTTGCCTTTCCTCTAAGCCTCGAGCATCTGCCAGAACCTCTCGTCACTCCCCGCTGCATCAATCTCACCAGACTGTGGTGATCCATTTGCTCCTCCGAACTGTACACGCTTTCCTACATCTGCCTTATCATGTATCAGTATTCCACCAAGTTGCGCAGAGACAGCCAGTCTGTCCGCCTGTTCATTTGCCAACACACCGGCGTTCCGGTGAAAAAATCCAGACAATACTCCTCAGTTGTGTCCTCAGCAGCGAAGCATGCCACTCTGCATAAAGCATACCTGTTCTAATCTTCCTCAGCATACTTTCTGAATCAGTTACAATCACGATATATATATATGTGTGTGTGTGTGTGTGTGTGTGTGTGTGTGTGTGTGTGTGTGTGTGTGTCGTGTTCTCTAGCCAGCGGAAAGCTGCAGTGACCGCCTCCACCTCCATTCTTAAGCTGGATTTTATGGTATCATATGTTAGGCTATCCTGCACCAAACGTCGACCATTAACTTTTGCTAAGAAGCCCCAAGCACTCCTTTTGCCTTTTGAAACTGAACCGTCTGTGTAAATGATCAAATCCTCTGAGCGAGCATTATCGAATTAACTGCTGAATTTCCACCTCTGTGGCACCTGCTGGCCAGTCTCTGCATTCCCGGCTCAGCGTGATTATGACTCTACACAAATCTGACTGTTCAGGTGGTACTTTTACCCACTCCTCTCCTCGCCTAATGTTCTCAAGGATGCAAATCTGTCTGATTGTGTCTTCTGCCTGAGCCATTCATGACCTCCTTGTTATCAGCCGCTGACCCTTAACTGCACCCAGAGCTTCATACAGAGGGTGGTCTGTGTCTGCAGCTATACTGAGTTATGACTTCGCCTGCAGCACCTTGTGCCGACCTTGATGAGATAGAATCATATATTTATAGACAAATTTGCACTGATTGGCTGAAGTGGTCCATATCACGCTGCTGCATTTTCTTCTTAAGACATCACCCATTTCAGGCAAGGCAGACCTAGGAGCCAAGGTCAGTTTTAAACAAGAACAAAAATCCGACCCGACGCGGACTCAAAGTGTCTACCTTCGTACTAAAAATCAAAACAAAGCGCTACGCTAACAAATACCCTGCAGCTGACCCCGAACTCCGTCCGGTTTATCAAGATTGTGAAACTTCGTTCACAATCAAATATGACAGACACTGACAAAACACCACTGAATAGATAGCCGGAGAAAAAAGTCATCAATCACAACAATTTGAAGAAGAAACTCAGTGTGTTTATAGACACTTGTAATGAAGCTTAAAAACAGAAACCGTTCGGTTATAAACAAATGAATGATCTAATCTTATACAGCCTTGTAAAGTACATTGCAATCATCGGTGCGGGAACCTAGGGTTCATATATCTTGAATGCCCCACCCCTAATTTGTATTGGAGCGCCGACTCCCTTAGACATGTATAAACATGTATATTTTTAAACATGTATTTAGTCATTGCATATTAGTCTAAATACATTATTATATATTTTCCCCATACAGCAAATTTTAACAATTACAATTTTTGCTATTATTATTGCGGAATTAAACAAGATGTAAAGCCCTTGAGGCTCCTCGCCCTAGAATGTTATAAGAAGACTGAGCGCCTCCCCCCTCCCCCTCCCCCCCCCCCCCCCCCCAATTCCCTAACGTTTACAAGATGACGGCACCGCTGATTGCAGCATTCTATGTCACATCACTAAAGTAAATGTAGATCCTAAATGAGCATCAGAGCATTTACCAGTATTTTTAATAGACATAATGATTGATGATTATGGCGCCTGAATTACGTTCTCATTAAACTTAATGCTAACAACATACATCATGCCTGAATATTTCAAACAAATCGCACATCATAAGAAGACATAATACATCGTTAAGTAGGCGGAAGACTAGCAGGTGCAACACCTAACGCACAGGAAGCAAAATTCACGTCATTGTGACGATTACAAGGAAGCCAACAGACTGCAGCTGTTTGAGATAATGTTGTGAATAACTCTTTTCTTCTTGTTTAGTTCGCCTGAAATAGATTGTTTATATCTGCAGTGTCGTCTCTAGTATGAACTTCACTGTCTGTTGTAATTCAGCCAGCGAGCTGTAAAGTTTGTCTTGCACCGGAGTTTATTAACAACTTTAGTTCACTCAGTTGTTGTCTATTTCTGGACTTATCACTAAGCATTTTGCAATTACTTTCTTCATTTGCTACTTTTGTTGTTTATGCAGGAGGGTCTTTGGGCCTGAAGATTTTAGGTCACACGGCTAATGCAGTCGCCACGGACTGTGCAGGTTAGGGTTTTATTTTTGCCTCTGAGAGAATGCAATCCAAATGCCTTACAGAGGATTCGAACCTGGGTCTACCTCATGAGAGCCCAGAGTTCTTAGCTATTTGGCCAGCCACTCCTCCTCACTATGCATTCACACTAGCGTAAGATTATGTTAGGTAGACTGAATGTATATATAAAGACCTTGTTGTTTATCCCTCACTATGCATTCACACTAGCGTAAGATTATGTTAGGTAGACTGAATGTATATATGAAGACCTTGTTGTTTATCCCTCACTGGAGGATAGACAATCAAACAACTCAGAGTCGTTTAATAATTTGATTTTTGTTTTATCGCTATCCCCTTTTTTCCATGTTGTTCCCTTTCTGTCTGTCGGTCTGTCTGTATGTCTGTCTGATTATTCGTCTCTACATCCATCGATACAGTTCCGCCCACCTCACATTACTCATCTCTGCCTTTCTCTCCATCTATACTTCAATATGCTTTAACTGACCCATGATTCAATTTATTCATTAATTTGCTTTTGCGTTGACATGTCAGTTCACCCCCCCCCCCTCCCAAACCAACTATCTTTGTCTGTTTGTTTGCATGTCTTTCAGTCAATCTGTCTGTTAGTCATCCCTTATTCTGTCCGTCCAACAATCTGCTTGCCGGACTTTATATCTGAACCTATAAATATATTTACGATAAATTCCGTCTACTTACAAAGGAGGGGGTTGTTGATTTTTATTGTTAACGCTTCGGCGATTATCAAAAGTCTCCTGAGTGAACTGAGAAACAGCTTGGAAATAGATTGGCAGAGCACATACTCAAATGGCTACATACACAGCTTAGTGACCCTTCTAGGGTGTCGAGACAGTCAAGAGGAGAGAACCCGCTTCTTCCATAGGACGTCGTCTACCTAATTCCGGACACATAATTGACACAGAAAGTGCTTTCCGTGTGGTTTACCACACTCCGAACAGGAGACTTTTGAGAATCGCCGAAGCATTAACTATAAATATATGATTGCATAAATGCGTGCAATGCCTGTTGTAGGATCTGGCCAATGACAACTCACAATTGCAGTAAACAAGATAAAAATCACTAAAACAGCTTGACTCCACACGCCAGTCTCAGTTTAGTTGGGTTTAGTGACCCAAATCCACAAACATCTAATCGTTTGTAATAAAGGTTCTTTTTACCAACAAAGCAGTCCTTTCTGACACTCCACTGTTAAGGAGAAGGGAAGAAAACTTTAAAGACAAGTAAGCAGTTTTAAAATGTATCGCTCCTGCTTCTGACAATCTTCTTCTTGAAGGCTTTCTTCATGTTGACAAACCTTGACCTCTTCTCTAGTCCGGCGACGTTTTCCGGTGTTGGCGCAGACAAGCTCTTCACCAGCTGCCGTTTGATCAGGACTAGAAGCTCCTCCATTGCTTCGTTGACTCCTTCTTGACCCTGCAAATTGACCATATCCAGTGATGATTACCACATTATTCTTTTCTATGAAAGTAGTAAACTCATAAGAGAAATTAGTCGTAGACGGTGGGTGTTTTTCGGACATGCCATGAGAAGGAACAAAATCGAGAACTTTGTAAAAACTAGCAAGATTCCCAGTAAAAGTTCCAGAGCCCTGTTATTGAGGTGGGGGGGGGGGTTAGGGGGGGGGGGGGGATAGACTGGCTGCCTACCCAAAACCATGTCGTAAGAATGGACTAATAAGGGGCTTCCTTCGAGGTCGGAGTGCATCTGCCTGAGAGGCATGGAATCAACAGTCTGCATGTAAATGAGTCAGATTTGTGCAACACTCAGCATCTGGAAGAGAACTGCAGTCCAAAAGTGGACGAACACCCAGAACTTTCCACCTGATTTTACAGCGGGTGAACACAAAGCAGAAATAAGAGACTAGCAAGATTGGTGGAAAGAGAGCAAGTGGAAGGCAAGGAAACAAATACCTAGCCATATGGATGGGATGAGACAAGAACCCTGACCTACTCTGTGATCTGGTGATCGTATCAAATGGTGAACCATGACAACTTTGCTTATCAGCATTGCACATGCTGATGATGGTTGATAACTGTTGTCACCGGGGAAAAATAAATTATCATCATCATCATAAACCACTTATGCCATAAAGCGACGGGGGAAGGAATAATTTGCGATCCAGTGCACGCTGGCTGCCACTGGCTATTGTCATGCCGTAAAGACGTAGAGTGTCTTTAATGTTGTCGAACCATTTTTTTCCGCGGCCGTCCTCTTGCTCTTGTAGCTGATTTTCTGAGATGTGCTTGTGAAAGTATTTGATCTTGCTGCATTCTAACAAAGTGGCCAAACCACTTGATGAATCTAGTACAAGGTGTCGTTGGCGCAATTTGTCTGATATTATCATTATTCACTCGATATCGGATGGTTAGGTTGGCTGCTTTTCTCAGACATCTCACCTCGCAGGTGGTGATTTTGTGTATATGGGCTTTAGATAACGTTCATGTTTGGCACTGGTAGCTTAATATCTCTATGCACTCATAGTTAAGTTGGTATCTACGTGTATTTGCTTTCTGACATCTGGTTTCTATTTCTCTGTCAATCCTACCATCTTCCGTGACCGTACTTCCTAGATATTGAAATTCCCTAACCTGATTCAGACCAGAACCGTTCAGCTGTATGTGTTGTGGGCCAGAGGTGGATTTATAAATAATTACAAACATTATCTTGAATTCAAGTATACATAGAGGATAAGCTTTATACTTTACCTTGACCTTCATACCAATCGAGCCTCAAAAGGAGGCAAGGAAATGTCATGGGAAATAAAGAAGGCTTGCGTGATCAACATCATTCCCAGAGGAACAGTCTATCTATATAAAATACTGTGGTAGCACCAAATACGCGATGCGCCTTGAAAGGGTCTGTATTACAATATTGGCCAATTTTACTTCCACAGATCGAAGACAAAGAAGAAATTTATCTTCAGGTACCTGATGAGTTTTCTAATGATAATTATGAATACAAGTTTGATTACATGGTTTAAGAGGTTGACTGCACAATTGCTGTTGGTTGCTAAAAAAAAAAAAACAGCAACACACACACACTTTAAATACAGATTACAGAACACTAATTGGTTCTCAACTACCACTAGTAATTAAGTATCAAAGAAGACACAAACAACAGACTGATAACATATACTGCCTGACATACTAAGATGTAACTCCTCAGTTGCACACTACAGTAATATTTGAAAACAGTTAGGCTTATGCAGGATGGGTCATGTTGATGGGACATAATGTAAATGCATATGTGGAACACGTAGGAAGCAACATTTGTTACCAAATGTATAGAAAACACTACCAAAGGACGGGAGTTCTGTATTGTGTTTGAAGATTACATTCCTGAGATGGACACCACCTTGACGAGATCATTCTATGGCTCTAACAGTCATGTTCAGCATAGCTTTACGCAGGGTTTCGGCTGGGATGGCGCCATCTCCCTTAGGATGTTGTCCTTCAGTTCACCGATGGTATTGAGCAATGAAAGAAACATGTAACATTAATTCTTATCCTTACACTTTCTACTAAGCTGTATCTAAAACAAGCACGACAGTTATTGTTCTCAGTAATGTCAATATCAATGTGTCCTAGCAGTATTGACCACATCACGCACCGAGTTCCGAGTAGTGAGTACCTAGCATTACATACAAAACACGCCAGAAGATGTGGAACAGCTTCCTTGTTTTATACATGGGTCTTTCTAACTGAAATACAACATCAGCTACATTTAAATCAATAATCACCCCCGTGTGTGTTCCAGGACCCCCATTGTGGGGAAAAAAATAATAGACACGCTGTCTTCCCAACAAAAATGTCGCAGCAGTCGACTAATTGAGGACTTCCTTCAAAGTCGAAGTGCATCTGCCGAAGCAGCAAAGAAAAATCAACTGCTTACACATAAGAAAGTAAAACGGATGTACACGCAAAAGTCAGGCCCTGGCACAAAGCCAAAGTCAAATGGACCAACAGCCAAGACTTAACAGACCAAGAAGACGTAGAAATAAATAAGTCGAAGAAATAAAGAAAGAAGAAGGATGCCACAGGGGAGAAGACGAAGAAGGTCGAGGAAGGAGTAATATGGGTGTTGTGACAACATCTCACTTCAGCAACGGAAATCTGAAACCTGGGACAGTCCATCTCCCCGGCCAGGTTGTCGCACTCGTCCTCCGTGACCGCACGTGCTGTCAGAAGGTCATGTTTGTTGGCCACCAGCACGATCGGTGTGTCAGAGCCTCGCAGCTGAAAGATCATCTCCTGAAGCAGATAAATAACATTAGTTGAATACAGTGTCTCAGCTGGTGCCAGTACTCCCCATAAAGTATTTAAAACTATGTCTGTACTCGCCTTAATGTGTCTATTATAGTAGCGATGACAAAAAATGATGCATACAAATGTGCCCGAAAAAGTCAAAAAGTGTCTAGCATCTAAACAAATGTATCAGTAATCATCACAGGGTCATATGTGTTAGTGTCACATAACGTTGGTGTCACGTGTCTTTGTTAGGGTTTCCCCCAATGAAACAAATAGACACTTTGAAGTAGTTTAAGTATTGAGATTTCGGCTTGCAATGGTCTAGGCTGTATCCAGCAGCTCCATATAACATCTAGCCTACTTCAGGGGTGAGGCGACTTAGATTATTGCACTACAGAATTTCATAAACATTCCTAGTCGCAACTTAGACTGACCACTACTTGTGAAACCCTCAGACTTGTTAGTACTCCTATGCTAGTCAAATTAATAAAGTATAACATGATTTACAACAATACAACAAATACCCCAGACAACTTCGTCGAATAAGCAATGAAATAGGAAACAAATGGTTCGTCGAGACGATGACATCCAAGAAATCCTATGATACGAAATTTGTTGAGAAAGACTAAGTGCGATAGACTGAATTTCATCCAAGATATCGATAGCATAGCAAAGGAAAGAACGCAGTGGAGAATTATATAAACAAGCCTTATCTTACGTATAACGGCTTGGCAGAATAGTGATGATTAGGGATATTGCTCGACCGCAATCAGAATAGTTCGGTTTCAATCTCCAGAACTGACAGGCCTCGTCAAATACCAGGACACTTCGTTTTCTCGTTCTTTCTTCTTCTTCTTCTTCTTCTTTTTCTTCTTCTTTGTAAACCATTATAATTCCACTTGGACAAATTTAAAATAAACAGCAGACAATTGTCCCGAAACCGTGATGGTAAAAATCAAAATATTTTCTTTGCTGTGCATATTTTTGGACACTTGCAACAAATGTGTAGCTATTATTTTACCAGCTCTACACATATTTCAATTATTATCAAATCTTTAATATAATAGTATTGGAATCTCAAAAAGTAACTAAATACAAAACAAGCTGTAACTAGAATGTTAACAGAGGGAAATATATCTCAAGTACACATTTCGAACAGATTCTTTAACACCGGGAAAGACAATTGTTCAATCCGAACAAGTGACATAATCAACATGGATCGGGAAATACCCCTCCCTCTGTTCAGGTTTATGGTCAAAGTTTGTCTCTGTGTTTAATTATTTTTTTTATATTAGCTCAATTATAGTTATTCCCGTTAGTCACTACTTTCAAATTGGAATTCCAGCTTGTTATGTCATATGGCTAAGGTAGTCAATTGCGTCTAGCAAAACCTAGTCTTTCGACAGGCCTGGTTTGGTGTAGGGTTACCTACCATTCTTTGCTTTATCCAGGTATTGACAAGGGAACTGGTTACTTACCATTCTTTGCTTTATCCAGGTATTGAAAAAGGAACTAGATTGTAAATGAAGGGGAAGTCATAAAGTGTTATTCACGATACATCAAAGGAAAAAACTACTTGTTCTAAAGTAACTGTGCGCCTATGCTCTATTTTGAAATAAATGGCAGACGAAGAGGAATTCATGCGTAGACGATGAAAACTCGTTTAATTTTGTCAATAAAGAAATAAAATAAAAATGGACCTTTAGCTTGTGGGCGTCCTGGTAACTGTGCCGGTCAGTAACGGAGTACATCAAAATAAAGCCATCAGCCCAGCGAATGTGCTTTTCCAATGTGTCCTGTGGCATCTGCAACAAGACAAAATCAGACATAGGTATTACTTTTCAGCCTAATGAACAATATGGATGTACAGACTGGCGTTCACAGAAACAGAAGTAACCATCGACAGGTCTGAAGGAGCGTGTTTTGGCAAAGGCACGACTGAGGATTTAATCACTGTTATGTTATACTGATTAGTTGCTTGTCATTTAGCATCAGTGATCGCAGTTCTCTCCAAACCCTTTCGTTCATTAACATTGTGCATGTGTCCGTGGTGACAGCACTAGCCATGCGACTTAGAATTCTCAGTCTAAACAAAAAAAAAAAAACAAAAAAAAAAAAACCTGCCCGCATCGCAAAAGTGGCCTATAAAGTCAAAATACTTTCTTTGCTGTGCATATTTTTGGACACTAGCAAAAAATGTGTAGCTGTTATTTGACTAGCTCTACAGTGACACAGAAAGTAGTGATATTTTGGCTGACATTATGTATTATCCAGTGATGCATCATAGGTCATCAAGGAGAGACAAAGATAATGCGAATAAATCAGGCAAATGGTAATGTGGTTTCTCTTAATGGCACTCCACTCCAAGACGTGGAGTCGTACACATATATGTCGTTTTCTATCAATGGTAAACAAATCTTCGATATTTTAACGCTGTGAACAAGGACTACCCAGCACCTCTTCTCTGATGTTGTCCCGTTCCTTCACGTTTTTAATTTCCTGGTGTGTTAAAATATTCTCCCTCTCCTCCTCCTCAAAATACCTGGCACATTGACGTGGACTTTCATGTGTGTATATAGAACCTGAACCGTTTTTTACTTTTGATCGTTTTATGTTTTATGATCGTTAGTATGTAATCCAGAATTGGTTCCGTGCCGACTTGTTCTCTTATGATCTAATTCCTGATCTTATCTCTTTTGGTCACTCCTACAGCCCTTCTCAGACATCTCATTTCCGTGGTTACTAATTTTCTTTTATAGTTAAAAAAAAATCCCTTGGCAGTTGTAAATCGAAAAGAGTAGCCTAACGGTTCTGCCCGGGCAAAATTGGGAGTTAAAAATCCACCCAAAGTATTTCAGGATCCTCGCCGGTGCTACAGAGCCTGTGCACTGTGTTGGGCTTCTTCGGTGAGTTAGAAGAAGAGCGGAGTACTTACGGGTTACTACCCGTGTGCCATGACGTTGATCCGTTGTTCAAAACCTCAGACCTCAAACCCCTATGACAGGATAACAGAACATCTAATACTGTATTCTCTGGTCAATCAATACCGCACCGTCTCCACAATCAAAGTTCAGAGAAATGAATCTCAAACAATCTTGGTCTATCGTCCTTGTACAATCTCGCTGACTTGTTTATCTATTTCTTGGAATTATCCTTCCACTTCTACCGCTTTCTTTATCATGCTTTCAACTGTCCTTTCAAGTCTCATTTTCCTAAGTGTTATGTCATAATTATACTATAAAACGGACAATATTTCATTTACTTTTTGGGGGCGATTGGAGTTGGGGAGGGGAGAGGAGGGGGGGGGGGAAGGGTGTAAACTGTTTTTCAACATCTTACTATGCATTTCCAGTCACAGAAAAACCCATGTATTCATATGTGATTGTGTGTGGTAGAAATACGACATAGTAGTATTTATATCTGCAGTCTCTTTCTATAACCTCCCAGTTGCTTGTTCTTTCTCCAGCTTTGTGCGTAATTCTCTCCAAGCTAGCCTCTCTTTTTGTTACTGATACAAGAAGTTACATGTAATGTATTCTGAAGATAAATACAAACCTTAAAGGCAGTATCCAAGATTTCAAGTGTAGCTTCGTCTCGTGTCCCAACCAAGCGATGTGTGTACATCATTTCTGAGAAAAAGAAAAAGAAAAATATCATAAAATGAAATTCGCCTTGCGGTTTCTGGGGCGCTATGGATTGTTGGAAGGAAGGGGGGCCGTGGGGGGGGGAGGGTGGAGGGGTAATTACACCTAGGGCTGCTTAACAAGCATGTCATAAAAGGCGACTTATTAGGGATTTGATAAACTCAGATGTGCTGGACGGAGAAGTGCAGATATCACAGCGTGGCTGTACATCATAAAATTCTTTTTATATTGAATTAAAAATCGACATCACAACACAACGTATAATATAAGAATAAGTTGTATTTTTAAAAAATCGCTCTTTTTCTAGAGTAATTGAAGAAGCAGCAGCAGAAAAGAAGAGGAAGAAGAAGAAGAAGCAGAAGAAGAAGAAGAAGAAGAAGAAGAAGAAGAAGAAGAAGAAGAAGAAGAAGAAGAAGAAGAAGAAGAAGCAGAAGAAGCAGAAGAAGAAGAAGAAGAAGAAGAAGAAGAAGAAGAAGAAGAAGAAGCAGAAGAAGAAGAAGGAGGAGGAGGAGGAGGAGGAGGAGAAGAAGAAGAAGAAGAAGAAGAAGAAGAAGAAGAAGAAGAAGAAGAAGAAGAAGAAGAAGAACAAGAAGAAGAACAAGAACAAGAACAAGAAGAACAAGAAGAAGAAGATGAAGAAGAAGAAGAAATAAATAGTTCTCTTTGTCTTCAAGTGGCTTTAATTTTATATTGTTACCCGAAACGGCACTGATCATAAGGCATAGAACAAGCTCACATAGTGACAAATAAATTATCAAAAACTAAAAGCAGGCAACACTTGTGTTTCATATTGACGTTGCACACAACACGCGCCTACAGGTGTAGAAGTCACACAGTTTCTTACATCCATCACAGCTGCCTGTGAGAACTCAATTAGGCATGGTTCCTACAAAACACCATCTGTCACTGGCCAGAGATTCTGGACACTTTCTTTTTAGCTTTTTTGTATTATGTATATTTTGTTTTTATGAAGTCTAATGCTTGGTTGTAACATTAGGATATGGGAAATAAATCAACAAACAAATAAAGTCTCATTATTCATTGAATCACAGGAAATTAGCATCAATTAAACGATACTCTACAATTAAAATGTATTTATATTAGAACCCACAGGGGAATAAGAATTAAAAAAAAAAAAAAAAAAACCACATGTAAAAGGGAGTTGGAGAATGAAGTTAGAAAGACGGGGAGGACATGGGAAGAGCTGCATGCGATAGCAAAGGATAGAACGCTTGGCGTGAGTTAGTTGAGGGTCTATGCTCCACTAGGAGCTAGAAAGGAAGAAAAAGAATAAACGAGACTCTAGGCCCGAGCTTTCCCAATTGTTCATGTTGGCGCTATACTTTTTTAGACACACGTTTCCTTGCTAAGAGCGAGTGGATAAAATCCTTGAAAAGGTCTTAGCTCAGCAGGGTTAACTATTTAGCACACCAAGCACGTGCTCATGGCATCACAAAGGATGGGGGTGCAACATACATGCTCAGTAGCCTTGGAGATGAGCGTCCACTTTTTCAACTTAAGTATATTAAACAAAACACAAATCCCACCAGAACAACAATTGCAACAAGGCAAGCTGGAAGCCTTGTCTCTATTAAGTATGTAAGCAGATGTGTTACACAAGATGCATTTTACGGATCTGAGCCCATATACTAATTCGACGGCTTGGGGAGAGCAGCAAGGGGTGGGGGGGGGGGGGGGGGGTGGTATCAAAATCTAATAAGTGCTTGGAGGGGGGGGGGGGAGGGGTACCAAAAGAAATATGTTGTGCTTAAAACATCAAGGGGTCTCAAACCGTCTTGCCTGATCCCCCCGCCTCCCCACAGCTTCCAACGCCACTGCGGTGGGTATCGAAAGCCTTTCAGTGCCAGACCGATAGACAGTGTTCCAGTTGCAATGGAAACAGAGACTGCCGGAAAGTGACCTAGAGTACCAAGTGCTTCAAATAGCTGCATGATCAAAGCCGCGGTAAGAAAATGTGGCTGACATGACATTGATGACATAACCCATAAAGTGTGGAAGTTCTTTACAGTGTAATGAATATCTAATACACAATGCTTTTCGACGCGTAGACAAAGAGCTTTTACATTAACTAAGCAACAACCTCTCATCCTGAATTTTATTGATTTTATTGGACTTTTTGGAATGCTGCGAAATGGCCGCCAACATAATACGCATCATTAAAACTTTATTTGATGGTTCAGCATGTTCAGTACGGACTGAAAATGGTCTAAGCGACTGATTTTATGATGGACACAGAGGTAAAACGCGGCGGCATTCTAACCCGCTTGTTGTTCGACGTAGTCAATGACTGGGTAATGATAAAATGTTGCAAAGGCAATATTGGCAGAGAACAGACAACAAAAAGATCTCGATTTCGCAGATCATACTGTTTTGTTAAGTAAAAATAACAAAGATATACAAAGAAAAACAGACGATTTGTCGTAATCAGCATCAAGAATAGGACTGCAAATTAGATATTAAAAAAAAAAAAAAAAAAAATATGTTGAAGATATCAACAACAGACCGTGTAGATGTCATACTAGAGAACAAACCAAAAAAAAAAAAAAGATACATTAGGCACACTCTGGGACGAAATGAGCAAAACAATACAAAACAATCACAGAAATGGGAAATACACGTTCTGAAAAAAAAGAGGACATCTAAGGAAACCATGTGAAGAATATTATTACAACACAACAGAATGATGGGCACTACTGCATGTCAGAAATCGAGAGAGTTGCATGCAATAGAGTGGAGCCCCATGTACCGTCTATGTACACAAAGGATGATGATGATGATGATAATGAAGTCTGTCATTACAACTTTAACGATTAGTAAATACGTCGAAAAAGTCTTCAAAGCGACGGAATGTATTTTTTTTAGTACGGAAACACACCTAAAATTTGATGGACAATAACTATGTGCAACCTAGAAGGCAATGACAATCAAACTACTGCAGTAGTAGTAGTAGTAACAATGATGGTTATTCTTGTAAGAAAAGAAAAGGGAGAAGAAGAAGCCTAGGAAAAAGAAGAAGTAGAAGAAGAAAAACAACAACAAAAATAATAGCTAAGCGCAGAAGAAACCTTTCCTACACATATTTCACTTCTACAAATGAAACATTCATTTTTTTGCAGTTTGTACAGCTTTGGCAATCTAAACACCAATTCGTCAGACGAGATTTAAATATCGGTTTCCGAAACAATTTTCAAGCAAACAACATACCAACGGACTCCAGTTAGCTCAAATCTTGGATTATTTATGTACCCTTCACCGTAAACTGCTCATTATGTTTGAAACATACTGGTATGTTTCCGTCCACAGTTAAAAGCACAGTACAGATGATCTAATCTAGGGCAATTAACGCTAAGAGCCATGGCGTTTTTAACGAGCCATGAAACATGTATCAGACAGCTGGAAGCGTCGCTTTTGTTTGCCGCGAATGATGTATAGTATTTGTAAAAGATTAAGCTACAGTCTAAAGCGGTGAACTCAACAGAGGCGGGAAAGAGAAAAATGAACACGGAGTTTAATGACCTATGGTATATGAAAAGGACACTTTGCCTGGTATTCAGGCTTATTGGTTTGTCTTCAAGTATATTGCTGTTACACACACACATACGCACACACACACACACGCGCGCACTCCCATACAAGCACGCACTCACACACACACAAACACATAATGTTTTTGCTCCCTCAAGGGTCTCATTCTGTTTATTTATATGTATATAGGGCTAGACGTATATTTTATAGACCAGTCGGCACTCAGAGGGTGATGCGGTCAACATCACGCCGGCAGCCTTTACTTTCCAGCACTTAACCTACGACTTTACATTTAGGGCTTGGGTCGATCTGAGAGCCAAAGTCATTTTTGAAGCAAATGTTCGGTTCCTTCAGGACCTGAACCCTAGACCATCGGATGGGCAGGCGAGTGTAGCGAGAAAGAGAAACTAGATAAATTCATTATTTTGAGTTTGAAAACTCAAGCTGTCACACTTTAACAAATATCTTGAAAAACTCATGTACGGATTAACGCGAGTTTTTGCATGATTAGATTTCCCTTGTCTTTAGGATTTTATAGTTTGCAATTGCATCGATACTGCTTTTTCTAAAAACAGCGAATTTCTTTGATCTTTGCTTGACTAATAATTTATGTATCCCTTTTATGTGTGTGTATATATATATATATATATATATATATATATATATATATATATATATATATATATATATATATATATATATATATATATATATATATATTTATACACACACACACACACACACACATATATATATATATATATATATATATATATATATATATATATATATATATATATATATATATATATATATATATATTTATATAGTAATTGACACACGTGTAGAGATTGTTTGGAAATCAGCTCACATGTTTAACGGTACGTAATGATTATTTTGATAGCCTATTCCACACTCAATTAAAACAAAAACCAGCAACTCACGGTCAACTAACACTAGATAACCTTCTGAGAGTGAAACGACTATGAAAGGCGTGCGATTTAATGTTTCCAAAAGTTCCCCCTTTTCAGAATGTTGAGTTCGGAGGGAAAAAAAAGGCAGATTTTTGTAACTGACATAGGGATTATGGTAAAGCCAGTAGCAGGAAAAGTCATGGGAAGTAAAGCCAGTGGCGAAGCGTAATCACATCGCATGAGTAAGCATTAGCAGGTAACGGTTACTATGAGACGGTGTTATGTGATGTTTTCTGCCTCGTCGATTCCTTGCTTAGAATATTCGTGAGCAGCTATCAATGTGAGCAAAAGTAACTGGTCGCTTCCACATGTTACTTAGGGTTTTTAATTAGGGGCGTAAGCTTTTGCGAGCGTTCTTTTTACTTTGGTGGAGACGTAACCTGTGTGTCGTATTTATAATAAAAAGTAAACAGTAATAATAAATAACATTTAAAAAAAAAAAAAAAAAAAAAACACACACACATTTCAAATAACATTTGGTTTAAATCAAGGCGATGATCTGTCCCCACTTTTTTCAACCTGGCCCAGAAATTAAAAAAAAAAAAAAAATTATAAGGAAATTGAAAGAAGAATGTACTACAGACCAGAAATTAGTATATTAAAATGTGGGACGGTCTCCTCAGTATATGCATGAAAGAATTAATAATCTTCATCAGCAGGCAGAATAAAGTCCTTGCCAACTTCAGCCATATCATAATATCAACATGTCAATTCTCACTTCTCCATATCAAAGACAAAATGACCACCCCGGGGAGATGTTTATCAAATATGTAAACGCACCGAAATAACACGACATTTCACATACGTCTCGCCTCACGTGCTTATCGAATTTTTATATGAAATTAAATTCGCCAAATTTGATCTTATCCCAAACTTAAATGAGCTGTCTTCAAGCAAAGCGAGATGTGGGTAAGAAAAAAACAAGCAAAGATGGTTTTGCAGCCTGCAAGCCACAGATAAAATGGCGCGTGCATTTCACGGCCTGCTGGGTTTTCATAAAAATGCAGTTTCTAATCGTTTCTCCAGCTGTGATCCCAGATGTTCTTCTGAAAATTCGTCTTGACATCAAGTGTAAGCCCGGCTATTCCGGTAAGAGAATACACTACCCCTTGCTGATATTACGATCACTGGAGCTGCGGTATTCGTTCTTTGTGTAGAAATACAAATTGATAAAGGATGTTTAAGACGATAAGACTAAAAAGAAAAATACTTTTGTCACTTTTTTTCCGGTCTTTGAAAAACTGCAAGGTCTTCTTTACGTCCCCTTTTACCGCTTCGGGTGTCGAGGGAGATATGAAGTCGTGCTTCGTGCTTTTCTGACTGCTTCGACCATAGACACATCATGGTACTGTAGAGTTTCTCTGATGTTATCATCTGTAGTTCTTCTTGGTCTACCTCTTGCCCTATGTCCCTCTCCTCCTCATGGTAAAGTGCAGAAAAGTCAAAAAAAAAATTAAATTAAATAAAACCGATTGCTTAGCTAAGAGCTGATATCCTAGCACTCGTTATTCCCATAAGCGTTCAGTCCTCATCTTCAGCAGTCAATTCTGATAATGCTAGTAGAAGTTTGATTATTTGTCCAGTTAGCCTTTTCTCAGACTAAAGTGTCGACCGGAACACTGAATCACTCCTAGCTGTACCATTCTCTCCAGATCATTGTGATCATATACCTCCGCACTGTTCACTTTCTCTCTAAGGGCCGTGTCAAGCGCTTGCCATCTATAAATTCACAACACAATTGTGCAAAACTAGCCACTCTGCCTGCCTGTTCATTTCCTAACACACCTGCACTCACAGTGAAAATTATCAAAATAATGCCAAATACCCGGTGTCTCTAAATCGAGATTTGCCACTCTGCACAGTGCATGACTATTTCCACCTTTCATAACATGCTTCGTGAGTCGCTTACAATCACATTTGTTTCAGCTGGTGCTCAAATCAGCGGAAAGCTACTTTGACCGCCTCCACCCCCATTCTCAAACTAGATATTGTAATTAAGATAAGATCAAATGAAGTGAATTTAAGTAAAGTAAAATAATGTAAAGGGAAGCCAATGCAGGCCGAGCCAGGCAAATCCTAAAAGTCCTTTTCAGGATAATTAGATTTCGCCTCCCAATACAGACAGTGTTAAATTCAAGACGTGAGCCCACGTCGTAAGAAAAGAAATAAACTAAAACCGCAAAGAAACAAGGATACAATTAAAACCAGGCTCTCGTGACAGGTTGAAGCAGTGCGAGTTTTTTTTTTTTAAGTCAAGTGTAAAGGGAAGTACTGTAAAGTAAATTATTATACATAAAGTAAAGTAAAGCAGAACAAACGGATGCAAAGGGACCTGAAATAATGTAGAGCAAAGTATCCTTTTGAGGAGTGCTGGGTATGTTATACCAGTCCTGTACATTTTCTGACCAAAGGCACAGACTTGGGATGTGGCCACATACTTTTTTTTGGGGGGTGGGGGGGGGGTGAAACATTACCTGGTTTCCAGTTTAGGTCACACAACAACCATTCAGGCCCTGGCGTGGATTTTAATACACAACTACTAGATGAGCACAGGTCGGCCCAGCCTTAAATAGGTACAAGGTAAAGTTCTGGGAAGTAAAGGCGGCCCGACTGATATTGACCAGTTCACCCATCGAGTTCCAACTGGTCTATAAAATATAGATTGGCCCTTCTGTGTTCAAACACACGAAGGCGTGGAAAGTGGTGACTTACTTCACTTATCAGACGGCGGCACAAGAACCTGAAAAGAGGCTGGGGCGGGACGGGGTTAGTCCCCCCCCCCCCCGCATTGAAGGCCTCACACAAAAAATGCGTATACCACCTGTCATGAAATGAACAGCCACCACACACATTGGACGAGTCGGGACCTGATATCCCCCGCGCTCAGAAAAATTTCAAACTTAGACCCGTCCGGAAAGGTAAATAGTCCCTTATATTGACCTATACCATTATCTGGTAAAATAGTAATTTCTGGACCCTCTGGTTGGTTTGATATATCTTCATTTTCAAACTTGCAACTGTAAGTTGGGTGTTTCTGGTGTTTTATTTGAAAATTAATGGAAACCGGTTTACCCCTTGCTCATGTATACAAGGGAACTTCTTTTCTAGTAACGCCAAGCGTAGTTTGAAGCGGACATTTTTCTGCCTGACTGCCTAGAGAACAGATGTGTTCAACGGACACTCGTAAATTTATACTTTGAGGAGGTGGCCTGTAGTGTCTAGGACATTTTCTAAGCTTGGGTAAGTTAATTATAGTTTACGAGTACCATAAATGATGTCTTTTAAAAAGGGTCACTGCTGTAGATAGAGCGGTATCGGCTATGCGATCGCACAGAGTTCGACCGTTCTTGATGTCCAGAGAACCGGATTTGAACCTTAGACCTTCCCCTGTACAGACTAATTAGTTGGGCTCTACATACCCCACACCATTGGTAAAGATATTGAACCCTACATGTATTCATCCTCTGACCAGGCAACAGAAGTTTGTGCAGTATTAACTGGGACAGAGAATGTAGGTCAGTTTAATCGGCAGCTAGCGCGCTGCTTCGAGTGTGTTTGACACAGATCAATGGGTGCGTAGTGAATGGCCTGAGGAGACGGAAGATATATGGGTACTGACTGTAAACATTGGTGTCTGTGTGCAGATGTGAGGGGGGGGGGGGGGGAGAGAATGATCTATGTGTGATAGTGTCTATCTATCTCCACTATATATATCTGACTTTCCATCTGTTGCACTAGTTACAGACAGATAAATGGAAGGAGACATTGTCTCCTGGTCTTGAGAGTACACTCTGAGGAATGTAGAAGAGGAGCAGAGGTTGGATGAGCTGATGTGTGATGAAAACTGATTACTAATTCTGAGTTCTTTCCTGACAGGATGAGACCTCTGTAGAGATCAGGCAGACGAATCACAGTCCAGCCAACAACCACCAACCCATACCTTTCTATGCACCAAGCATAACCATGTCCTGCCCTGTATGCCAGCACCTCAACATGGCAAGAGCGAGTTTGTGAGCTCCAGGACAAGTGAACAGTTACAGACATTTGTGTACTCCATCTCGAGAACCAGTCTTCAGGAGCTTGGTTGGGCTCTGAGACAGTTTTGTGACCTGACCTGTGAGAGAGACGTGTTGAGTCCCTATGCAGTTTCTGTGTCCTCGATGGTGAGGTAATCCACTGGTACCAGATCAACTAGAAGCAGAGATACCTGAGTCAACTACAGTCGAATCACCATGGACTGAGGGGAGCATCGACCTACGAGCTGGGCTAAGTGATATCATCATCCTGCTCTTTTCCCACAGCTCCTCACAGTTCCCGTGATGAAATCAGGTCCATCTCAAGGAAATCTGGCTGCTTCAATGTCTGGGTCGTGTAACTGAGTCCGGAGTCTATGAACATTCTTAAGAATCTATTCTTTGATACATGTGTATATATTTTGTACTTATTACATACATTCATTTTCATGGCTGACTTAGGTGTCCCTGTTTCACCTTTCTAACTGTTTAGCATTGATGTGTGTTAGTAATAAGTGTTATATGTGTTAACATGGTTATGATAGTAGACTATCACAACCTGGGGGCTAATTTTTTATAGTAGTAGGAATGTCCAGCCAAGTGTGCCTAGGAATAATATATATTTTGTAGTGCCAAAACTTGAGTTGCCCTACTCCAGAAATAAGTTGAGCGTATATTGGCCACGGGGCATCCCTTAGACCAATACGAACCAACGACTCAACATAATTATTTCTGAGTGCTGTTGGTTCTTAAGGAGAAATCCTTAAATCAGGCACGCGACAGGAGTGATATGTGACACCACCCATGCACCACAAACTTGTATAGAAGTTCTCATTATAACATGTTTTTTTTTAAAATGCGGATCCTAATATTTTAAATTATGTGTAACACCTGTTCCACTGTTCACAGTATTTCTAATGAACTATCAAAGCCTTTACTAATACTGTAACTCAGTGTTCTTCCACCGGTCGTCTGCTGACCAGTACCTAGAAATTTGAAAGGTGATCAACTAAAAATGTCCGCCCCAACAATTATCGGCTACATTATTCAGACTCTATATTTCGTATTTTAAAAAATTACTTTCTCGATACCAATTCCATCAATCATTCTCATCAATGTTTGCTATGCGATGAGAAGTGTTCACCTTCTGAAATAAAGGCCCTGGAACCAACTGCCACATAGAAGCACGATTAGGAATTGTAATAAATGCTGCAGGGAGGAGGACAACGGAAAATATTGAACGACGAGGTTAGGACCAACCTTGCAGTTATTGAGATCTACTTATAAATAGCATTTAAAAAAAACACACACACACACAACATAACGGTCATCCTTACCTCACTACCTCCACCCTGTCCCTATACCCCCTCCTCAACACAAATAACAAAATGAACGTGGCGGTTGGAAAACCTTCAACAGCATACAAAAATACAGACAATGCAACAACAACACTTAAAAAACGAGCAATAATGACTACACCCAGGTGGATGAGTCTATACTCATCCAATGCTCATGTCAACCCTTCGGAGGACTCAATGACTTGATTCTCTTTGAACACGCTGTAACCAACATACGACTGTTACTATTAACCGCACACGGCTGATAAATATGTTGTGAGGGGAATCTGAGCGGCTTTGGATGTGTCCGGAGTGCTGTGAAGATAATCTAACTCATAACTCACAACTCATGAGTCTTTACATAGCTCCTACTTATGTTGAGCCCCGCAGCTTCAAACTTCTCAAAGCATACACAAATATGACTATGACAAATCGGCAATCTACACCAGAGAATCTCTCTCTCTCTCTCTCTCTCTCTCTCTCTCTCTCTCTCTCTCTCTCTCTCTCTCTCTCTCTCTCTCTCTCTCTCTCTGCCAGTTTCTTCTATTTCCTCAAAGCACAAAACCTTTGATCTTTAATTATGTTTACTGTCTCCACACCTCTCCAGCAGCGTAGCTTTGAATTCCCATGAACCTGTCTAACATATCGTGTTTGTGTTTACGATCTGGCCTGCTCGCCAGTTTACCTGCTTTTATTCTTTTGTTTGTCCTCGCAAATGTAACGTGTCATTAAATCTTGTTTTTTTCTCGGTTTCTTTTTCTTCAGTGATGTAAACAATAGTAATAGAAGGTAACGGCAGCTTAACAGCAGTTATTACTACTGAGGTGTAAACTGTTATACTTTTACATATTGAAAGCCCTGACTCAGCTATGGTGCGATATCTGCGACATTTCGGCTCAATACCAATACATCCGATTTCAGCAAACCTTTAAATAAATCTTTCCCCTTTTTATTGTTTTTCGCGTTAATCGGCAGTAAACTACAGCGCAACGTTTTTGGTGCAGATCTGTTTTACAGATTTGACTTATTTGAGTGCAGACCGTTGGTTCTCGCCTCTCAGGCCTACGTTCTCTGACTCAGAAGGAAGCAGTTCTAATTAGTCACCTTTTACGACATGCTTTGTTAGGAGAAGAGTGATTCTATCCCTCGCCTCCCTCTCGTGAATATAAGATAACGGAAACCATTAGGGGGAAAAAAACGAACATCCAGCTCTCTCTCTCTCTCCTCTGTCTGTCTGTCTGTCTGTCTGTCTGTCTGTCTGTCTGTCTGTCTGTCTGTCTGTCTGTCTGTCTGTCTGTCTGTCTGTCTGTCTGTCTGTCTGTCTGTCTGTCTGTCTGTCTGTTTCTGTCTCTTTCTCTGTCTGTCTGTCTGTCTGTCTGTCTGTCTGTCTGTCTGTCTGTCTGTCTGTCTGTCTGTCTGTCTGTCTGTCTGTCTGTCTGTCTGTCTGTCTGTCTGTCTGTCTGTCTGTCTGTCTGTCTGTCTGTCTGTCTGTCTGTCTGTCTGTCTATCTGTCTCTCTCTATCTCTCTCTCTATCTCTCTCTCTCTCTCTCTCTCTCTCTCTCTCTCTCTCTCTCTCTCTCTCTGTCATCTGCGTAGCGAAGTTCCAGAATAGGGTTGCCACCAATTTTGAGCGGAACATAACTGTCACAAGTCTGGTCATTTTTTAACATTTCTCATTATATTTTTTGTGTAAGGACAAGAATATGTATTCTATTGACCAGTTGACCTATTTTTCATAAACCATTTGGAACTAGCGGAGGGGGAGGGATGATGGGGTCAACATCACGTCGGGCGCCTTTACTTTCCAGGACTTTATACCTGGTTTCCATTTAAAGGGGGATCGACCTAGGATCCCTGGTCATTTTTGTATGTCCGGTTGCGTTAGGACCTAATCCCACAACCTTCGGATCCACAGACAAACGTCTACCAGCTGCACCTCATGTCACACATAAGACAAGGAACGGCGGTCTCCGTGGCGAAGTGCTCAAGCCTTTTTACCTCGCGCTCTGAATGTCGTGGGTTCGTTTCGCGGTGGCGCCGCTCAGTTCATGGATGCATTTTTTACAGAGTTCCCTGGGAATCGCCGTCAGAGCTAAGAAGGTCGTGCTCTGTGCGAAGCTCTCGCTAGGCAGATAGCTGTTCTGCGGAGAGAGACTAAGCCATTTGGGATATCACCTTTACTTTTTTCTTTACCACAAATAAATTATAAATTTTTACCGATCCGACGATGCCAGACTGTCCAAAATATTTTTGTTTTGGTCTCCGCTTGCCTCTTTTGCCTTCCACCTTCACTGCTGCCATGACAAACTCCAGTTTTGGTCCCTCTTTGAAATAACGTGCCTAAAGAACTAACCGCAACACAAATAAAGTCTCTTGAATGTTAAGAAACTACACGTATGGCGTTGGTCATGATGCCTCAAGCCACAATGTACTTTTTGTTCCTGGCGTTCAGCGACAGTAAAACAGTCCTAGCTGTTCGTCCTAGCACTTGCTTGTTGCGTTCGCATCTGTTTTACAGAGCTTGCTTATTGGGTGCAAACTCTTGGTCGCTTGTCTTTCAGGCAGACGCATTAATGCTTTAAAGGACATGTTAATCATATCTACGTTCACCAGGCTCGTGTTTGTAAACCTATTTCTATGATGACCGCAGAGAGGTAGAGATAGGTAGTGACCAGTATAAGCTTTGATCACGTGGCACCACCAGTTGCAGCTCAGCATATCTGCATTTGGAGTAACAGGGAATAAACAGGCAGATTGGCTTGCTGGCAGGGGCACGATAGGTACAGGACAAACAGTAGATCGGGCAAACATTCTCAATGCTCTCAAGAAGGCAGGACGAGAAGTTGATTCAAGAGGCGACGTTAAATCGGCAGCAGTCAAAAGACTACAAGAACTTTATGTCAAGAAATGTGTGGCAAAACAATGCACTATGCAGGTAGCCAAAGACGATCAGCAAACTAACACAGAGCTGGTGTTATTAGTCGCCACACGCTGAGGAATTTTCTGAAGATGGGATCAGATTGCTTAGGGGCATTGTCCGTAATGCAGTGAGGTTAATCTTTCGATTAACTAACTAACTAACTAACTAACTAACTAACTAACTAACTAACTAACTAACTAACTAACTAACTAACTAACTAACTAACTAACTAACTAACTAACTAACTAACTAACTAACTAGCTAACTAACTAACTAACTAATTACCTAACTAACTAACTAACTAACTAACTAACTAACTAACTAACTAACTAACTAACTAACTAACTAACTAACTAACTAACTAACTAACTAACTATCTAACTAACTAACTAACTGACTAACTAACTAACTAACTAACTAACTAACTAACTAACTAACTAACTAACTAACTAACTAACTAACTAACTAACTAACTAACTAACTAACTAACTAACTGACTAAATAACAACTGCATCCCCGAAATAGCCCAACTTCCCCCATCTCGACGTGCCTAAGAAAACACACAAAACTAGAAACATTCCCTTGCCTGCTGACAGACCTCGCAGGCTATTTAACCCACCGACACTTCGCACAATTTCAACCTCAACTCCCCCGATTACCAAATCTAAATCTTTCTACTTTTCTGACATTCGCTTTCTCTTAACTCTCACAGGAAGACATATGGTTTCGGGCGTTGCGGATAACCCAGATTCTGTAGCAGATTGCTGGTGTACAGCGCTATCCAGGTTTCACAAAATTAATGTTTGAATGTTATCTCCAGCAATAAATTGTATTTTGTGGTGATCTTTCTGGCTAAGTTCCAAACAAACGAAGCAGATGTAAATAAATCATCGCTTTGCCTCGCTGCATAAATAAACAGCGTGGTCACTGAAACAATAACAAAAATAATCAGACTGATATTAAAACGCACGGTCATAAAATGCATTAATAATAACAAAAGCCACGTGGCTATGTGATCAAAGACGGTTACAATTCACCAGTTGTATTACAAAATGCAATGGAAAAGATTACATAGGGTTGTACTAAATAGACTGTGAGTCCTTTGTGATGGGTAGCGCTTGATAGTGTAAATAAAGTTACAGGCGCCGCTACAGAAAAATAACCGCTTTGCTCTTCTTAGCGTTTCAGGTGTTGGTACTTTTTTTTCAGCGTGTTCATCGTTTATTGCGTCATAGTTTCCAGTGTCTGCTGCTTTCGTTAGTTCGTCACCACCATTGTTCCCTGTCTGCAAGCGGTGTTCTTAATTCGTGACTTCGCCTTGTCTTGACTTGTCAACATTCCTGCATCTAACCCTAACTCTAACCGGCTAGTATGCATACATCGATATCAGAGAATGGCCCCTCTCAGGGCCCGCCCCAAAATATGCAAAATTTTGCATCGCACTGCCCAAATTCTGCCTAAGTTCTGCTCAAGAGAAACACCGGCTCAAGCCAAACTTTACGGGTCGCTGAGTGAATTACAGAATACAGTGAAGTTTCCACTAAAGACAACATTGCAGAATAAGATAATCTATTTTGGGCGAACGAAAGAAGAAGATGAAGAGAAAACGAACCATAACCCTAACTTCCCTGCACTGTAGGACCTTCCAGGGCTCCCTAGGAGTTTCCTACCAAATCTCGCTGCCCCCAGAGATAGGGTTGAAAAGCTGAGAAGTACCATAATTCTAATAACAATTATTATTATCGATTATTACTATTGATTATAACAATTATGAATAATTATAATTATTAATATTATTGCATAATTAAACAATGCTTAAGACATTTGAGTCCCTTCCGCCACTAGAATTGTTTTTCGGGGGACGGGAGGCGATGGGCTGAAAGGGTCTCTTCTGCCTTTCTAGCCCCCAATGGAGCATAGGCTCCGAAGCAACTCATGCCAAGTCGTTCTTTCCTTTGCTATCCCATCCAGATCTACACATGTCATCCCCAACTTTTCAATTTCACTCTCCAGCTCCTTATACCACGTGTTTTTTGGCCTTTATTTATTCTATTTCCCTTGTAAGTTTCAGTGCAAAGACATTCTAATTATATTGTTCTCCCGTTTTCTCAACGTGTGTCCTATCCAACGCCAGCGTCCTTTCTTCACCTCTTAGTCCACTGGAGCCTGCTTAGTTCTCTCCCAAAGTTTTACATTAGTGAGTCTATCACACCATTTAATTCTCTCTATTCTATGCAGGTACCACTTAATGAATGTTTGTAGTTTATTAGTAATGACCTTAGTTGTTCTATATGTTCCCTCTCCATGCAACAATATTGACTTTACATTAGAATTAAACATTAAGTTTAGCATTTTGAAAAACTTCTTTTGACCTCCACAAATTCCATAGTGTTTTTGCCTTTCGAATTATCATTTTAATATCTCTGTCAGTTTCCCCATCTTTTTCTACATCACTGCCCAAATAAGTTTACGACTCCACGTCTTAGAGTGGAGTCATTGAGAGAAACCGCATTGCCGTTTGCTAGATTTATTCTCATTATCTTTGTCTTTCCTTTATGGGTTTTCAGACCTAGATGCTGTGATTTCGCATCAAGTATATTTCATTTATCTTGCATCTGATTCCGTGAATGGGACAGAAGAGAAATATCATTAGCAAAGTCCAGATCATCAATCTGTTTTGTAGGGGTCCACTGAATTCCATTCCTGGTGTTCGCAGTTGCGATCTTCATAATCCAGTCTATAGCCAGTAAAAATAGAAGAATGTAACAATTTCGCTGATGTGTTTATGTTGGCATTAATAGCTTCTGCTGGGATACTATATGGACCTGCCGCCTTTTCTTCTTCCAGAAGACTGATAGCATTCCCTTTTTTGGGTGGTAACTCACAGCTGATATCCAGTTCCATTTCTAGAGGTTGGATATCTGGAGGAACCTCTGGGGCTGGTCTAATTAGATGTATTACAAAATATTCAGACTATCTGTCCATTTGATCTATAGTGTTGGTGAGTACCTCTTTTTGACAATTTTGATTGATCCAGTTGGCTGACTATATTTACATAATTATCTACCAACCAAACATGAAATGGCTTCAACCTTGTTTAACTGCGCAACAATAATAAATTATTATTATTATTATTAATATTATTATTATGTGAATGGCGAATTAAAAAAATATTATATTTGAAATGATGTAAAATTCATAAACACATACTAAAAAAGATAATGTTTTTGTCATATTTTTTTGCGAAACTACCCCAAAAGTATACTTAGTTGGATATATTAACATACAAGATGGACTGCGTGGTCTCGAAGCATGGTGTCCGCCTCGAGTGCTTGAGGTTCTGGTTTCAATCCCCAGTAAGGGCTGACATTTTTTCAGGTGGACTTGAAGTTCTAGTAATTCACCCTGGTCTCTGGGTAGTGAGTAGCCTATCGGCTCTGTCAGGGCAAAATTTGGAGTTTAAAATCTACCCAAAGTATTTCAGGATCCTAGTCGGTGCTACAGAGCCTGTGCACTGCGCTGAAATTTTTCTGACTCAGACCTGACTTAGAAGAAGTACGGAGCACTTATGGGTTATATGGGTTACACCCGTGTGCCATAATGTTGATCGGTTGTTCAAAACCTCAAAACCTTAAACTAACATACAAAATGAGCTGATGCTTTAATAGTAACAAAAACAGCATGTCTGTTTGATCAATGAACGTTGTGAATAATAAAAGGGAAGGATAAATAATGCAATATTATTGTTTGATTTGTTTGTGTGGGGAAGGAATCGCGTTTGCTTTTTATTAAACAATCTCCGTAAGTACATCAGTGGAACTTTCACCGTCTGTGGCTTAGGGATTATGAATGTAGATTTGCAACATCGACATAACGAAGTTCCAAGCCAGATACAAGCAGTTTGGCAGATGTTTCTTTTGTGTTGGTCGGTAGTAAGGATTCCAACATCACCTCAGGCAGGTCAGTCCATAACTGCTATCTTTCTGTGTCAGTTGACATCACACGCTGCGTGGTCTCCAGGCATGGCGTCCGCCTCGAGTGCTGGAGGTCCCGGAGACCAACCCCCAGTGAAGGCTGGGATATTTTTTTATGTGGTTTTCTAGTAATTTCCCCTAGTCTTTGTGTAGTAAGATCAGTCGCCCATGTGTATTGCTGCGCACGTTAAAAAAAATCCCTTGGCAGTTGGAGATCGAATAGAGTAGCCTAACGGCGTTGCCCGGGCAAAATTCGGAGTTATAATTCTTCCCAAATTATTTCAGGATCCTCGCTGCTGCTACGCAATTCGAGCACTGTGCTGAAATTCTTTGGGCTCAGGCTTGAGTTAGAAGTAGAACGGAGCACTTATGGGTTACACTTTGGTTCATGATATTGATCCGTTGTATAAACATAAACAAACACAAAATGTCCTTCACCGCCCGTTTTGAAAACTAGTAAAAGCAAATCAGTTTCAGCTAAATCTTGAAGCTCGCACCCGGAAACTTTTGCATTTAACAGCGGGCAGGTGTGCCAACACTAACGCTCTGACACCGGAAAGGCAATTCCGTTGTTGACGCATGGAGTCGATTACGAAAGCCCGCATTGTACACGTATACTGCATAATCACAAACATCAGCATTTCTAATGTGTATTCATCGGAAAAAAGCGGAGAGTTTAGTCAACATAAACTAAAACAACAGATCTGAGGTTGCAAATGAAAGATGGCTGAAACATTTTAGTTCATGAAGCTGTGTGGGGGCTGGCAGAGAAGCGTGCCAGCGTTTGTGATCAGATTAGACGGGGAATAAACTTGCTGCCAAGGTGATAGCATACAGCTGCGGATACACATCGCTTTTTTTGCATTAGAATTATCTCTCTTGTTAGCTTTGTTGTTGTCATTTTCTTTGTTGTTTTTCTCTATCTCATCCTCATCATCATCGTCATCATCATCTTTTTCTTTTTGCTCTTCTTTTGATTCTTTTTCTCCTCCTCCAATACCTCCTCCAATATCTCCAATATTTTCTCTTCTTCCACCTCCTCCTCCGACTATAGTTTTACTTCTTCTTCTTCTTCTTCTTCTTCTTTTCTTCTTCTTTTTCTTCTTCTTCTTCTTCTTCTTCTTCTTCTTCTTCTTCTTCTTCTTCTTCTTCTTCTTCTTCTTCTTCTTCTTCTTCTTCTTCTTCTTCTTCTTCTTCTTCTTCTTCTTCTTCTTCTTCTTCTTCTTCTTCTTCTTCTTCTTCTTCTTCTTTTTCTTTGGTATATTTACTGCAATCTATTGCAGATTGTGACTACGTACGTGCCCGTGGAGACAAATAAGAAGCAAGTAGGTGTTGACAGAGGGGGATAAACAGAAGCACTGTTAAGAAAACAAAAGGAACAATCAAAATGGGAGGTGAGTGAGGAGGCAAAAGAAAGAACTTAAAATGCAGAGGGAAAAAAAATTGGAGGAGCGATATACTTCTAGATAGAAGGAGAGAGATGGAGGTGCCGGGGCGAAAAGAGGGAGGGGGTGTGGGGGAGGTGTGGGGTGTTTTATAAGATGCAAGTACATACAGAGTCACATCAGCGACGTGGTCGCATATGGGCCCGCCGTTAGTCGACTTCGTCGCCGGACGGGACAGTACTTGGGTCTGTGTTTTTTATTCACATCAACACCACTGGAGTCCTTTTCGGGGTTTTTGTGGTGTGCGTTACTAAGCCATTTGATAAGGCGCACATCACCTAGTAAAGTTATGACCTAAAGTTCTCCCCTTCGGGATGCTGGCTGAACGTGACCCTTTTTTTGGGAGGTGTCCAGCAAAGCATCAATCTACGCAAGTAAGGACAGAGGATACATCTTCTTCTTTCTTCTTGTTCACCGGCTGTGAATTCCGGCGGTATGTCACGGTTGTTCGTCCAAAATGGACTTTTGGCTTTCACCTTGACCTGAGTTTTTGCGTGTACATCCGTTTTACTGGCTTATTTGTTTGCAGTACTCGTTCCCCGCCTCTCCGGCAGATGTACTCCGACTTCGGAGGAAAGAGGATACATGATTAGTTTTTAAAAAGAAGAAGAATCAGGCGGACAAAAGTCAAGAGCGGACGAGTTTGGAAGGCGAAGAGGCGATAGAACACACACACACACACACACACACACACACACACACACACACACACACACACACACACAAATAGCGCACGCACATACACATGTATGATGCACACACACACACACAAAGCACAAACAGATGTTAAATATGGGACCCTGAAAGTGCCTTGTGAGCGGGCTCAATGGCAAACTTGTCGACCTCGGGGTGGTGTGCCTGGAGGCGGCCTTGGCACAATTAGGGACAGTATGCCTGTCAACCAGCAAAAACCTAAGAAAGATACAGTGACCGCTTAACTAAGGAGCATGTTAAAAGAGTCATGGAGTTTTATTATTTTGGTTTCCAAATATCCAATCCAATCCAATCCATACATCTAGCGATTATCCGCAGACCACTTGCTAGGATTCTTCAGGCCAGATTTGGCTCTTTGGCCGCAGATAAATATCCCTGACCTACATAAGACCCAAGTCTGCTTAATTGTTTCCTATCAATTGCATTCTTTAATCTACCGCACTTACCAATATAAATTTCATATGATTGTGAAAGATAGTCTTTGTGATGGGTTCACGTGATCACACCTCCCATTTAGACATTATTTAGCAGCACTGGCTCGGTAAACATGCTAAATCTCACCCTATCCACACGTTCTTGCCTGATTACCTTACAACTGATAGCGGTGTCACTTTTCGATACGTGAGATTCCTTGCAGCACTAGCTTATCTCTATCAGGTAATTTTTGCTCAGGAAATAAATTCCACCGTAATGAGACGAGGTCGAAGAAAACAATGAAACACCGGGTAAACAAATGTAATTCTCTTCCTTCCGCTTTCTGCTCCTCCTCTCCACATGATTTTATTTACCGATGAATCTTACTGCTTCATTTGTGAATCCTTCTTCTTCTTATTCATCTTCTTCTTCTTCATCTTTGTTCATCGAGTTTGTGTGGACTCATTTATTAGCATTTTTATTGTGTCTATTGACGAGACTCGAAGGTTTAGTGGGTTTATTTCCATTTCCCACATCTGTATGCCTTGTGAGCAGCAATTTTTTTCTATGTCTCGTCTAACTGTTAGAATAAAACCTGAAGTGGGCTCCTCATGTTGAAGAGGAAGTTAGCCATCTCTTACAATTTTTTTTTAAAAACTTGTAGGTTAAGCAGGAGAAAACAACAATGGTACATTTTCGCAGAGAGGTTATCGCTGGAGTTACTGAGCTCGCGCATTTATGCGAGTCCCTTGACAGGTAACTGGCCTTCTTGTGGAATGAGGCATGTGCAACTTTCTTCAACTTTAAAAAACAAGTAAAGATCCCTTTCCACGCCTTTTAGGCGTATCGGGCATATGGGAAGAGCGCCCATATTTTTTTACAGACCATCAGCACTCTGTGGGTAATGTGGTCAGCATTACGCCGGCTGTCTTTACTTTCCCAGGACAGCCATCTTGGTACCCATTTCAGGCTGGGTCGACCTGCGGCGCCCCGTACCATGATAAAAATCCACGCAGCCAGCAGTGGGTTTCGATCGCGGCACGCTGGCTTACGAGTCTGACTCCCAACGCCTAAGCCACGGACGCCGCCTACAACTTTAAGTGAATTTAGTATCCAGAAGCCATGAGTTGGTAACCTCCAGGCTCGGTATTATGAATATCGCAACCTTTCGGCCTTGATTCCATTGTAAATACTGTAGATCTGGAAGAAAATGTTTCTTTCCTGCTTGTGACGAGCTGGTCTGGACAGCTGTTTCTGCTCTTTTAAGTATTGCTGTGTACTAGTAATATTATTAAATTTTCTTACCTTTTTCTTAATGCTTCATTGTAGCAAAATTATAATTAAAGAGTTGAAAGGTGTAAAAGACGAATGATTGGTAGTGCAAGGGGTAACTCAAGAGTTATTTCCCTCTTTCTCAGACTTCCTATTTCCTTTTAAAATCAGAAATTGACCAGCACAGACTAAAGTTAGTAGTTAGTCTGCGTCTAATTGTCTGTTTGAATTCCTTACCAGGGGTGAGTGAAAAGAATTAGTTTAATTTGACTTATTGCTGTTTATTTCTTTGAAATAATTTCACAGGTTAAACTCTATGAAATGTGATGCTCACGTGGCTTAGAAATCTTTGTGAACTCCCTGATCTTAACTAACTACGTTTATAATCAAGTATATACATGTATGCAAACCTATGATCTATTTGACGATTGAAATAATGTTTATTTGATACTAGAAACGTGCATTGGTATTTTTAATTATTATAATTATATTAATTAAGTGAGTATGTATGTCCTCATGTGAAATCTCGGCCAGTTCCCATTTCCAGCATGGTGAGACAATTAAAAAAGGAATGAAGTGTATATTCATTATACCTAATCTTTACTAAGTTGATTTTACCTCATGGTGATATTAGCTTGATAAACCACTGTCTTGCTTTAATTTAGATTTAGTCAAGATAATTCGGAGACTGGTTTAAGAGCTTGAAAAGTGAATAACACATGAGGGCTAAATTTAATATTCACACTATCGGAGAAGAAGAAGAGAGATGTATGGCCCATGCTTGTAATTATTATTGTTGTATATTATTGTTGCTCGGTTGCCGATCATCTGATAGACTGCGACGCCTAGCGGCACAAGCAGATTTTGACAAAAGAAAAAGAAGTATATATATTTCCCCATTACTAGGAATATATTTCAGTACCACAGCAGGTGGCCTTACAATTGTAATAATTATATTCCACCCTTTTCAACTTCTAAACTCTACTGAATAAGATTTAGCACATGTGTGGAGTTGGATTTAAACTGGAGTGAGTGTTGTATATTTTATGTTAACACTGTGACAGATGGCAAAGCCCATTGTCATCTATGATTGTATTTTGACATCTATCCCAGCACCCAGTTTTATTGATGGAGATATGTCAATCCCATTGAATTTTAAGCTGCATAGCACCTTTTATGAGTTTCCGGCCCATGTAAACCCACTCCCTGATTCTCAATTCTTTGTGATGTGAACCCATGTGGTTGAATTGAGAGCCTATTGTGAAAGGTGACTGTGTGTGTAAGCAGGTTATCTCCTCTAAGGAGTACTAGTGTAAAGACATCAGAACAATTTAACACTGATGAATGTTCTTTCTTATTGTGTGATGTAAACTATTGGGCTAGAGAGTATTCATGAAACTGATGTTTCCTAAATATTTCCCCATCAGGATTATGGACCATGTTCTGTAAACATTCCCATTCTATACCAGTAGAATGTGAACACCTGTTACTATCCTTCTCCATATATATGTGTGTGTAGTGTAACATTATATGAGAACTGGAGGCACTGTTGTCTCCAGTGAGAACTTTCCAAACTGTTTATATAGGGACTGTTCTATTGTTCTAGTTCCAGATGGTAGTTCCAGGTGGGAGTTCCAGAAGTAAATCCCAGCATAGCTGAAGATGCCCGATTGTCCGGACTGGACTGAAAGAGTCGGCCTGCCTGATGTGTCTTCGAAGCTTAGCTAGAAGCTGACCAAAGAAACACAAGCTACAGCTAAGTGGACAGATTTGTCTACTAACCTCATATAAAAGAGATTTTATCTCCACAGCCAATTTAAATATTAGCTAGAATTTTCCAAATAAATGTCACAGTTGTAATGTATCTTCCAGTGTTATGGAGTTATTATAACTGTAATTATTTGTGTCAGTGAACTGAAGAACATTTAAATATACAAGTTTATTAACAGTAGGGAATAAGATGTGGGCAAACCCCTAATCCTCTCATTTAACCAGCAAGGCTGGGGGGTAATATAAATCTGTATGATGATTCACAGTTTGTATTTCCCTCTGTTAATTGCACATAGTGCAGTCGCTTGTTTGAAGCGAATTTACCCGCCACACTGCCTACCCCCGGGATTGAACCCGGGCCACAAGGAGTTCGTCACCCGGTCTCCGCGCAATCCGGTTTAGCCAACTACTCTAGAGAGCCGGGCAACTTTAAGTGAATGAATAATGTTGGACGCTTAGACGTGTGCATTTAAGTCATTTAGTGCCTATGAACGCGTCATGTGGTTTTTCATTATTTCTATTATGAAATGGTTCTTATTTCTCTAGAGTCTCTCCATGTGTCACATTCATTATCATCAAGTGCCTTACCAATTTGCGTGGTTTATATTATGCGTCTCCATACTCTAGGATCGGCAACTGTGAATATCGTTTCGAGTAAAGACAGCCCTCCTTGCTATGAGAGAAGGCTGTGAAGAATCTTTTCTCATTGTCTTCCTCTGTTTTTCTTTCCACAGATCTTTCTCGTGTTTCCAACGTGTATTTACCATTAGGGGTTGTGTAAAAAGCTCCCCTTAGTGCGACGTAGGACCCGGAAAAAGGGCTGTTGGGGGGTGGGGGGGGGGTGGGGGAGTGAGCTGATGTTTCCTGGTCACCTGGTCAGAGTTGTCGCCACGAACTGTGCAGGTTTTGGAGTTTATTTTTCCCCGGACTTTAAAAAAAATCCCATCACCTTACCGAGGAATTGAACCTGGCTCTCCCGATTGAGATTTAATCATTCTTAAAAACTCGGCCAGACGCTCCTCAGTGACAGCAAACCTTTTAAATAAATGATGGGTTGATCAATACCATGTGCCGTGCCGTGTGGCGTCGGCGTTGATGTCTCTTCACAGATACACATCCTTGGTTTTATGGGTTAGCTTTATGGATATTAAATACAAGGCCTGTGTGATGCGGTCAAAATTACCACGATCGTCACTACTTCCCTTAAAACTTTCTGGTACCCGTTTCAACCTGAGTCGACCTAGCAGCCGCAGTAAATATATATATATACTGTTTAAAATCAGTATTCCCAGTGCTGGTTCAAAGTCAAATCATTTACACCGATTGGCAAGCATATAGTCTTAAGCGTTAACCCTTTCCCCTCAAATGGGTGTAGTGCTTCGCTGAAGAAAAAAAAAAAAATAACGCTCAACCAGCATCGCTGAAGGAGGGAGTTTTAAGTTATAATTGTGACAGTGTTATGTGCGCTATATAAAATGGCTTGATACTGCGCGCCACCAAGAGCTTTTGAAAGAGAATCTTGCAGTGATGGTGTGATAAAAGCAGACAGACCCAAGCACTATTCCGACCGGGTAAGAAGTCGTCTACCGGCGAGCCAATGAGCGACCCAGGCGCCGATGTTTCCTGAAATTCTCACAGCTCTCTTTTTAATCCCGCTAAAGGATAGTTTAACCTCAGCACAATGTAGGATCATCATTATCATGTGCTGGCCCGGTAAGCTTAGGATGTCATGTTTCGACATCTTGCTCAAAAACCAGAATGACGCATGGATCAGTTTAATGTTTTTGTCTAACCCCAGCGTGACTGCGTGGTCTCGAGGCCTGGTTTCCGTCTCGAGTGCTAGAGGTTCCGGGTTCAATTCTCGGTAAGGGCAGAGATAATTTTTTTTACGTGGGCTTAGACTTCTAGTAATTCCCACTGGTTTCCGGGTAGTGAGATCGGACGCCCATGTGCATTGTTGAGCAAGTAATCCCTTGGCAGTTGGAAATCGAAAATAGTAACGCTGCCCTAGAAAAATGTGTAGGTAAAATCTACTTAAAGTATTTCAGGATCCTCGCCGGTGTTACAGAGCCTGTGCACTGTGCTGAGTTTCTTCAGTCTTTGTGTTAGAAGAACAACGGAGCGCTTACAGGTTACTACCAATGTGCCATGATGTTGATCTGTTGTTCAAAACTCAAACATGTCTAGCCCCATCTAGTTGGCTAGGCCATTTAGGTATTTATCTCTTTGCCTTTAACTTGCTCTCTCTTCTATCAGTCTGTGGGATAAATCCGACCAAAAATAAACATGATTATCTAACACAATACAATGGCACGGATGTGGGGTTATTAGAAATAGCGACCTATTATGGGTAGACATGTTTGTTTCGTTTTTGTTTTGTTTTTGCTCCACAAAAATAGAAATTAATGGGAACAGCTGGCACCTTTTAGTGTTTTGAGAATAGACTGTCGGCGTGGGAGAGTGATGTATTGTGCAAGCTGTTATCACATCGTGGATATCTGTCAGAAAAAAAGTTAACAGACTGCACTAGAAGCAGAATATATGGAGAGGTATGGTTGCTTGCGTTAGCAGTTAGGACGTTGTAAACAGGATATATGGTGCACTATGAATATTTTTCATGACCTAAATATAGGGTGGGGGAGGGGGCGGGGAGAGGGCGGCTCTAGCTGATACTGCGTTTTGCGAAAATCGATGTAATCCTGTCATTAGATGGTGGCAGATATCGTAGCAGTTGTAAATCCCAACTTAGTGTGCCGACTGTCTTTTTGAGGGTGGCAACGCATAATAATAATAATTATATTATTAAAAAAAAAGGACAAAGGAGCTAACGAACTTTATTTTCAATGGGTCACAAATTGGACACTTAGGTCTGTTCTACTTTCGACTCTTCCAAGCACCATCTTTCACAGAGCAGTTGTATTTTATTTAAAAAAAAAAATGTATTCATATAAAATATGTATATTATAAATATCAAGACCCCCCCCCCCCCCCCAACCCTATAAAAGCATAGGTGGTAAAATGCATGCACACACTCGCGCGCGCGCACACACACCCACAATGCACACGCCCACTTACTCACACACACATACACACAAACTCATATAAATACGCACACCCACATACATACATATACACATATATATGCATATATTCGTGAGGAGGAGGAGAAGTAGAACAATAAAAAGAATAAAAAGTAGTAGTAGTAGTAGTAGTAATAGTAGTAGTAGTAGTAGTAGTAGTAGTAGTAGTAGTAGTAGTAGTAGTAGTAGTAGTAGTAGTAGTAGTAGTAGTAGTAGTAGTAGTAGTAGTAGTAGTAGTAGTAGTAGAAGAAGAATAAGAAGAAGAAGAAGAAGACAAAGTAGGAGGAGGAGATAGAGGAGTAGAAGAAGAAAGGCAATAACAACAATGGATATTAAACATCAGTTGTTGAGATCTGGGATGGGACATTCATCCTAACGCTACCTGGCAAGGCACCAGCTGATAATAATGATGTTCTCTTCTACTCATGCGTGTATACAGCTGCGCATGTTGACCAGCAGTTAAAACAACAACATGCGAGTCAGTTGAAACACACGAGTTGACATCGACACATTACAAAAATTACAGCGGAAGTTAAAATTTACAGAACGCTTAAGGAGTTGTATCCAAGGGAACAGACTCATGTTACAGTAATGTTAACAGCACTGCGATGTCTGTTTGTCAGAAATATAACTTCAAGTCTTCTAGAGGTAAGAAACTATGGATTATATAAATCAATCGGGCGCCGTGTTCACAATACAATTTGTCAGAAGTGGATCTCACTCGCTCTCTGAGATTCCCAAAAGGATTCCCCTTTTGGTCTAGAAAATTCGAAAAGGGGAGCTTTCCCTCACCCCCCCCCCCAATGTTTTCTTTACATCTGCATGCCTAATCGCATTCAAACAGATATAGCGCAATCCAGAGACTAGAATTAAAACCAAGGCTGTAGCCCGCAGGTTAAAAGTTTTCATTCCTCATTTGAATCTGGCACTTATGACAAGAGAACAGAAGTAAAAATCAGTGAAGTCCCTCGTTAGTTCTATTCAAAATGGGCGCTAGGCACGGCCACTGTTTTGAGCCGTGGCAAATGTTTTGCTTCTGCCAGACGGTGGCCATTGCATTTTTGCTCCATTATTAGACTGAAAGGATATAGTTTCGTTGCCCAGCTTTGAGGTGAGAGCATGGCGTGACATTGTGAGCTGCAGATTTCATTTAGAATGTTTTCCGATTGTGACCAACGTGGTGGTGCGAATTGTAGATTCAGAAAATGGCGCGATGCCAGTTGTCGCAATATTGGTGATGCCATTATGTGATTAAAATTGATCGCCTGTGCAACTGCTGATCTGTTGGTGACTTCTGGTAGTGCTACCATCCACGATGAACTGCATTTCTAATGTCTGACTGTTTGTGTTTTAGCTCTTTGGATGACATTCTGTGTGTTTTTCTTTGGTACAGGAGCGGAGCAACTATGAGGTGACCCGTTTGCTATGAAGCTAAGACTAAGATTACTAGATTACCATATTACAAGATTACCAGTTACACCAAGCAGTATTCCGTTACTGCTGTCAGTTCAGGGCAGAGAACTACTACACCAGTCAGAATGCTTTTGGTTCGATCAACACCAGGGATGAGTTTGTGTAACCTGCCTTGGCTTAAAGATCGTCAAAAGCAAAAAAAGGCGTCAGGAGATGTCTTGGGAAGTAAAGTCGGCTTGACTGATGTTTACCACATCACCCATAGCGTACCGACTAGTCTGTTCAAATCAGCCTAGCACCATATGCCCATGCAGTGATATAGGTCCTTTACATCAGTGTTGTTCAACTTTTTCACATCCACTGCCCATGAGAACAGGGAAAACTATTTTGTGGCCCACATGACAGTTAACCAAATACAAATAAAAACAAATGTACATAAAATACCTTGGACAGCCAAAAAGCAGCCCAGATGTTTTGAAAGAGGCGGGAGCCCGACGACAACTTATCATAAACATCAGAAGGAGACAGTCATCATTTTTCGGCCATGTTATCAGAAGAGAGAAACTGGAACATGTTGTGACCACTTAACAGATCTGTGAAAGAAGGGATAGACAAAGAAAACAAGAGAAGTTTCTTGACAGTCTTGTTGCATGGCATAGAGTTGTGTCAGCACACGAACTGACACATGCCTCAGGAGATCGCAGATTGTAGAGAGGAATGATCGCCTAAGCCAGTCTGCAAGGCACCTGATGATGATATACACAGCAGTTTATTTGATAAATCCCATATCACAAAAGTAAATTTTTCAGCTGATAACATATCGTTTGCTTCCCATCCTTGGATTGTTAATCCTACATAATGCAATCAGTAAAGTAAAAGCTTTAAGGGCGTATAGGGCATATAGGGCTAGAGCTATATTTTTATAGACCAATCGGCACAAGATGGGTGAGATGGTTAGCATCACACCGGCCGCCTTTACTTCCCGAGACTGCACCCGGTACCCACTCAATGCTGTGACGACCTGGAGGTCAAGGTCATTTTTGAAAAAAGTCTTGCTGCGCCTGGGAGCGAACCCACGACCTTCCGATCCACATTTAAGCGTCTAGCCGCTACGCCACGGTGACTCCCACATAATGCAATCATTTGAGAGAAAAACTATCTACCCTACCCTGTTACATGATTGGGCAGAAATATTTCGAAGCCCTTTTGAACTTTTCAACAGTCCACCGGTTCACTAACACATTACTTGTTTACATACAGTTCATTTATAAATAGCAGAACATCCCTTTAACGAAGGCTGTCTACTGTGCCTCCGGCGCTGACTTCATGAATATTGCGCGGGGAGACTCTTAATCTATTCCCCGGTATGATTTTCGTCCCGCTCTCTGAATGCCACGATAACAGTTTATACAAGTTTTATAGTTGGCCTCAAAGGGATGACATACTTCGAGCAGAAGAAAGCCAGTGTAACAGATTCACGTCGGTCTTTCGTCGGTGCTAGTAAGCATTTATGCGAGAAACATGTAAGTTACGACATCTAGTGAGAGAATGCCATACTAGAAATTGCTACCGTGTGGGAACACAAGTTCAACTCAATTCGGTCTAACTTAATTCAGTTCAATTCGATTTATATAGGATGTTTGCGAGAACCAAGCGATGTCTGTGAATCTGCAACAATGACCAGACTGCAAGAACAGCAAGTTAAAAGGCGCGTGGCCACACAAGAACACTGCAGGAAGCCAGAGAATAATAAGAAACTTTCATATAACTGGTGTAGCAAGAAGCTACATGCTGCGGGATTTACTAAGGAGGGGATCCGATCACTTATGGACTAAATAGTTTGATGTGTAATGAGGATAATCTGTCGACTAACTAACTAACTAACTAACTAACTAACTAACTAACTAACTAACTAACTAACTAACTAACTAACTAACTAACTAACTAACTAACTAACTAACTAACTAACTAACTAACTAACTAACTAACTAACTAACTAACTAACTAACTAACTAACTAACTAACTGACTGACTAACTAACTAACTAACTAACTAACTAACTAACTAACTAACTAACTGACTGACTAACTAGCTAACTAGCTAGCTAGCTAACTAACTATCATCATTTTTTTTCATTGACACCATTCCGTCTTTCAAGACGAAAGTGTTATATTGGGCTATAAGGAGGCATGAGACTCACATCCCATTGCGATGGCAAGTATAAATAGCAAGACCCGCCCGGGTCAAGAAACTACTACTCTATATAAATCCATACGTCCTTTTTAGGATGAAATTTGTTCTTTTTTTTAAGCCCCACCCTGGCTTTTGCCAGGGGCCGCAATATAGGCAGGCCATAAATATGGCTAATTGTCTGAACGCGGTTTCTGGGACCTCTCCACGGTGATCCTCATCCGCATGGTGACACTTTGTGTCATTGGGTGTTTATCGCTTGTGTGATGTCCTGGTGGGGTAGAAAGTCAGTCAGTCAGTCAGTGTCAAGAAAAGTCTTCCACGATGATAGCATGGGATTTCAGGACCATTGTTAACAACATTTGTGTTTAATCCGTTTCTTTTCAGACGCTCAGCTCTCATTTTTTCTGCAATCATTTCTTTCTTCAGTCACATTCCCTTCCTGATATGCCCTTTCCACATAACACGGTCCATGGCATTTTGTTCCCATGAGTCCGCCTCAATACCTGTATCATTCATATCCCGCTTACATACATCTTTATAACGTAGTAGAGGTCGGCCTCGACATGTTCTTCCTGTCTTTAATTCACCGTAAAGGATGTCCTTATGGATTCTGCCATCCTCCATCCTCCAGGTGTGACCCAGCCACCTAAGCCTTCGTAGACCGAGCATGGAAAAGACTGTTGTAGTACCCGCTACTTCCAGTACCCCAGTGTTTGTGATTTTGTCCTGCCACTTAATGCCAAGTATTATTGTTAGGCATCGCATGTGAAAGCTATTAGGCCATCTCTCTTGGTGCAAATAGGTTGACCAAGTTTCACTGCCACAAAGCAGAGTGCTGAAAACAAAAAGTATGATAGACAAGGTTTTTGTTTTAATTGTGAGCTTTTTGTTTTCCCAAACTCTTTTTGTCAATCTGCTCATCGGTGTTGCTGCCTTACCTATCCTGATGTTGATTTCTTGGTCCAGCGATAGTCTACTATTTACTGTGGAACCCAGATAGGTAAAATGGTCTACTGTCTCAAGCTCTTCACCGTCAATGTAGACTGTAGGTCTGTCATTGACACCTTGCACCGTAACCTTTGTGTTCTTTTTGCTGACTGTTAGTCCAAATTCACAGCACGCATCAGATATGGCAGATAGTAAACATTGCAGCTCCTCCTCTGAGTGCGTGGTTATTGCGGCATCATCTGCAAACAGCAGCTCTCTGATAAGTAAGTACCTTTCTTATCCTGGTTTTGGCCTTCAGCCTGCGTGCATTGTTAAGGCTGCTGTCAGATCGAGAATGAATGAAAATACCACCCTCCTGATCTAGAAAGGATTGTGTCAAA
>CAJHNH020000315.1:260000-291933 GCA_905116865.2 Candidula unifasciata
GATAGATAGATAGATAGATAGATAGATAGATAGATAGATAGATAGACAAATGGGGTTGTATAGATTGATCGATGGATAGAAGGATGGATAGATGCATAGATAGACAGATAGGTGACTGATAGATAGACGAGTGTACAAGGATATAATGGAAGGGTGGATCTACTTGGTTAATGGATAAAATTGAAGCCTGTAATCAAGCTGATCAATAACTGGACGGATGACTGAAAGACAGACTTTATTGTCTGGCAGACAACTACATAGGCAGTTCGTCGGGTAGGAATATAGGCACAGGAACCTGGCCAAGTCCTTCCCCACCCACTCACCACAAAATAATTACGAGGGGCTTTAAACACCCCCCCCCCCCACCTTTCCTCTTCAGAAAACTTGCCAGGTAACTAAGTGATTCTCATATAGTTCATATTATAAAGCATATTGTTATATGTATTAGCCATTTAGCTTACGGCAATAATAATAATTATTATTGCGCACTTAAACAAGTCTTAAACCTCTTGAGTCCTCTCCCATATAAACATTATAAGGAGGCTAAAGCATAAGATTTCTTGGTGGCAGCGCTCCTGGGCAGGAATACATTTTATGAAGCAACAAATGGTAATGGACGATACTTTGTTAAATGAAACAACACGTCTGAGGCTATATGTATTAGTAAGCACAAAGCACTGGGGTTGGTCATCGATGCAAACCTAACCTTCAACTCTCATGTACAAGCAGCTAAAAAGGTCTACTAACATGTAAAAATTAAATACTTTTTTTTCTTCTGAAAACACAAGGTAGGTAGGTAGGTAGTTTTTCCCAAAAGGACATCACAGAAGCGAAAAAAGTGTCGAGAGGTCCCAAAAACCCCTTTCAGCTGTTATGGCCATATCTATGGCCTAGGCCATACTTATGGCCTAGGCCATACTTATGGCCCAGCTATATGCAAGGCCCCCGGCAGAAACCAGGGTGGGGCTTCGGAAAACAAAAAATTGCATTCCACATGGGGACGATTTTTAGAACAAATACACAAGAAAGATTTTCTATATTTCTCACTTCTAGACATATAAACTATTGCTCTACAATAGGGGATGGCTGTTCCAGTTCTGTTATCAAGCGGCTTACATCACTGCAAAAACGCGTCATTCGTTTAATAAGTAACGATCATGAGACAGTTTCGAAACATATCAAGGACTTACGCTGCTACCGCTTCATGAACGTCTACTTTTCAATAAGGTGAAATTTATTTCACAAAATATTACCCTTAAAAAAAAAAAAAAAAGCTTCATGTCACTTATGGCCCTTGTTTAAATATAATGAAAAGCATAGCAAACATCTAAACAGTACACATCCCTAAACCTAAGATAGACTTACAATAAACAAGTTTGGCGTATTCCGCAGCTCAGTTGTGGTAATTTCTTCCACAACAAATCAAAAATATCACAAGTCACTATACGCACAATTAGAATCTGTTTAAATATTATCTAAGCACAGATACATGTCCCCATGAAAGATTTATTACAACTGCTACAGTTTACTGTAGATTGAAATGTGCACATTTCAGTGCTTGTATTGAAATTTCCAATCATGTTGATAATGTTTACTGTTACTTGATGCCTGCATGAAATGATGTAAGGAAGGAGTAAGACTAGAAGGGAGAATGTTAGATGGGTCTACGTGCCCTGTTCTTAACCCCTTGAAAAAAAAAATGTGTTCGTTGGTTCGCTCTATCCGCAAAATCTAATGTTGAAAGACTAAGGCCTCTTCAAAATCGCACTTTATGCCTGGTTTCAGATAGAAAACATATCGTTGAAAACCATATTTTAAGCCGTTCTGCCAGTAAGTAAACGTTTAATTTTTAACAAGGGCAATTTTATTCATACAATTTTGTTTCAAAATACTCAAAATTACCTTTTTTAGTTGATTAAATCCAATTCTATGAACAGCAGCAAGCGACTAAGTTTATTACAATTGTCTAAACATAGAATAGATTTATATAAAACAAGTTTAAATGTCTAAACCTAGAACTGATTTATAAAAAATTTATGGAACCATCTTCTTACTTGGCATGAAAAAATAGTGAGTTCGTATTCATTTAACCGCAGACTTTTTCAGGTAATACTTACAGGTGATTATATGCCACCTTGATTGTAGATAATAACCCATATTGCTTTATCTATTTATAATTACAGTTTGTATGATATGTATGTATCCATGTGTGTGTGACATGTATATGTGTGATATGTATGTATGTGTCAGCGTGTTTGTGTAATTCTGTGTATGTATTAGCTTGTGTATGGGTAATTGTTTAAGTTCGGATGTTTGTGTATGTACGGTTGTTTGTGTATATTTACGTGCTTATGTATGTATGGGTATATTTGAGTGTATGTATGAGCGTAAGTGCATGTGTGTATATGTACGCATGGTATGTGTAAGTGCTGTATGTGTGTGCATGTGTGTGTGAATGTGTATGTGTGAATGTGTGTGTGTGTGAATGTGTGTGTCTGTGTGAGTGCATCTATGTGTGAGTGTCTGCGTGTGTGTATGTATGTATGTATGTATGTATGTATGTATGTATGTATGTATGTATGTATGTATGTATGTATGTATGTATGTATGTATGTATGTATGTATGTATGTATGTATGTATGTATGTATGTATGTATGTATGTATGTATGTATGTATGTATGTATGTGTATGTATGTATGTATGTATGTATGTATGTATGTATGTATGTATGTATGTATGTATGTATGGATGGATGGATGGATGGATGGATGGATGGATGGATGGATGGATGGATGGATGGATGGATGGATGGATGGATGGATGGATGGATGGATGGATGGATGGATGGATGGATGGATGGATGGATGGATGGATGGATGGATGGATGGATGGATGGATGGATGGATGGATGGATGGATGGATGGATGGATGGATGGATGGATGGATGGATGGATGGATGGATGGATGGATGGATGTATGTATGTATGTATGTATGTATGTATGTATGTATGTATGTATGTATGTATGTATGTATGTATGTATGTATGTATGTATGTATGTATGTATGTATGTATGTATGTATGTATATATATATGTATGTATGTATGTATGTATGTATGTATGTGTTTTTGTGTAAGTGAGTGGGTGGGTGTGTGTATGTGTGCGCGCACTCTCTGGTTTGTGTGCATGCAATTTACCACCAATTTGAGTGTTTGGAGAGGCCGAATGTAGGACAGGCAATTTGTCACCCTTCGAAAATAAAGTTCGTTCGCTCGTTCGTTTGTTCTATCTGTTTATCTGTCTGTCTGCTGGTCTGAAACAGGGGAAAAACGAATAGCCTTGTTACAGTTCAAGCTTGATTGATTGAATTAAATGTATATCCACTTTCTCGTTTTACTCTGCACCAAAAGAATAATAAAACATAGTTGGCAGCACTGCGTTTGAGACACATCTTTTGTCCTGCTTATTATCTCAAACATGTGCGCATTAGTCAAACAGTGTGTCCAGGGTACTGTGAAACGTAGTTTCATACACGTCACCAACTAGGGGATGACTACTGGCATTAGGCTTGTTACTTGTCACTATCGACATCCTACTACATCGGTCAGACCTATTCGTGCTCCGTCTTCTGATGCAGCTCCCATCTCAGTGTCTCCATTCTCAACGTGACCATTAGGCGCTAGCTGCCATATCTTCTTTGTTTATCCCCACAACCGGTTCCTGCATGCTTGTCCGCGTTTAATACCCATTTCCAACAGGCGGTTCATTGCCCACATTGCCTTTGTCTCGAAGTCTCTAGAACGCAGCGCATTCAGTATGTCTGCCCTGTCATTATTTCTACCTCTACCAATGTGCTTGCATTACGCTTAAGGACTATATGATGGTAATGTATAAAGAAAGAACAAACATATAACGAAAGTTATTTTATTGAAAATTATCGACAAAATACAGTTATAATAGGAGGTTCTACAGTTTGCAGTGCTAATGCACCAGTCGCTCCTGATCACACAATCCCACACGAAAATGGTCACAGCTCCAGGCAAAAAAAAAAAAAAAAGCAGTTACGCAGGTAACTTCTTCTCCAGTAACAACAACACCTATAACAAACACACAATCAAGCAGACGTAACAAAAACATGTAACAAAGTGCGATATCTAGCTAGCATTGTGTATTGTTATGGCGTGTGGATTGCTGTCTGTAAACTCGTTCAAGAAGCCAGAAAATCGCCAGGTGGAAAACATAAAATAATTTGTTGTGCCTTATCTTCTTCGTATGTGTGTGTACGTGCGCTCGTATATGTGTGCGTGTGTGTGTGTCTGCGTTTATGAGCAGGTATGTTATTAAATTCCTCTAAAAGTATAGATGTTTGGTTAAGGTGACCATTATATCTTGAGCTGAAAACGCGACATCTCATTATTATTTTGAGCTGACAATGGGACATCCCAAGTCACTTTAACCATAACCCTTTTTCTAAGGTCACCGGGGTAAACGGGTTATTTACTCGCTTGATAATTTGATTATAACCTAAACCACTGTCACACACACACACACACACACACACACACACACACACACACAAAGAAACAAAATGCTATATAAAAAAAAAGTAAAGGACCCTTTCCACGCCTTTAGGCGTATAGGGCATATAGGGCTAGACCTATATTTTTATAGACCAACGGCACAAGATGGGTGATGTGGTCAGCATAACGCCGGCCGCCTCTACTTCCCGGGATTGCACCCGGTACCCACTCAAGGCTGGGTCGACCTGGGAGCCAAGGTCAGTTTTGAAGAAAAGTCCGTCTCTACCAGGGAGCGAACCCCACGACCTTCCGATCCGCGGCGCGCGTCTAGCCGCTCTGCCACGGCGACCCCCAAATGCCATATAACTGCGCTGAAAAAAAAATGTGCTACAATTGGAATCCGCATCAACACATTTCAGGCTTAAAAGAATCTCAAACCGAGGAAATCTAATTCGGTCCATTTATAGCTATAAGTGTAAATCCTATTCAAGAGCTAATTCTTAGATTTTAATGTAAAACGGGAAAAACTGACGTGTTTGTGTGTGTGTGTGTGTGTGTACCGACGGGGTGACGTCAGGACACCCCTGAAAAACGGGACTGTCCCAGTGAAAAATGACGTATGATCACCTAATGTCTGGAAGATCAGCTGGTGAACAGAAATGTGTGAAACCTGCAGTGGCCTGTCAAATCAGTTGTCTGACTCCCATTCCCGGTACGGAACACACAATAAACGCCATCTATCATACTTCCAATAGACAGATGTGCTGATCTTCACAGACCGGTCTGTTATATGAAGATATAAGAGTGCATGGGCATTTACAGCTCGCTCTTTAGGTAGAACAGTTCAAGAAGCCAACGGTGCCTTCTCCATGGCTACCAGCAGCATGACGTTGGCGGTAACAGGCTTTCGTGTGGCTAGAATCACAGGACTATTCCTGCGTCAGTTGTGCTGAGTGATTCTTTGAACATGATCCGAAGGGTCCAGGCAGGCTGGTTACGCAGACAGTGGATTAAATCATTGCAAAACTCTCCTGTGTGTGCAGTTATCTTCATATTTGTCCAAGGGAATGTAGGTGTTGATAGTAATGTAAGAGCTGATAGACTGGCAGGTGCCGCAATAATTGAAGTTGGCCGGCCTATGGATCACGAAGACACTGTCAATGCCCTTAGAGAGATAGGACATTCCGAGGATTTTGGCAGCAACGTGTCCACATCACTGCCCAGAATACGAGAATTGGGAGTAAAGATTGGCACAGTCAAGCACGAGAAAGCAGACCGGACGCACACGAAGTCTTGTCAGCCAGCACAGGACTGGCACTATTAACTGTTCGACGGAGCTGAATATGTTAGGGGAATCAGAGCACCTATGGATATATCCGGAGTGCTGTGAAGATAATCCAACTCATAACTCATCACTTGCAATACAGGCTCAATAACCCCTAACCGACACATTACAGACAATAGGTTACTTGTTGAAGCTGTAAGGCACCCCAGTATAACATTGTCTACTGTGGAACAAGGTATCTAGGATTTGTGCCTGTTGTGCCTGCTAAACACGTCATAAACCGTGACTAGAAAGCTGCTAAGACGGGAATCGACAAAATGTGCACAAACACAACTATATGCTTCAATGAAAGTTTGTATCAACAAGGTGCTAAATACAACAAAAGCTTTGACAAGAAAAACTCAACAGGCCAGTTAGAGCTCATCAACAGTCAAGGTCAACATATAACCTGAGATTGGGCAAGAGTAGAACATATGGACCTATCAAAAAATATCTAAAAGTGTACAGAACGAAACGAATATGATAACGTCTGGAAAAAAAGAGGTATACAAATAAGCAAGTTTATAAGAAGAAACTCCACGGGGGAGCATGTACAGCAGGAGTCTACCAAACATCAGTAGAAGTGATCCCTCGTCCACAATTGTTTCGGCCCACGAGCTCCTAGACAATTTCAGAGGGTGGGCCCACCTGAGTTCATGAAGCTCAGGCTTGATCTGTTCCTGCTGCAGGTGTGTTGGATGTGGATCTTTGCAGGGCCTAAAACTAATAAATCTGTTTTCCAAGAAGAAAGCTTGTTCACGTGAGCAAGATTTTAGGACAGTAACTGATGTGTGGCTTTCGCTTTGGTGTTCAAACCTATTAAATGGTTAAGACTGATTTAAGCTACGATGTAAATATCCATAAGATGTTCAAGAAAAGATATGCTTACTTCCTACAGGCTTCCACAATTTACGACTTTTCAGTTTGTTGTTGTTGTTGTTGTTTCTGCAGATTTGAGTAAAAAATGATCACGTTTTATATCTAGTACGGGAGCATTTTGGAGTATCGAAAGAAATCGAAGTATGGATCGGTTGTAGTCTGCTTCCATCCATTCATTCATTTACTATCCATGGGATAAAAGGGGTATATGGGCATTCATGTAACATCAATCGAATGACAGGCCTTTCTACTATACACCATGTGTGTACCTTAAAACATGGCAACAATATAAGGTAACTGATGCTTGAAAACACCTGCTTGTTTGCAGATACAAGTAAATCAACCACTGGGTGCAACAGAAACAAATAATGCGTAACAGATAACTGCCAAGTAGATGCACATGAAATGCACATTTGCAACACGATTTTACGACATGAGGCGAACAGCGCCTGTTAAGTCTGACATCATTTAACTCTTCTTGCATCGATAGCACAATATATATTGTACTGGATACTTCAGGCACAACATAAACAGATGGGGGACTTTAGGGACTGTAGAAACAGGATATATAACAAACAAATAAATAGACTTGTAATGATTGGCACTACTAGAAAGAAGTTAAAAGATAGAACACAACAGACAACATAACCACCGAAATGTCGTTTGAAAACTTTTAAATTCCCGTTGGCTCCTTTAGATGTTGCATGTCCCAACGCCGTTCGAGCTGTTACGTGAACTGTCTCACATTCAATAATTCCTTCAGACCCACAAGGAGTGTATAGCTGAAGTAGTAGCTCCGCGAGAGTTAACTCATTACAGGTACGTTCTGGTATGTTGTCACAATCGACTTCTTTGCACACTAGGAATTCCCATGCGTTCTCAGTCCTCCGATGCAGCAGCTATTCCAAGGTACCTCTACTGACTATTCCTGAGGAGTTGCTTATATTATCTCCTGTTTTCCCCCCAAAGGTGACACAGACGTGCTTTATCAAGCTTAACTCCTCGGTCACGCAGTCGTGTTAGCGTCAGAGATTCACCATTATCCCCCCAGTCTAGTCCGCACAGCCTTGGGTTCAACATAAATTGGAGACACCAGACCTTAAACTTTCCGATTAGCCTGCTACGCTCAATCGCGAGCAGGCCTGTAGCCAGTGACTCGTGTGCTGGTGATATCAGCTCTGCCCATACCATTCACGTTTGCATTGCTGCATTACTTGCCAGCTGGTCAGCTCTTTCATTACCATTTACTCCTGCGTGCCCAGAGGTGTAGATTCAGATGATGGAGGTTAACTGCGACTTCTGGATGCTTTCTAAACATCCGAACACAGTCTACCTGTAGCTATTTTCTGAAGCGTGTTTATTGTCAGTCTGATACAATGACTACCTGTGTGGCTGTTTGCTTTAATGCCAATGCTAGTGCTCTAGAAGCAGATGCTATCTCCGTAGTAGTGTTTGACGTGGTTGCCTAGCAAGCGGCGCTGTCCTCTTGTATTGTTTTCCCATTCTTTGTGATGTGTATGTACATGCTGATCTTGAACCACGCTTCATGGACCAATCTGTGTAAATGATGACGTCTTCTTGGCGTAAATGCTGATCAAACAGTGCCCCAATCTTGGCGTCTACTGTGGAAGGTATCTGACTCCTGCACCACCTGCCTAGTGTTATGACAACCTTAGACGAGTCATGCATGTCTTCTGCTGTATATTATTAAAGTTGTATGTGCCCTGATGTCTGGAAGAAAAGGCATGAATTGACCAGCAAGAAGGTTGACACTGTGTGAAGGATATATTGGACATGCACATGCATAAGGCATACAAACTGGGAAAAAGTACCATACAGACGCATTCCCGTTATAAGTATGTTTGTTTGCGTTCACTGGTTGTTAACATGAGCGAAAAGTACCGGTTATTCGTCCACTTCTAATGTTTTGTTTTGTTTCAGTATTTATGTTTTGTGTGCGTGACTGTTTTACAGATCTGGGTTATTTGTACTCGACTGTTTGTTTCTTTCCTCTCAGGCAGATGCACTCCAACTTCAACGGAAACACCAACAAATTAGTCGCCTACGAGTTAGAAAGGCAGTAAGTCTATTCTACCCCGCCCCCAGCCTCCCAACGTGGGGCCCCGAAACCCACACGGCGGCCGCCTGTGACGAGCGATTAGAGCGAGGCTATCTGCAAGACGATACGCATGCGTACATAGGCTTACCTGTATTCGGTGCATAGTCGCCGATATATCTCTTGGTAATGTACCGAACTGTGAACGCTGAAACAGAAAGACAGTAGACAATACACATTAGCTATTGTTTCATAAACTGTCAACACTCCTAATGGCGTTAGTCTTAAAATTTGCTCCTTCAGTACTAGACTGATCTAGAAGTCACATCAGCGGAGTGGCTAGTTTGTCCGCACAAGGGTCACTTAAGGTTAACTGAATGGCCCATGTTGACGGAGTGGCTTCAGAGATGGAAGTGGCAATAATACCACTGATCTAGCATATTTTTTTTAAAAGAAAAACCTATTGTATTCTTCTTTTCTCCAATGAGCACAGGACTTCTTCCAACTCGCGAAACAGTTATTTCCTTCAGTATCGCGTGGAACTAGTCTCATGTCCTTCTCGTCCTGTTTGCCTCATTTTCTGATTCTTTTCTCTGTGTGTTTTTTGTTTAATTTTGGGACTGCATTTATTAATCTGACACTTTGAGTTCCAGTACGACAAGGCCTATTATACTGAGCAACAATGTGGAATTAAAATCAAGAGCGTTAGTCCAGAAAACACGTTCAGAATTATGAACAGAAGGATGCCATCAGATTGAAGACATCTCACAGAAAAGAGAATAAGGCACACAAAAAGAACTGATCTGAATCACGGATAATTAGTAAAATGGGCCCCATAGTTTCTTAGAGCCTCAAATATATAGTGTTTTTTTTTTTCATAATAATACCTAAAATCTATCGGGCAGCCACAATTATTAATCAAGCTGTTTTGAAAGAAACATGACCCGAAGACCACTTACCACAAATATCACAAAAAGCCTATCAGATTTAATTGCGCCAGGTTATGAGGAGAAATAAACTGGTACATGAAAATGGTGTGGAAAGATACACAGGAAGATAAAGCCAGAAGATTCTTGACGGTTCTTAGTCATGACAAGGGAAAGGCGAGTTAGGGTCAGTTCAATTCAGTGGCCGTGAACTCTAGCGGAAAGTTCCGGTTCTGCGTCTACTCCTAGACTTTGGTCTCGATCCAGAACTTGAGTTTTGCATGCACATCTTTATTTGCGGGTCTGCTTATTTGTATGCAGACTGTTGGTTCTTCTCCTCTCAGACAGGTGCGCTTGACTTCGTATGAACTAAATCCCCAATTAATCGCTTTTACGACATGCTTGATAGGAAGGCAGTGGGCCTTTCGTTTTTCCCCAAAATGGGGCCCTGGAGCATAAATGGATATATTTAACTAAGATTTGACATGAAGCACTCTTTGATTTTGTGTTTTTGACTCCCTATTAAATCATATGGTTATATTATACTTTTGTATGCTACTGTAGCTACATTTCTTGTCTTTGTGTAAATAAGTTTCAGGTTAGATTTGTATGTATCCAGTTTAAGAAATTATACTGTGTTTGAGATATAGTTACAGTGTTTTACTATTAATTATTACTATGTTTTTTTCCCCTGTCATTACTATCTAGATGTTTATGTCTTGGGAAATGAAAGGGCTGATTGATAAGTTGGCTGGATCCGCCATCACTGCTAAAGGTCAACCCATGGATCATGCTGATATTAATAGTGCCATCAGAGAAGTGGGCAGAATAGAGGACTTTCGAGACAGCGATTCCACATCGCTTACCAGAATGAAAGACTCGCGAGTTAAGATCGGCATAGTCAAAAAGCGAGAGACACACCAGGTATACAAAAAGACTTATCAATCAACAAAGAACTGGCACTAATAATCATAAGACCCTGCGGTTCATACTGAGCGAAGGATCTGAGCCTGGTCTGGTCTGGTAGTCTGGTAGTCTTAGTTTCAGCTTCATAGCAAACGGGTCACCCCATCTTTGCTCCGCTCCTGTGCCAACGAAAAACTCACAGAATGTTTATCACAGTCCCTTGTGGAAAGATTGACAGACTGCTGTCTCAGCATATCTAGCATACACTCGCATTAAAGCATACGGTAGCCCTCTGAAGTGCTAACACAAACAGTTCAACATTAGAAATGCAGTTCATCATTGATGATAGCAGAACTTGTCGCCAACAGATCAGCAATTGCTCACGCGATCAATTTTAATCACATACGGGCACCGCCAACATTGCACAACAGGCATTGCGCCATTTTCTGAATCTACAATTCACACCACCACGTTGGTCACAGTCGAAAAAACATTCCAAATGCAATCCGCAGCTCACAGTGTCACGCCATGCATTCAACTCAGAAGCTAGGCGACGAAACTATATCCAGTCTACAAATGGAGCAAAAATGCATCGGTCACCGTCCAAAAGAAGCAAAAAAATTTACCACTGTTCGAACAGTGCCGCTGCCAAGCGTCCATTTTAACCGGAAGTCGATTTTGGAAAACGAACGAACTAACTAACTAACTAACTAACTAACTAACTAACTAACTAACTAACTAACTAACTAACTAACTAACTAACTAACTAACTAACTAACTAACTAACTAACTAAGTAACTAACTAACTAACTAACTAACTAACTAACTAACTAACTAACTAACTACTAACTAACTAACTAACTAACTAACTAACTAACTAACTAACTAACTAACTAACTAACTAACTAACTAACTAACTAACTTATTAATTAACTGACTGACTAACTGACTGACTGAGCGACTGACTAACTAACTAACTAACTAACTAACTAACTAACTAACTAACTAACTAACTAACTAACTAACTAACTAACTAACTAACTAACTAACTAACTAACTAACTAACTAACTAACTAACTAACTAACTAACTAACTAACTAACTAACTAACTAACTAACTAACTAACTAACTAACTAACTAACTAACTAGCTAACTAACTAGCTAACTAACTAACTAACTAACTAACTAACTAACTAACTAACTAACTAACTAACTAACTAACTAACTAACTTATTAATTAACTGACTGACTAACTGACTGACTGAGCGACTGACTAACTAACTAACTAACTAACTAGCTAACTAACTAACTAACTAACTAACTAACTAACTAACTAACTAACTAGCTAACTAACTAACTAACTAACTAACTAACTAACTAACTAACTAACTAACTAACTAACTAACTAACTAACTAACTAACTAACTAACTAACTAACTAACTAACTAACTAACTAACTAACTAACTAACTTACTAACTAGCTTACTAACTAACTAACTAACTAACTAACTAACTAACTAACTAACTAACTAACTAACTAACTAACTAACTAACTAACTAACTAACTAACTAACTAACTAACTAACTAACTAACTAACTAACTAACTAACTAACTAACTAACTAACTAACTAACTAACTAACTAACTAACTAACTAACTAACTAACTTATTAATTAACTGACTGACTAACTGACTGACTGAGCGACTGACTAACTAACTAACTAACTAACTAGCTAACTAACTAACTAACTAACTAACTAACTAACTAACTAACTAACTAACTAACTAACTAACTAACTAACTAGCTAACTAACTAACTAACTAACTAAACTAACTAACTAACTAACTAACTAACTAACTAACTAACTAACTAACTAACTAACTAACTAACTAACTAACTAACTAACTAACTAACTAACTAACTAACTAACTAACTAACTAACTAACTAACTAACTAACTAACTAACTAACTAACTAACTAACTAACTAACTAACTAACTAACTAACTAACTAACTAACTAACTAACTAACTAACTAACTAACTAACTAACTAACTAACTAACTAACTAACTAACTAACTAACTAACTAACTAACTAACTAACTAACTAATTAACTAACAAACTAACTTACTAACTAACTAACTAGATAGTCTAGGAATATTTACGCTGTGATGAGGATATGAGACTGAACCCGGAGGTTGCCAACGTTTAAAATACCTATGGCGGTGTCTGTTGCTTTTCGCAGAACCTGTACTATTTACATGAGGCCAAAATTCGAGCCAACAACACGACTTTGTATCTACTTCGAGCTGTGTACACGTCAAAAAGAAATAAGAGAGGAACTACTAGGCACCACGTGACACTTTTCGGATGTAAATTGAGACAGGAATTTAAAAACAAAAAGGGTCCGTAGCCCATTCTGTCTAAGATGAAAATCATGACAGGAAATACTCTCTGGCTGATCTGATTTTAAACGCCGAATCATCCATTCAGTGCTGATTTGTCTATACAATTATGGAGCTGACACCGTAATATGTCCAAGATATCGGCGTATATTACCGAAAGCTAATTTCCAGTGAGAAAAAGAAGAAGAAGAAGAAGAAGAAGAAGAAGAAGAAGAAGAAGTAAAAAGAAGAAAAAGAGGAAGAAGTGAAAGAATATGATGATTATGATGAAAGGAGACAAGTGCTGTCTTTTCACTTAATGTACGATGCACATTAAAAAAAAAAAAAAAAAATAATAAGTAATATCTTGACCGCAGCGACAAACACCGATGGAAAAGGCAAACGTTGATGTGGTTCATTAGCTAGCCCTGTGCTTTTTGTTTTTCACTGTCGAAATCTGGTTTGTTGCAACGTGTGAGTGATTTATAATAAAGGCAAAAATAAATACTCCCACTAGCTGCAAGATTGGTGCTGTGATCTATTTTTTTTGAAGCATAAAAACAACAGTAGTGCAGAAATTCACAGGCAACTTATTGAGGTTTATGGGCCAGATTTTCTGACTGACAGTATTGTTAGGAAATGGTGTCGAATGTTTAAAGAAGGGCGAACAAATATCCCTGGGGAAAATCGTAGCGGTCGGGAAGTGTGGAAACAAACGATTTGGTCGAAGAAGTGAAGCAAAAAAAAAAAAAAAATTATATTCAGTGATTTACGACATTGTGACACCCCCCCCCCCCCCAAAAAAAAAAAAAAACCCTGAAAAAAAAAAAAAACTGTGCATTTAAAACAAAAGACGTGGGTTGCCATTGACTAGAATTATGCTTTTGCCCGATAATGCTCGATTTTGTGTCGCAGATGCTGTCGCAGAAATTTCACAGGGAAATTGTTGACCACCCGCCCTACAGCCTGATCTGGCGCCAAGTGATTACCACTTTTTCATGCACCCAAAGAAGTCGCTGGCATACAAGAGGTTTAAACCCCACGATCAACTACAGACAGGCGTTAATGACTGGTTGAAGACACTGACGGCAGACTTCTATGACACTGGAATTAGGAACCTCGCGCCCCGATACCAAAAAAGTGATGAGGTCAGTGGTGATGATGTTGAGAATTAATGTAGATGTATGATTCACTTCTGGCTGGAATAAATCATTTTTATATACGATGGTTTTTAAAAAAAAAAATGTGTATACCTGGACTTACTTAAAAAACACGCCTCGTACAAATGGGATCTCCAATTCTGACTCAGAAAGTGCAGAAGCAAAGACTAGAAAAAAGACATTGAAGGAAGTGAAGAAGCACACAAAGAGAGAATTTCCTTAACGACTACACACGATTTACCTTACAGTGTCATATTAGTACAAGAAAACAAAAGAGACTGGAGCAACGAAATATCAATGCTAGCGAGACGAAACAAAACAAAACAACATCAGATACAAATGCAATTTTAAAGACGGTTCTTGTATATATAAAAAACAAAAAAACGAAGTTATATAAACGAAATATCAATGCTACCGTGAGACGGGGAAGGGGGCGAACCAGACACGGATGCAATTTTATATGCGGCTTTTGCATTAAAAAAAACGAACTTACATAAACAGTGGAAAACGAAAACACATGTGAATAAAAATAGTTCGTGCGTATGACAAAAGCATTGCCTACATTCCCTGTCAGATATCGCGTCAGTGTTCAGGAGATAAGCCCATGAATAAAAAAAAAAAAACCCCAGTCAGACGATCACAATATTGATAGATAAATATGTGTGTAGATACTTTATCCATTTCCCAGCTTTCCCTTTACAAACATCAGTCAACCAACAGTCGCCCGTTCACCTTTGCCTTTTCCCTTGGCTTTTGCCTGAGGTTTACAGGACATTCAAATAAAGAGCAAAGATGATTGCGAAGCATGTTGGAATTCATGCCTGCTCCTAGACTTGATAAGTGACGAGATGAAACAGGGGGGAGTTTGGACTCCGAGAGCTTGTTTTGTGTGTTGATATGGGTTAGGTGCATGGGTGACGAAAGCTGACTTCAGGAGGGGAGGGCGGGGGTGGGGGGGGGGGGGAGTTGGCTGGGTGTGTGTGTGTTTTTCAGTAGAGAGATTAAATAAACCCTGTCCCACCTTAAGACAACCGGGGAGTAGGGGGGTGGGTGGGGGGATGGGAAGGGGTGAAAAAAAAAAAGGGGGGGGGGGGGGGTTGTGGAAAAAAAAAGGTGCGGGGTGGGCGTAAAAAAATGAATGTCACCGTGCAAATAAATTCTCTTTGAAAGTATTTTGGTTGCATTTGGTGACATCCAACTCCACCAGGACCACACAACGAGCAACAATTACACGGTGACAGAAAGTGCCACTATTCGAATGAGGATCACCCTGAGTCAAGTCGCTGAAACCCCGTTCAACATTTTAATTATATTAGGGCCCACAGCTGTAGCCGGGGTGGGGCTTAAAAAAATATTACATCCTATGTAGGGGGAAGGTAATAATACTCATATTAATAATATTATTAATAAGGAGTAGTAGTATTAGTAGTTTTAGTGGTGGTGGTTGTGGTGGTGGTGGTGATGGTGATGATGGTGGTGGTGGTAGTAGTAGTAGAAGAAGAAAAAGAAGAAGAGGAGGAAGAAGAAGAATAAGAAGAAGAAGAGGAAGAAGAAGAAGAAACAAAGAAGAAGAAGAAGAAGAAGAGGAAGAAGAAGAAGAAGAAGAAGAAGAAGAAGAAGAAGAAGAAGAAGAAGAAGAAGAAGAAGAAGAAGAAGAAGAAGAAGAAGAAGAAGAAGAAGAAGAAGAAGAAGAAGAAGATTGTTCAGTTAAACATTAAAAACAGATTGTATTATTTGTCAGTAAATTGCAGTTTCTTTCCACTAATCAACCACCTCAACCACACACTACTGGGTAGATCCCAGCACGGGATATGTGAGGGGGAGGGAGTTAGGGGTCGGGTGTATAAAACAACAATCATCTGTATCATATCTATATAAAACAACAATCATCAGTATAAAATCTATATAAAACAACAATCATCAGTACAATATCTATATAAAACAACAATCATCAGTACAATATCTATATAAAACAACAATCATCTGTATAATATCTATATAAAACAACAATCATCTGTATAATATCTATATAAAACAACAACCATCTGTATCATATCTCTAATGCTACTAAAGATCTAGTTTCAAATATACTTTAATTATATACATGCTTCCATGCCCGGCTCTCTAGCGTAGTTGGCTAAACCGGACTGCGCGGTGACCGCGTGACGAACTCCTTGTGGTCCGGGTTCACGCCCGGGGTTAGGCAGAAAAGCCGCATTTCTCCCAGATTTACGGTATTTATCATGGAATCAACGCCGAAGGGTTGCGATATACATAAAACAAAGCCTAAGGGTTAACAACTCATGGCTTCTGGATACTAAAAAAAAAAAAAAAATACATGCCTCCAGTCTGCTTCTATTCGCAGGTTACATTTAACAGAGCACTAAAATAAGTTGACGCAAAGATATGAGTGTATCTACACGACCATGCAGGTTACAGGTATGTCAGATCAAACGATCTTCGATTGCCAGAACGTTCTTGCACTTGGTTGTAAGGGTTAGGCGTAAAATTAAGTTTCATTCCTAGCAAACAGACACGACACTGATGTATTTAGTGAGTCCCTTGTAGAGGTTTAAAAAAAAAAAAAAACGCGATAACACTGCACTATACTTAGCATGTCGTTGAATGTTGAATTAGAATCGACATCACAGCACTCGGGACACTTCCATAAGTGCTCAGTCCTTATCTTCAGCAGCAAGCGAAGAGTTTCAATTTCAATGGTACCAATAATCGTCTGATTGTATATCCGTCTCATCCTTCCACTGAGTGTTGCGCGTCGGCCAGATCCCCTGGTACTTAGCATGTCGTAAAAGGTAATAAACAGATAGCTACTCATTCATTCGAGTCGTCGTGGTGTAGCGGCTAGGTGTTCGCCTGCGGATCAAACAGTTGTGGGTTTCGGACCCTTTCTGGAAAATAACCTTGCCTCTCAGCTCGACCAAGCTTTGCGTGGGCACCATATACAGTCCTTGGAGAGTAATGGCTAACGGATGTGGTAAAGAGTCCTTTCCCTTTCAATTTGTACTACCCAGTCGTGTAGAAAGATTCAGCCACACACGCGCGATCGCACACACACACACACAGATACACACACACAGACAGACACAAGCACACACACACAAAACTACACTATCACCATCACCTCCATCTTCATAATCATCATGTGCTGTGCAGGTAAGCGTATGATGTTTTGTTTTACCATCTCACACGATCACCATAATCAGGGATCAGGTCTGTCTTTAGATCTCGCCCCGCCTATAAGGCCAAACCATTCATGTACTTGATCTCGCAGCCTTCCCCTCACTCTCTTTCCATCAATCTAACCGGGCGTTCACCACGTTCCCGAGTCCATTCGAGTCAATAACCTGTCCGTGACACACCCAGTGCCTACACCTAATTTCTTTTGAAACCGATCTGCGCCTTTCATCTGTCTGGAGGAAAACTTCCTCGTTGTTGTTTTTTTTCCTCCGTTTTTTCAATCATGCCGTGATATTGTTTATGAGAAGGAGAAAACTGGAGTTCATAGTGACGGTAGGAAAGATGGATCGGAGGAGAGGCAGAGGAAGTCGTGAGAACAGATGCTGGACAGTTTGCCATCTTGGCATGGACGATCATCTGTGTCAGAGTTGACTAAAAGTACACGAGACAGAAGGTTGTGGATAGACATGACTACCAGAGCCACATATTCATATTCTTCTCGATGAAACACTATCATCATCATCATCATCATCATCATCATCGTCGCCATCATCATTATCATCATCGTCCATCATCATCATCATAAGGTGCCTTGCCAATTATGCCTCTCCACAATCTGCGATCTACAACAGCGTGTATCAGTTCGTGTGCTGACACTTCTACACACAACGACAAAAAGCTGTCAGGAATCTTCTAGCGTCGTCTTCACCACTTTTTTTTCCCACAGATTTAGTGGTCACAACATGTTCAAGTTGCCTTCTTCTCATAGTATCGCAAACCCTCGTCTCTTTCAAAAACATCTGGGTTGCTCTTTTTGTTGTTGTTGCCGTCCAGGGAATTATGAGGTTTGAGGTTTGAACAACAGATCAACATCATGGCACACGGGTAGTAACCCATAAGTGCTCGATTCTTCTTCTAACTTCCCAGGAAGCTCATCATAGTGCACAGGCTCAGTAGCACCGCTGAAGATCATGAAATACTTTGAGTAGATTTTAAACTCCAAATTTTGCCCAGGCAGCGCCGTTAGGCTACTCTTTTCCATTTCCAACTGCCAAGGGATAGTTTTTACGTGCGGAACAATGCACACGGGCGTCCGATCTCACTACGCAAAAACCAAGGGGAATTACTAGAAGTCCAAGTGCACGTGAAAAAATTACAGCCCATACCAGGAATTGAACCCGGAACCTCTAGCACTCGAGGCGGACACACAGCCACCTCCAAGGAATGATAAGATACATTAATGTTTCTGAATGCTGAGGACAACTAAGTAGTGGCAAACTTGGAATAGTTAGTTAGGTATGTTGTCATATCAGGACTCTTCTCTGGGCAGAAACTAGTTAAAATCTAAAGCTTCCTATTCTTTAAGTCAATGCCGTGTGGCTTTCTTTGATAGTCTTTTCTATCCACAACCTTTTCTGTCTCTCGTACTTTCAGTAAACTCTGGCACAGTAAAAATGTCCAGCATGTTTTCTCTCGGTCTCCGATGCCACTTTTCCTCTCCAACTTTCTTACTGTCACTATGTACTCTAGTTTTCTTCTTTGCATCAAATTAACAAAGAATGTAGATTTGAAAAACGTTAGATTGAGCAAACAATAATAACCACAAAATATAAAGGACATTTATCACATCATTAGTACAACGAGCATATGATGATCAATTCATCTCGGTATTCTTCATGTGATGGGGTCAACATCAAGTAGGCCACCGTAACTTCTCATAAGTTAACCGGGTACCGGGTAGTCTGGATCGACCTCAGAGCCAAGGATATTTTACAGAATACGGATTTGACGCATAATCTTCGGGCCGGAGGGCGAGCGTTTAGCCGCTATGCTACCTCGGCTCTGCGTTCAGAGTGGGACCTGAGGGAGAGACCTGTTACCTACATAACAAGTGTGTCAGAAAATGTGAATAATTAGGGTTGTGCAGAAATCAGCTGTTTTGGGTCAAAAGGAGAACGTATCGCAGGCTGACTGGGAACCACAATACAGTTTGCCGACTGCGCTTTAGATGGCGAATGAAGAATAGAAGCAGGTGATGTGAAGAAGAAGAAGAAGAAGAAGGTGAAAAAGAAAGAAGAAGAAGAAGAAGAAGAAGAATAAGAAGAAGAAGAAGAAGAAGAAGAAGACTAATGGGAGGAGAAGATGGAGGAGGAGGAGAAGGAGGAGGAGAAAAAGGATAAGATAGAATAATAGTAGTAGTAGTAGTAGCAGCAGCAGCAGTAGCAGCAACAGTAGGAGAAGGACGCGGAGGAGAGAAATGTTTGCATGTATCTCTTTATTTTATTACCCACTCATTGATATCTAATGTATATTAGCATATCTGGCAACTAAAAGGCTAGATTAGCATGGTAGTCTTCCCCTTGGAAATTGTGGGGCCTTGTTGTTGGAGGGCTTGGGGGCGGATACACTGCTCCCTAACAAACATGTCGCCACTGACCAGGTGTATTAGTGAACAAGAAGACCCCCATTCCCATATCCTCACCTCTGACTCTCCCCACGATATCTTTTTTTATCTGTGCTTTCTTGTCACTTCTGATTCCCATTTTCTTTATACTGTATTTCTCCATCCGGTTGGTACCTCATCTTTCTTGAATTTCTCAGTTCCCCAATCTATCATCCACTCATCTCTCTCTCTCTCTCTCTCTCTCTCTCTCTCTCTCTCTCTCTCTCTCTCTCTTACCACGTGCTGAAGGATTACCTGCATCTAAGAGAATATGTATCAGTATACGCTATTTAACTCGCGGATATAACACAATCGTTACTGTACGCCTGCAAGAATGTATGGGTTAAAAGAAACGTGGATTTATGTTTGGAACGTTTAAACACCCCCTCCCCCTCCAGCCAAACTCCACCCCCATACACACCTTTCTCAACCCTCTCTCGATAGAAGCCATAACATTGAGCAGAAACGACACAACAGAAATAGCACATCGCTAACACGTCGCTTCTGTTATATATTCATATATTACTTCAGGTGAAGAGAAAGCGTGAAGGCAGACATAGATACAATTCATGCGTGTACGTTCAGCTGGACTGCCAAGATAAAGAATTCCTGGAAATGAACAAGAGGACCAGGTAAGCCGGCACAAAGAAAACAATCGGGGTGACGGTTTCCCCACTAGCCTTAAGTTTTGTTTCACCACCATCGAGAAAATGTCCTACTGGTGTGGGCGATCATGCCTCTTACCAATCTGTGATCTTTAACAGCATGAATCAGTTAGTGTGCTGACATCTCTTCATGCCATGACAGAAGGCTGTCAAGGATCTTCTCATATTGTCTTCCTCTGTCTTTTTTCTCACAAATCTTTCCAGTGGTCATAAAAATGTTCCAGTTTGCTTCTTATAGTCTGATTTAAAAAAAAAAAATGACCACTGTTTCTTTCCGATGTTTTATGATGAGTTGTCTTCAAATCTTGGACAGCCAAACAGAGCAACCAAGAGGTTTTGAAAGAGGCGGGAGCCCGAAGACAACTTATCACAGACATCAGAAGGAGACAGTCATAATTTTCCGGCCATGTAAGCAGAAGAGGGAAAATGGAACATGGTGTGACTACTGGAAATATTTGTTGAGGGAGTGATAGAGGAAGACAACGAGAGAAGATTCTTGACAGTCTTGTTGCATGGCATGGAGGTGTGTCAGCACACGAACTGATACATGCTGCAGGAGATCGCCGATTGTGGGAAGGCATGATCGCCCAAGCCAGTCGGCAAGGCACCAGATGATGATGATGTCTTCGAGCTCCCACCTCTTTCTAAACCTCTGCGTTGCTCTTATTTTTTACTATCGAAGGAATTCTAAGAATTCTTCTGTATAACTAACTTTCGGAGACCTCCAGGTGGTAATATAATAATAATAAAAATAATAATAATAATAATAATATTATGTGCCAAACTGAACAAATTATAATATACATTTGAAATGATATAAAATATATGAAAAAATACTGAAAAAAATTAATTCGATACTTGATGAGGAACCACATAACCCCTTTTGCCAATTTTCTAGTGGGGAGGGAGTGGAGACTGAGCCCACCCCAGTCCTCCCAACCCCACAAAGGTACTAAGACGTGGGGGTGGACTCCAGGTTGGTGTCTGAGATTACAGCAGCCGGCGCCACTTTTGCCACGCCAAGAATGCAAACCTCAGCTGACTTAAGCTATTTCGAAACGCTGTCGGTGCTTCGGAAAGTTGGCTTGTATCTGTCTAGTTCTGTTTTCTGTTCATTTTTAACACGACGGAACGTCGGCAGATGGAGATCTCATGCTTGTTGACCCATTGCCCTGGCCGGTGTTAAATGTGTTCATTGTGACGTTAAGAGTGTGTCACCGTCAAACTAACTTTATCGTATCCTAACAGCAGACCTGTATTAAAGTGGTAAAAGAGGTATGCTTGAAAATTACAGGTATGTAACATAATGATGAAGAAAGAGGAGAAGAAGGAGAATAAGAAGGAAAAAAAAAAAAAAACAACAGAAAAATAAATGACGTGGACGGTCAGTAGTTTTTTTAAATAAAAAGATTTCCTTTTCTGTGTGTGCCCCTTAAAATGGTGGTTGGTACATCGGCGTTTTGTGGTTTACAGCTAGGCTGCTATATCTGCGCCATTTGGCTGAACACATAAGATTCTCGTCACACCTGTGGACAGGAGGTGGGGAGGGGTGAGGGCTATCAGAACCCACACTAGGGACATTTTAAAAATGTAGCCATCAGACTGAAAATGTTGAGCCACCCAGCACAAAGTACAAAGAGCGCTGACACATCCACACACACAAACCGGGCGGGGCGGGGGGGGGATTAAATTATACGTAAGGGTGTCCCTAGAGGACTAATTTAAGTGAATAATAATAACAAAATAGTATGCCGAATGTCACAAAAACAGAACCGCATATCTGAAACAACATAATTTTAAATAAACAAAAACTTAAACAGAGACCTTCTCTGTATGGTTGGGGTGAGGGCGCAGTTTAGCTGTAAATATGTGATGTCTGAGCGCCCCTAAATCTTGTTTGGCTGTGAGGGGGAGGGGACGCTCAAGATGTTTAAGCCCACAGGTCCCGGCGCCCCTGCCAAATGCCGCTCTGCAGAACCTGTGCGGGGAAGGGTTCGAGTCTCAAACTGTGGCGTGGAAATTTGCATAGCCTTAGAATATTTAACAGGCACACCGTGATTCCGTACCTAAAGTAATGTCAGCCAGTATAAATTATTTTAATCAACAGATGTCGACAGATTCGATGTAGACACTTATATTAAGCGCCTGGTTTTGGCCCTCTACAGACTAGTTGCTGAATTTAGGGAAGGAGTGTTGAAATGTCAACACGAGAAGGGCGTATCTTAGACAATCACAAACATCACTTTGAACTCATCCCCCTTGCTTTATTACACCGGGGAGACAGGGAAACTGTGGTCTCAGCTTTTCTTCTCCTTAAAACCTACACCGTGAGGCGTTGGCAGTCATGAGTATCCACAACCTTCTGCCTGGTATACATTCAATCAGTTCTGACACAGATGATCTTCCAAGCCAAGATGTCACACTGACCAGCATCTTCTCTCCCTGTCTCTCTCGGTCTCTTTCCCCCTACAACTTACCCACTGTCACGATGCACTCCAGTTTCATATTTCCAAAAACATTGATTAAGGAATGTAGATTGCATGCTTCTGATGTGGTCTAGGAAAGAAAAGTATTAACTTTGTCTTAATTAACTTAGCTGCATTTCTGTTCTTTTCAGGACATCACAATAACCAGCATTTCTTGGCAACTGTGTGTTTTTCATTGGATCAACATATATTTAGTAGTCTGTCACTACTTGCTGAAAGGTACGATGCTATATATATATATATATATATATATATATATATATATATATATATATATGCTCATATATATATATATGCTCATATATATATATGCTCATATATATATATATATATATATATATATATATATATATATATATATATATATATATATATATATATATATATATATATGTTTGTGTGTGAAGTAAGTTACAGGGTGTTACAGAACCAACGCGCTCTTTGCTTAAGATGTGTTCGTTTAACTCTGTAATACAGAACAGTGTTTTGTATTGCTAAGACCTAGGAAGTCGTTGGGACATACCGTCCTGAACTAAGTATGTTTTATTTCTGTGCCTGTCACTCCCCCCCCCTCTCACCCTCCCACCCTCCCTAACCCTTTAAACTCCTTTAACATTTCTGTTTTCTCTATGCTTTCTGCTGGCCGGGATGTCCTAAATGTTATCAAGAAAAATGAACATACAACAAAATAAAGCAGAGCTAGTCAGTTTTATAAAAACACAATGACTAGTGACGTATTAAACGTTGCGATTAGAAAGCCTGCATAAGGATTAAAAATAAAAATAGAAATGGCCCAGCTTCTTTTAGGCAGTCCAGGAATCGCTTGAACACAGAGGTGTACTGGTATTTACAAATGGACCCTAAGGATGAATATCAACTGACCATCAAAGTTTTCCGCCAAAATTTGCAACGTAGATCCTCACAATAAGGTCAAGTGAAAGATCAAAAAAAAAAAAAAAATGTAGGGATAATATATCTTCAACTGAAACTACCCGTGTAGGTTCCAGGGCCCTATTATAAGGAAAACAAGAATAGGCCCACTGCCTACCAAAAAAACCTGTCGTAATTGAGAGCTTTCTTCAAAGTTGGAGTGCATCTGACTAAGAGTCAAAGAACCAACAGTCTGCACACAAATGAGTCGGATACACACGAAACACTCAGGTTCTGGAGCAGGACTGCAGTCCAGAAGTGGATGAACAATCAGAACTTTCCCCCTGAGTTTACAGCTGGTGAACGCAAAGAAAAAAAACCTAGAAGCTTCACGAGAGACGGAAGGGGTAAACGGCACTAACAAAACCAATCAAAAGTTTCCGTGAAAGCTTTTATCCACATGGGCAACAGTCATCACTAGGAATCATGGAGCTGTACTGCTGGTGTTAGGAATAGCCTCTGCTATGACCCCAAAGCCTATTGCGGTAATGACAGCCTTCGCCACATTTATTGCTTAAAAACATTGATACTCTTTTATGCTAAGGCTTTCTTCCCCTCAGGTTTCCCCTTGCTTGATGTGTTAAACGTCTTGCAAAATACCACATCCCGTCTCTCAATTTGTGACTCTCATGGAGTCGGTCTGCAGCTGATCTGTCCTAAATGTATGTTTCAATGCATGTATCATTCAAGTCGTTATGTTATGTTATGTTATCATAATCGATGATTCTGAATATTGGGCATTCCCGTGTGTGCTCAGTCCTCCGATGCAGCAGCCACTCCAAAGTACTTCTACTAATTTTTCCCATGAAAATGCTGAATATATTGTTTCCTATCTCGGCATAGACTTGCTTCACAATGAATTACTCCCATGTCAGGCAATCGTGTTAGTGTCAGGGATTCCTCATTATCCACTAGCCCAGTCCGTACGATATAGCTCTGTCCATGCTTCTCCTCACATGCTTTAGTGCAATGCTTGCCAATTGGTCCGCTCAATCATTTCCCTTTACGCCCGCATGACCAGGTGTGTAGATCCAGGTGAGGGAAGTTAAGTGTGATTTTCTAATGCTCTCTACTCACTCAGAGCGCATACTGCTTGTTGCTATCTTCTAAAGCATATTTATGGAGTCTGAAACAATTACTGTCTGTGTGGCGGTTTGCTCGGATACCCATGCTAAAGGTGTAGAAGCAGCGGCTATTTCCATGGTCATGCTTGACGTGGTTGTCTGGTAAGCGCCGCTGTCCTGTAGTGTTTTTCCCATTCTTTGCGCTGTGTATGCCCAAGCTGACTTTGATCCGCGCCTCACGGATCCATCTGTGCAGATGACGATATCTTCTGGGTCTGAATGCTGATCTATCAGTTCTTTTACCACTCTGTCTACGGCCGCATGATTTTGATCCCTGTAGTACCTTCCGAGTGGGAAGACAAACTTGGTCGTGTTTTTATATGTCCTTAAAGCATAACTCTGGTCATTCTGCAGACTTATTCCTGCCTCAAGCTTACTATACACGAGATCCTTTGAAATACCACCGTTCTTTATGCTGATAACGAGCACTAAAACAACAATAGACAGAATGCTGGATACCATGGTCCACTTGGGAAATCGCTGGAATAACTATATCGTAATGTAAACGAGGCTGAGGAACAAAACATAAATGGAAGAACCTTTCTTAACAGATGTTCATCAAATAGGCAGAAAAGATGTTAATCAAATAGATAAAATATATGCCTACACACAAAAAACCAGGATATGTTTACAAAAAAAAAAAAAAAAAAAAAAAAAAAGAAAATATGTTTATCAAATAAGAACAAAAGATGTTCAAAGAAAAGGCAACCAGACATGTTCATTAAATGAAAACCAAAGAACCACGTCAAATAGACTTTAAAGATCATCACCAGAAGAACAGCTTAGGTCCTCGTCAACAGAGTAAAACAGTTGTAAAGACCTCAGTAAAATGGGTGCAACAGATGAGTCCTCTAGATCTATGTAGGCATTTTGGAAAGACGACATCTGATTGATGCGTCATTTGTAACACGGCTGCAATGGGGCTGGCTCGAGGAATTGGAGGAGGTACCAGGAGATAGGTTACTCATGTGTGGGGATTTCAACGCTAGGAACAGAGAATGGGACAGCAGTGGAGAAAACCAACAGGGAATCGCTCTTGCAGAGGCCATGGTTGACTTCGATAAGGTCTGCATCAATTATGGGAGGCCGACTAGAATGGCAATGAGGTCTGGCGATGCAGACAGAGCCATTGACTTGACATTTGTTTCCTAGTCGTCGGTTTAAGATGTTAAATGGACTGTCCTGAATGACCATGGAAGTGATCACCTACCATGTTCAGTCCTGATTTCTAAACCCAGTAAGGTTAAGGCTGTCAGAGCACGCAAGACCTTCCTGTATAAGTTGACCAGCAACCTACCTGGACGCCTCAGACAGGAAGCATGCAATAGAATTGCCAGAACTAATTTTTTAAGCCCCCATGGTGGACTCCAGAAGTAGAACAGGCGTGGAAGGCAAAGAGAGTCGCAGTGAAGCAACCAAAGAAAGTACGACAGACACCCCCAAGCTCACGAGAGGAAGTCGAGATGTCGGAGAATGTGAAAAAAGATAAGTTGGAGGTTTTCAAGCACTGTACTGCACAGGCCAAAAGAGCAAAGTGGGAAACTTTTGTAAATGATATGGGATTCGATAAAACATTGGGGACATTCTGGAAACTGCAAAGGCAGATGCAAAGAAAAGATTTGCCTATGACTTTGGGAACAAATTTATACAGACGATGGTGTGCGTATGACAACAGACAAGGAGATAGGGAAGGCTTTTCTTTATAGGTTTATAGCTCTGACAGATCATAATGATGTAGACATCAGGGATGCAGTAAGAGAGAAGTTAGCTGGCACCTTAAAAAATATGCACTATCAATACATGATACGAGTAGAAGATATCAAACAAATTTTGAAAAATGCAAAGGACACTGCACAAGGACCTGATGAAGTCAGGTATGGTCACATGAAAGCTACGAGTGAGGTAGACATGGCAGAGATGGCCGACTGTTTTAACCAGAGCAATAAGACAGAATCAGTACCGCAGGATTGGGTGCACAGCTATCTAATCCCACAACCAAAACCTTTTAAAGATCATTCTAAGTTCAGTGGCTTTAGAATCATCACCTTACAAAACACATTTGGGAAGGTCTTGGAGAAGATAGTTGCTGTAAAGCTGCAAGAATTTTTGGAAAGGGTTGAAGCTTCTCCCAAGAGGTCTGGGAAGCTACAGACCAGGAAAGGACACATGGGCAAATGCGGCCACTTTTGCTTTTGACGTCTATGAGGGGTTCCAGAACAGACAGGAAACGATAGGTAGGACGGGATCTCGAGGATGCTTATAACAGAGTGAGATACGACATCTTGATGACTGAACTGAAGGAGAAAGAGGTCAGTTCATGGATGGTGAATTGGATTGCAGCTGTCCTGTATTCATGTCGGGTTGCTCTTCGACTGGGCTTATGGACCTCAGTACCATGCAGTTTGGCGCCAGGACTGCCACAGGGATCCGCTATCTCGCATGTGCTCTTTAACGTGTATACGAGCAAGATTGCAAGCCTAGAAGCACCAGGAGCTGGAAGGATACTGACTTTTGTGAATTTTATACTTGCATATAGGCAGGGGGAAATGAGAGAACAAACAGTCCGAGAGCTACAAGCGACAGTGGACACAGTGACTTAGTGGTGTACAGAAATGAGGGCTGTCGTCCACCCGGAAAAGGGGTCTGTTTTGTGGTGTTCTCTGGACAACAGGATCGTTAAAGATAATGTCCCAAGTCTTACGTTAGATGGTAGAAACGTCAACAGAGAGAGCAAACTGAAGTATCTGGGAATTACATTTGACAGGAGCCTGTCATTTAAGGACCATGTGGAGAGTGTTGTGACGAGATGCCAAAAAGGACTTAGTACACTTAAGACTATGGCTACAATTGACATAGAGCAGAGAATGCTTTTCACACTATATCAGCACCTGATCCTGTCAGTGGTTAATTATGGCCTGGGAATGCTTACCCTCTCAAACAGCCAGATGTACACACTAGAGCGCAAACAGAACGCAGCAGTATGGGTCATTTTGGGTTGCACCAGAGACACCACAGTGGTGCGTATGCGATACATCCTTGGTTTGCTAACTGTTGCAGGTAGTCACAAGGTGCTGCAAGCGAAGTCCTATCTTAGGGTAGCTGCAGACGCAGATCACCCTTTGCACGAAGCTCTGGATGCAGTTAAGGGTCAGCAGCTGATAAGAGGGAAGTCATGGATGGCTCAGGCAGAAGACACAATCAGACAGGTTTGCATCCTTGAGAACATTAGGCGAGGAAAGGAGTGGGTTAAAGTGCCACCTGAACAGTCAGACTTGTGTAGGGTCATAATCACACCGAGCCGGGAATGCAGAGACTGGCCAGCAGGTGCCACAGGGGTGGAAATTCAGCAATTAATTCAAGATAATGCTCGCTCAGAAGATTTGATCATCTACAAAGACGGTTCAGTGTCAAGAGGCAAAAGAAGTGCTTGGGGTTTCTTAGCAAAAGTTAACAGTCGACATGTGGTGCTGGAGAGAGCCTAGCATATGATATCACAACATCCAGCATAAGAATGGAGGTGAAGGCGGTCACTGCGGCTTTCCGCTGGCTAGAGAACACGACACACACACATATACACATTCTATCTCTCTACCTATCTCTCACTCATACACACGAATACATCACACGCGCATTCATACTCATTTGCTCCCACATATTTTCTCTCACAACTTCCAGCAGCTTACGTCTTCCTCAGCATAATTGAGAAAAATCATTATAAATCTACAACCGTATAAGCATCCCGACTAAACACCCGGACGTAGCAAGAGCGTAGATCCAATTAATACAAATGTATTTAACTATCACAGTGAATCAAGGAAAACAGAGCCTGATGCATGGATGTTGCTGAAGGCAGTCATAAACATGTATTGGTGGAAGTTGCGGAGGCAAAATAGATAGAAGGAAAACAGAAAGTAAACTATTAGAGTGAGGAATAGACTGCGCTGAATCAATCAATAAAGTGATGTATCCAGAAAAGACAGGTTGACATAAACGGATCTCTAATACTTTCTTTTTCTCAGATTTTACCGGCTGTAAACTCCAGTGGAGACTTCTTGTTGTTCATCCACTGCTAGATTGTAGTCTTGCTCCAGAATTTTAATTTTGCGTGCACATCCGTTTTACCGATCTGCCTATGTGTATGCCTATGGATCATGCTGATATTATCAATGCCCTCCGAGAAATGGGAAGGATAGAGGACTTTGGTGGCAGTGAATCCACATCACTCGCCAGAATGGCAGACTTGGGAATTAAGATCGGTACAGCAAAAAACGAGACGCACACCAGACACGCCAGAAGACTTGTTAATCAACATAGAACTGGAACTATTAGCCATCGGACGTTGGGGTTCATACTGAGGGGATGATCTGAGCACCTATGGACATGTCCGGAGTGCAATGAGGATAACCCAACTAACTAACTAAACTAACTAACTAACTAACTACTAACTAACTAACTAACTAAACTAACTACTAACTAACTAACTAACTACTAACTAACTAAACTAACTAACTAACTAACTAACTAACTAACTGTAAAAGCTAACTATGTGTATGCAAACATTTATTTCATGGCCTCCAAGTCAGATGTGCGCCCCCCTCTTTCCCACAAATACACACACACACACACACAAACCCACAACTTGCCTACACCGTGAAAACGTGGTAAATACAATCAATAAATGGCAGTTGGAGAAACCGGTATTCTTTCAAGGTCGAGTTGTTGACCTTTAGAGATATTGTGAAGTAAATATGTCTATGATTTGATGTGGACTCTAATCGTCATCGAGAGTGTGTGTGAGGACGTTAGGAGTGATTTACAATCAGACCATGTCGCTGAGTTTCCCTACATTTATTCATGTTCGCTCGCAATGTCAATCTTGAACTCATAATACACTTGTTGGTACACGTTACTCTCTGCGCGTTGTTCAGTCGAAAGAATTACTACATTTGAAATGGATTGTTACTGTTGCTGTTGTACATTTGTCTACAGAGTTTCGATGTGTTTTTTGAACCTTGTCCACCGTTCAATGCAAAAAATAAAAATCATGACGTACTGCTTTCCCCTATACTTTGATTTGGTAGAATGTAATAATTTTAGTTCAATTTGTGTTGACACTTTGCCTTACATTCAACATCCCCCCCCCCCCCCGAATTGGTCTTGCCGTACATTGTTGGCTAAGGAGCATTGCATGTTCTAATTTGATCAATCGATGTTCTTACTGATCGTAACTTTTATCGTGAAAGAGATACCACATGTTTCCTCGTCTGAAGCGACCTTATGGGCGTCTCAGCCAGCAAAATGTGAATGGTTTAACCACTTAACCACAAAGATTGTCATTTACACACTCTCTCCGCATTTTATTTCGTACAGATGTCATTTAACTGATTTCATATTTTAAAGATTGTGTTTAAATATTGGGTTTAATTAGGTTTCTCCAAAAAGGGTGCAGCGGACACTGACCAGGGACTAGTACAATGGACATCATCGGAATTAGACCTCGGTGCTAGTCACGGAAGACAGTAAGGTTACAGGCCAACTTCACTGCAGTCGGGTTTAATTTCATATAACTCGGTCTCTCTGTCACGAGACGATCTCAGTGATTCCAGAAGTTAGTACTTGTAATAAGTTCTTCTGGTTCTAAAGAGACATAATTATATTTACTCTGCGCTTTATCCTAATATTGCTTAACAAACCGCACGGATTTAAATTGTTACCAGTCCTTTTCGAGAAACAGCCACTGGTCGCCTTTGTTTAAAATTACCCAACACTACGTTATAATAGCCGCTGGTTCAGAACTGGGATTTAGAATGCATTCATCACCGCCAGTGTAAGAAATGTTATCTCTCTGGACCAGACTGAGAAGACAACCTGAGGGGGGCCCTTGTGACCATGTAAAATTGAGTGGACGCTAGACATTGTGGGAGCCCAGAGGTCAGAGTTTCACACGTCCGTGTAATTCGGGGGAGTTGAGAACAGTTGTGTTGGCAATTAAGGACTGTTTTGATCCTGGGTCAAAGTAGGAAACTACAATTGGCTTCACTGAACGTCTTTTAACACCTGCCAGTAGATCCGGTGTAAACTAAGATTGGGTTCATAAGAATGTTTGCGCTAGGGATGTCAGTCCAGAACTTGAGTGACAAGTCACTGGTTAGATCCAAGTGATCTGATAGTGACCCGCAGGGCGGTGCTTAAAAGCATCATCTTGAGGGTTTGGGTAAAAACCAAGAGAAGAGGTAGGAGTTTTTAATTTGGACAATAGATTGATACTTTATACTTTCGAGCCTGTGGTGAATTTTCCGACTTTCCATCGCAGACTGCTCGGCACAACACACGATCGACCTAAAAGGTAAATTTTCTCGGTCGCCATTCTGTTTTGGCGGATTAATGGAAAGTTTCCCAGGTAAAGAGAAAATATTAATTTCAATCTTGTATACTCATTTAGGGAGTTAAGCTTTAGTCTATACTACCTTTTCCCTAATTGTCTGCACATTTCTGCTGGACAATAGATGTCTTTGTGCATGTTCAGTATCTCAGTTATAGGGAACTGCTACGCTACACTATCCTATGTCCTTGTATGAAGTGTGTCAAATGTTTTTCATTGTATTGTGTTCATGTGTCAGAAAATAAGATAGTGAACAATGGACCGTTTTGCTATAATGAAATGTAATTATAATATTGTTTTCACGATCAGCCAAAATAGATTTTTGGACTGTGGGAAATGATGCCCAAATATGGCAGGAGGGATGGTGCACGTTTTGTGTGCCACCAATGTGCTCACTTTAATGTGTTCACCTGTAACAAGAGGAGTTAAACGCAGGGAGAATGATGGTGTATAGAATTCACTGTGCACTGAAAGATAATATTCAGGACAGCGTTCACATATAAATTTTTTTGCGTTTTCAGACAAACCCGCGCCACAAAGTTTATGTCA
>CAJHNH020000316.1:0-60000 GCA_905116865.2 Candidula unifasciata
GCCAGCTCTTTAACAACTTCTGGCGTTTTTTTTGACCGCATGGCGGGAAAAAATTTTGGATTTCATCATTGCTAATCCTTCCTAGTCGGCGTCTGTGACTTAGGCGTTGCTAATGCGCTTTGTGATGCCGGGGTGCCGGGTTCGATCCCAGATGCGGGCCTTGCGCTTTGCGTTGGTTTCAACAGTGGTAACCAGAAAGCAATGGCAAACTACTGGACGTAAATTTGCCTAGAAAAATCACAACAGCCAAAAAATGCTTGGGCTAGTTCTGCAACGCCCTGTAAAGGATAGACAATTAACTAACTTAATCCTTCCAGTTTCCCTCCTTTTCTTCCGGGAAGACATTTCTTTTGCAACTTCTTTCTTCCGTTTTATACAGGGAATTAACATCATGGCAAATGGGGAGTAACCCATAAGTGCTCCGTTTCTACTTCTAACTCAAGCCTGAGTCCGAAGTTTCTTAGCACAGTGCACGAACTTCGTTGCGTGGATCCTGAAATGCTTTGGGTAGATCTTTAACTCCAAATTTTGCCCGGGCAGCGTAGTTAGGCTACTCTTTCCGATTTCCAACTGCCAAGGGATATTTTTACGTGCTCAACAATACACACGGGCGTCCGATCTCACTACCCAAATTATTAGAAGTTCACATGAAACAAATCACAGCCTTCTTCGGGGCCTGAACCCGGGACCTCTAACACTCTAAGCGGACACCATAGATCGTGACCACTCAACCCCCCCCACCCCTCTCCTTTTTTTTATTTGCTGCTGGTGAAGTAATCGCGCGGTCAACTCAGTCCACGAATGATATTCAAGGCGACGTTCGAGTTCCAAGGCAACATTTACTTGACAATTTCGTTCGGATTCTAAGCTGTTCAAGTTTTCAGACGTTTAAATTCTTAGGTATCACTGTATTTATCTCGATGCGGACTGGAACCTATAACCTTCTGGTCGCCTGGCGAGGGTACATCCCCTGTGTCACCACGACTGTGCATGTTGTAATAACGACCATGCATTTCTTGTAAGATTTATTTTCTTTGTGCTGCCGCTAATTTGATTTCTTGCACGAAAAATGTTGTTTTATTTCGGTGCTTGCTTCCATGTCGTGCTTTTCATTGCCGTTCTATTTTAAAATCCATTTATTATTCAGCCGTTTTTATTTTCCAGTGGACGTTTTTCCCCCCTTCTTTTTATAGCTACTGTGGTTAGAAACGGAACGAGGTTCAAACATGGCGTAAGGTGCATATTAATATCTGCCAGTTTTGCTTCACAAATGGATTCACTGCATAATTTGGAATGTTTCACAATTATGGTATAATTAACGTGACCACATTTGTCTTGAAAGCATGCGTTAGGTATGTTGTTTGCAGCTGTTTTCAGTATTAACGCGCTGACTCGGAATTGAAAAACAAAATAAGTCAACTGTGACTGGTGGACATAGATATTTATGTGCGTTTGCATGTGTGTGCGTGTTCCGGTGTGTGTGTGTGTGTGTCATGTGTGTGTGTGTGTCACGTGCGTGTGTCATGTGTGTGTCACGTGTGTGTGTCACGTGTGTGTCATGTGTGAGTGTCATATGTTTGTGTGTATCATGTGTGTGTCCTGTGTGTGTGTGTCATGTGTGTGTGTGTCATGTGTGTATGTGTCATGTGTGTATGTGTCATGTGTGTATGTCTCATGTGTGTATGTGTCATGGGTGTGTGTGTGTGTGTGTGTGTGTTTCATGTGTGTGTCTCATGTGTGTGTCTCATGTGTGTGTGTGTCATGTGTGTGTGTAACGTGTGTGTGTGTGTCATGTGTATGTGTGTCATGTGTGTGTGTCATGTGTGTGTGTGTGTGATATGTGTGCGTGATCCGGTGTGTCTGTGTGTGTGTCATGTGTGTGTTTCATGTGTTTATGTGTATCATGTGTGTGTGTGTGTCATGTGTGTGTGTCATGTGTGTGTGTGTGTGTGTGTGTGTGTGTGTCATATGTGTGCGTGTTCTGGTGTGTCTGTGTGTTTGTCATGTGTGTGTGTCATGTGTGTGTGTCATGTGTGTGTGTCATGTGTGTGTGTCATGTGTGTGTGTGTGTCATGTGTGTGTGTGTCATGTGTGTGTGTGTGTGTGTGTGTGTGTGAGGACAGTACCGCGAATGTCGGCGTGGCGTTCCAATGACGTTAACACTCTTCCCTGTCCAGACTTCTGACCAGGGGCTACAGTCTAACCCCCTTACAGTCATGGATTATTATTATTATTACTATTATTATTATTATTATTATTATTATTATTATTATTAATCGAGTGGGTAAATGGCTTTAATTATTTAAAAAAAACTAACCCATGAAGAGAACTGATTGACCATATAAGAAGACAATCTACATTTGTTGGTGATGTCACGAGAAAAAGATAACTGGAATTCTTTGTGACGGTGTGAAAGTTGGAGGAGGGGGGGGGGGGACAGGAGGAGGGAGAACGAGAGAGAAGATGCTGTAGGGTCTGATATCGTGGTATGGAAGACAATGTATCAGGACTGACTGAAAGTACACGAGACAGAAGGTTGTGGATAGACATGACTACCAACGCCACACGGCATGGACTATGGCAGATCAACTGTGTCAGAACTGATTGAAGATAGACTTGACTACCAACGCCACACGGCATGTGCTATGGCAGATCAACTGTGTCAGAACTGATTGACACTACACTAAACAAAAGGTTATGGACAGACATAACTACCAAACCCACACCGCATGGACCTCTAAGAACAAGACGACACGATGATGATGATTTTTCTTGTCTAATTAAACTAGGCTGTATTGACTATGTCTATTAGCGTTTCCACTCACTGGGAAAAATCTTGCGTTATCTGCATCTGATATCCCGGTCTCAGACTGGATTACCCAGGAGTTTCTGATCCAGCTTGTTTAAATCAACGCTCAACCGTACTATATGGTGCAGAAACCTTGAGAATAAACAAGCAATTAGGAAATCATAGGTTAGGTTAGTTGCGTATCCTTTACAGGACGTTGCAGAGCCAACCCCAGCAGCCCCTGTCTGTTCTGTGGTTTATCTAGGCAAATTTACGTCCAGTAGTTTGCCATTGCTTTCTGGACGGTCGATCCCTAATACCACTGTCGAAACCAACGCAAGGCGCATGGCCCGCAGCTGGGATCGAACCCGGCACCCCGGCATTACGAAGCGTTCGCATCGACTTAGCCACAGAGCCGACAGGAAATCATAGTGAACTATAAAGATCTGAATATGCAGCAGCATATCTTTTGTTTCATAGAAACAAAAACAAATAAAATACAGGGATTCTGAGAGGACTATGAATGGTTATATAGGGTAAGTCACGTCAATTGCTATGTAATTTGTGACTATTTCCATTCGGATGTTTTTTCTAGATGTTTTCCACGCAAAATTAAATTAGATTTTTTTAGATTTTTTGACTCCGTTTTGGATGTTTTTTTTGTCAAGGAAAAGTGGCAACACTGGACATCGCATGTGAAAGCTTTTTCCTCGTTTCATGGCTGTAGTTTTGTGACTAGCAACATCTGCTGTACGTTAATAAAAGTCTCCCTGAGTTAGAGAGCTAGATTTCAGGACCACTGTTGACATTACACGCCTGTAACCTGCTTCTTCTGACAAACTCACCTCTTACATTAGCTGCAGTTACTTTCTCCTTTATCCCTATTCCTTTCAAAATCCCCCCCCCCTCCCCCAAATGCAATACGGTCAAAGGCACGCAGTTGTTACGAAACCACCTTAATATCTGTGTCATTCATGTCCCACATCTTCCTTCCGCAAGAGACCAACCTTCTACATCATCCACCTGTGTGTAATTCCCCATAGCATGTGTCCAAAAGGACTCTAATACAATGCTTTGCTGAGTTGCTGAGGGGTGGGGGGGGGGCGCCGCGTTCAACCAAGATCCCCGAAAGGAGAGTTTTAGGTTATAACTGTGACTAGGTTATGTGCGCAAGACAAAATGGCTATTGGCATTACACGCCACTAAAAGGAATCTTGCAGTGTTGATGCGAGCAAAGCAGACAGACCCTACTACCGTCCCGACCGGCGGTTATGTCATCTACCGGCTCGCCATTGGGCAACCATGTCGCTGATGCCACCTTAGGGACTCCATCATTCTCCGTCATTCAGGTGTAGCCTAGCAATCTCAACCTTCTAAAGTGTATCACTGGAAGAACTGTTGTTGTACCAACTCTTCACGATATGTCAGTGTTTGTTGTCTTGTCACTGATGCAAAGTATTCTTCGTGAAAAAAAAAAATTTCGTGAAAGCTATTTAAGGAAACTATTATTCTCATAAGAATAAGTCCACCAAATTTTAATAACAAAAAGAAAAGCGCTGAGAATACAGTCACACTAGATAATAGATTGTTGTTAAAACTCGAGCTTTCTGTTCTCCCCCTACTCTCATTGTTTGTCTACTCATTGTTGCTGTCTTAATATCTTTTATGGGTGGAATCAATAAAAATTTGCCGTGAATTGCTAAAATAGTTCATTAGGCACTTATCACAAACTTGCCCGCACGGCGAGAGTTCCTTCCCTTCCCATTCATGCAGCGGCCGGTCGCAGGTCTTGTCCAATGTTGTGGGGGTGTCATGTATTGTCTATTTTCAACGGCTAAACTGTTCTCTCTTTCCTCGTGTTGTCATTGCTCACTTGCGTGATTTTTCCCACACTGTTCTACTTGGTTTGTAAGTATCGAAACTGGGAGGCTTCTGTATTTCTAGGTCCCTTGTCATTAACTTCTTGTTCTGGTGAAAGCCACAACCATGGAACGTAGAAATACCATACTAGTTTCTATACTCACGAAAAGTATTTCCTTGGCTCTTTCCCCCTGCAATACTTATTACTTGTACACAGGCGCCTGCGGCGCCTCAGTGAGACTCATGAAAACATAACCTCCCACAAACATTATATACGTTGGGCGAAATCCAAACGAAACTTTCTAATAACAACCCCACAATATAGGACAGGCCGTAGGACCAGCCGTGGCATGAATGGGAGGGAAAGAAACTATCCCTGTGCGGGCAAGTTCGTGATAAGTTCCGTTAATTATAAAGTCCCCCGTTAGTCTAGTATTTTTTCACTGGAAAACGCCACGTAAACAGTGCCACATGCATATAGAATATGTCCAGGGTTGAAGTCAGGCCATTCTGATGCTTATTTTCGTCAAAGACCACTGTGCTCCCACTTGGATACCTAGGTAAGCAATTTTCCTGTAGATTAGGCAGAGAGAACTTCAACACTGTACACGAAAATATGTTCGCGTCTGTGGCTAAGACGTTGCGAACGCTCTTCTTAATGCCGCAGTGCCGGGTTTTATCCCAGCGATCTGGCAGCAAAACGGATTGCGTTTGTTGCTACAGTGGTATCAAGAAGCGACCGTTCAGGGAGCAATGGCGAACGGCTGAAAGTAAACTAGCATAGAAAAACCGTAGCAGGCAAACAATGATGGGGTTGAGGTCGGGGTATGTATTGTTTTCCGGAAACCTAACCAGGACCGGACCACAAGTGATAAAGACCGGGTGACACCGGAAGTACAAGTCTCAAAAACCCCGTACAACTGTTAGGGTATATTAGCCCCCCCCCCCCTTTTTTTCCCCACCTTTCAGGCGTATTGGGTATATAGGGCTAGACCTTTATTTTATAGACCAACGGCACAAGATGAGTGATGTGGTCAGCATCACATCAGCCGCCTTTACTTCCCAGGACTGCACCTGGTACCCACTCAATGCTGGGTCGACCTGGGAGCCAAGGTTATTTCTGAAGAAAGTCCGACTCCAAACCCATGACCTTCCGATCAGTAGACGAGCGTCTAGCCGCTCCCCCACGGCGACTCCCAGCAGCTAGGGTGGGGTTTACACACACACACACACAAAAAGCATGCGTTCCACATTGGAAAAAAGTTCGGTGCCATATCCACAACGAATGTTGGCTACTGTGTATAACTGTTTGATCTGAGAATACTACGTGGTGGAGCCCCAGCCTCTTTCTCGGTGCGACTCTCGTACCAGTGACAAAAAAACCACGAGAACGGATGTTTACCCGTCCACATCTGGGAACGAACCACTGTACTCGAGGGTCATGAAATTGTTTACCGCAATCACTATACTCTAAGTCAGAGGTTCTCAAACTGGGTACCGCGGCAATAATCAAGAAATTTTGAAATTGTAAAGAAATCATGTCGATACTTAAAAGTTAAAATTTATGTTCTTCTCTCGTCACGAGTGCAAAGAATTTAATATTTGTTTTACACTTAGTCGTGTTTCGTATTACATAAAGTGTCAATCGCAGGATGCTTAGAATTGTTCTTGTATTTATCTCGAGGTGCAGAAGACAACTACGCTTGTAATGATGAAAGCAGAAGACAGGCACGGCAGATTTTCTAACACTTTATCAGAACACGAGCTGCGAAAGAGAATGAAAAGAAACCTGTTCAATCTGATAATTATGCCATTGAAAAACACGCTGATAACTCAACTGGTTCTAGCAACAGCGCTAATTCTAGTCCCTTTTATGATACCATAACCAAAGCTTACCCTTACAGCTTAATGCAAACGGGGTCTTCCTCGGAGCATTCTTCGCCAGAACGGGGAGACAGTTCAGAACAGTTCTCCAACGAAGCATTGGAACATATTTCACGAAGATTAATTAAGGTCTTTGGTTGTTTTGATCACACCACAAAAGAACCAGGGTTTGCTCACTGTTTGCCTGGGAAACGTTAAGAAGATAATGCTCAACAACTCTGAGAAAGACAGCGAACTAATGACAAAACGAGTGAAAATCCAGCTTTTAGGCACAGTTTAGTTGGAAAACATGGAGAAGAGCATACTCTAGCACAGAGAACTGAAAGCAAAACCCTTGAAAACGCCGAGACGACAAGACTCAACATACTCTAGGAAAGACAGACAGATAATAACAATCTAGCAAAGACAGAGAACTGAGAAAGCAATAAAGGAGAAGAAACAAACGGTTTAGTCCCAGTTGAACTGGGAAAAGCCGAGTAGACAACGCCCAACACACTATAGGAAAGCCAGACAACTAATGAAACTCTACCACAGAGAACTAACATTTAAAACAAAAATACAAGGTTTGGTCACCGTTTTCCCGGGAAAGCAAAGAAGACAACGTGGAACATACTCCAGGAAACATAATTAAACAACACAAAAACAGACAAACCATCATTTAGACACAATATCTTTGGAAACATGGAAAAGAGAATGCTCTGGTTATTTTGAAATGACGTCGATGACGATTTGAATTAAATCTTTCTTCGCAACCAACTTACTGTGCGTTCGTTGGTAATTTCTTAAAGAAATTTTTCTTAGTAATTAAATACCTCATGGTGCTGTTAAATTAATTTATCCTATCAATGATGTTGTTTAAATGTAACAGAAATGCAAACGTCTATAGCATATTACGTATCCCTTAAACTTTGACATGTGGAAGGTTTTTTTTTCCTAACACCGACGGGTCTTGCTAGTCACACTCGCCATCGCCATGGGCTGTGATACCCATGCCTCCTCCATGCCAACAATAACAGCTATATACGAAATAAGTTTAACACACTAAACAGCTCGGCTGTAGAACAGTCTTCCACAACAAAATCAGTTGTTGTTGGTCCATCACAGGTGACAAATAGTACTTTCATCCAGTGGTGACTGGGTTAGGTTTTGTGAGAGTGCTGATGGCTGACAAGCCCAATTCTGGCACTGAAAGGTCTTGAGCAATGTGAACAGGGAATTGAGCACGTATCTCTTTGGTGATTTGCTTCAGTGTCTTTCCTGGCTTGAGTTATCTGAATTGCTGCTGCAGTAATAGTAACTAACACAGCAATTAAAATTACTACCAACCCATATACACATGCGGTGTCCGTGGCTTAGGCGTTGCAAGTCCGACTCGTAATTCCAACATACCGCGATCGAAACCCTATGCTGGCTGCGTAGATTTTTATCATGGTAGTCAGGTAGTCTGGTAGTCTGATAGTCTGATAGTCTGATAGTCTGGTAGTCTGGTAGTCAGGTAGTCAGGTAGTCTGGTAGTCTGGTAGTCTGGTAGTCTGGTAGTCTTAGTCTCAGCTTCATAGTAAACGGGTAATCTCATCTTTAATCCGCTCCTATGCCAAAGAAAAACACACAGAATGTTTATGACAGTCCCTTGTTGAAAGATTGAGAGACTGCTGTCTTAGCATATATAATACACACACGCATTAAAGCACACGGTAGACATCCGAAGTGCTAACACAAACAGTCCGACATTAGAAATGCAGCTTATCACTGATGGTAGCAGAAGTCACCAACATATCAGCAGTTGCCCACGCGATACATTTTAATCACATACGGGCACCACCAACATTGCGACGACAGGATTCGCGCCATTTTCTGAATCTACAATTCACACCATCCCGTTGGTCACAGTCGAAAAAAACACATTCAAAATGAAATCCGCAGCTCACAGTGTCACGCCATGCATTCAACTCAGAAATGGAGCGAAAATGCATCGGCCACCGTCCGGCCGAAGCAAAAAAAATTGCCACAGCTCCAAACAGTGCCCCTGCTTAGCGTCCATTTTGACCGGTATGGGGACTTCGTAGGTCGACCCAGTCCAAAATGCATACCAGACTCACAGAAAACAATAATATAGTCCTGGGAAGTAAAGACAGTCGTGGTAATGCTGACCACTTTTGCGTGCTGAATTCACATACTGGTCAATAGTACCAGAAACAGAGGCGTGGTTGCCTACGCCAGTGGTAAAGGCAAGGCACTGGATGATGCTGGTAACAGAGACGAGAGAAAAGGGTCCATGTTGCTTTAGGGGAGAGATGAGTGCAAAAAGGCCGCGCTATGCACGAAGTCGAGAAAGAGGTTTTCTGGAGTTTCACGACTAACAGTGGTTTGCACGCGCTTGACGAAGGCCATGTGAGGGTCCGACGCTGAGCTGGAGGGAAACCGTGCGTGTCCAGTTAGTGTAGGTGTGTTGGGGTTAGGGCCAATTCTAGATGTTTTGGGGTCTTTAAAAGCATTAGAAAGCCGGGAAACCCAGTCTTATCACTCTCTAAAATGTTTGACTGTCATTTGACGTCATCTGGGGGTGGGATATTAATAAAGCACCCAAGGTTGATATAAATTGAAGGAGTCTTTGACAGCCTAAGATTTCTCAACGTACCAAGCACAGGTAGGCGATCATCTGTTGAACTGGGATGCCTAGCTGCACAAAACACCTTAATCCACACAACAAAATGTTACAATCTCGAATTTTTTAGACGAAGTATTTTAGAGTAAGACAATTAAGACGACACAATTTTAGAAGATTATCCTCGCGGCAAAGTTATTTTAAGGGCTGGGGAAACAAAACGGACGTTAATTACTATCGACCTGATTTTAGATTAAACGGACATTGCAACGAACAGCTAGAATCCACTGTGGGAGAAGGAGCGGCTCAACGAACGCTGAGCGCTCGAGAAATTTCGGGGTCGATCCCACGTTGGGACGGTGCAACTTTTTGTCCTATGTTTTTTTTTTGGGGGGGGGGGGGGGGGGGGGGGGGGGGGGGGGGGGAGAACCCTGACCTGCTAAGTCAGTGGAGACTGGACTAGCCTTGTGACCACAAATCTTAAGACTGAAGCCCCACCCCTCCCCCTCAACCCCCACACACAACCCTACCTTTCCCACACAGCTCTCAAAAGTGGTCTATTCTCCTACTTCGCGTTCACCGACTGAAACCTCTTGAGGAAAGTTCTGGTAGTTCGTCCACTTCTGGACTTTAGTCTTGATCTAAAACTTGAGTTTTGGGTGCACATCCATTTTACATATCTGGCGCATTTGTATATAGACTGTTGGTTCATGGCTTCTCAGGCAGCTGCACTTAGACTCCAGTGGAAAGACCCCCTGATTAATCGACCTTAAGGGCATGCTTGTGAGGGCACATTGGATCTTTTATTACCCCCACCCACTCCAAAATGGGACACAAAACGCACGCGGGGGGGGGGGATTTATAAACACATGCAGGGCCTCTTTCCGCGCCTTCAAACGTATTGGGCATATAGGGCTAGACCTATATTTCATAGACCAGTCGGCGCTCGGTGGGTGATGTAATCAACATCATGCCGACCGTCTTTACCTCCCAGGACTAGATCTGGTACTTATTTTAAGGCTGGGTCGCCTCCAGAGCCAATGTCCCCTTTTTTTAAAAACAAAGTCCAGCTCCGTTCGGATTTGAACCCACCACCTTCAGATCCGCAGGTGAGCTTCAAGCCGCCACACCAACACGGATCCCTGATGTGTAGTATCTGCTATGAAAATTACTTTCATCTTTTACTAAATAAATGTTAGAGTAAATACTTTTGAAATTATTTGTATCATTTAAGTTCATACGTGTTTTTATCCCAGCTGATATTGATTGCAATACAGCGGTGATTGTAATTTCAGTCTTTGTTTTACAGGGATCTGGTCGATTGTAATTTCAGTCTTTGCTTTACTGGGATCTGGCCGATTGTAATTTCAGTCTTTGTTTTACAGGGATCTGGCCGATTGTAATTTCAGTCTTTGTTTTACAGGGATCTGGCCGATTGTAATTTCAGTCTTTGTTTTACAGGGATCTGGCCGATTGTAATTTCAGTCTTTGTTTTACAGGGATCTGGCCGATTGTAATTTCAGTCTTTGTTTTACAGGGATCTGGCCGATTGTAATTTCAGTCTTTGTTTTACAGGGATCTGGCCGATTGTAATTTCAGTCTTTGTTTTACAGGGATCTGGCCGATTGTAATTTCAGTCTTTGTTTTGCAGGGATCTGGCCGATTGTAATTTTCAGTCTTTGTTTTACAGGGATCTGGCCGATTGTAATTTCAGTCTTTGTTTTACAGGGATCTGGCCGATTGTAATTTCAGTCTTTGTTTTACAGGGATCTGGCCGATTGTAATTTCAGTCTTTGTTTTGCTGGGATCTGGCCGATTGTAATTTCAGTCTTTGTTTTACAGGGATCTGGCCGATTGTAATTTCAGTCTTTGTTTTGCTGGGATCTGGCCGATTGTAATTTCAGTCTTTGTTTTACAGGGATCTGGCCGATTGTAATTTCAGTCTTTGTTTTGCTGGGATCTGGCCTATCCTCAACACTTAGAGAAAACGGCAGGACATACGTTCGTTTAGACTGCTTTTGATACCATCGAAGCCAGCGTACTGGGCTGGTTACTGAAGATATAGATGGGCGCTTCAAGGAGTGTCCACAAGTGCTGCGATGACAGTTCTTAAGTCAACACAACTCCCCGTCTTATTCTGAAAACTGACTGACTGAGTGATCTGCTGACTGACTGTTTAAGTAAGTTACTGACTGACTTTTAAGTTATCTTTTGACCGACTGCTTGAGTGAACTATTGACTGCTACTTAAAGGTTGGATGCCACAACAATTCGGATCTCATCTCAACAAGACAACTCTCCGATACCCTGTTTAATTTTTCCCACGGAGTTACAATCCCTGTCCTGCGGTCTTATTAGGGTAAAGAGGTGCATAATACTGTAAATAAAAGTAGCCATATTCGTAGTAGTAACAGCAGTTTTAGTCCTCATAGTAATAGCAGAAGCAGCAGCAGTAGTAGTAGTAGTAGTAGTAGTAGTAGTAGTAGTAGTAGTAGTAGTAGTAGTAGTAGTAGTAGTAGTAGTAGTACTAGTAGTAGTAGTAGTAGTACTAGTAGTAGTAGTAGTAGTAGTAGTAGTAGTAGTAGTAGTAGTAGTAGTAGTAGTAGTAGTAGTAGTAGTAGTAGTAGTAGTAGTAGTAGTAGTAGTAGTAATAGTAGTAGCAGTCTCGTAGTCGTAGTAGTAGTAACATTAGCAACAGAAGTAGTCGTTGTCGTAGTATAAGTAGTAGTAGCTGCAGCAGCCGTAGTCGTAGTAGTAATAATAGTAGTTGTAGTAGTAGTAGTAGTAGTAGTAGTAGTAGCAGCCGCATTCGTAGTCGTAGTAGTAGTTGTAGTAGTAGTAGCAGCAGCAGGTATAGTGTAGTAGTAGTAGTAGTAGTAGTAGTAGTAGTAGTAGTAGTAGTAGTAGTAGTAGTAGTAGTAGTAGTAGTAGTAGTAGTAGTAGTAGTAGTAGTAGTAGTAGTAGTAGTAGTAGTAGTTGTAGTAGTTGTAGTAGTTGTAGTAGTTGTAGTTGTTGTAGTAGTAGTATCAATAGATGCAACAGCAGTCGAAGTCGTAGTAGTAGCAGTAGCAGCAGTCGTCGTTATAGTAGCATTGTCATCATCATTATCAGCAGCAGCAGTAGTCGTCGTCGTCGTAGTAGTAGTAGCAGCAGCAGCAGTAGTAGTAAGAGCAGCAGCAGTGGTAGTCGTAGTAGTATTAGTAACAGCAGCAATAATAGTAGTAGCAGTGGTAGTCGTAGTAGTAGTAGTAGTAGTAGTAGTAGTAGTAGTAGTAGTAGTAGTAGTAGTAGTAGTAGTAGTAGTAGTAGTAGTAGTAGTAGTAGTAGTAGTAGTAGTAGTAGTAGTAGTAGTAGTAGTAGTAGTAGTAGTAGTAGTAGTTGTTGTTGTTGTTGTTGTTTTTGGTAGAAAAGGATGAGGATAAGGAGAGGAGGGAGATGAGGAGAAAATGAAGATGCCAGCAGAAGGAGGTGGCCGCGGTGACAGAGGAGGTGGGAGAAGAGGAGAAGGCGCCAGAGGCCCAAGACAACTTGTAGTTCGGTTTATGTCAATAACGTCCTTTTCAACAGTTCATGGTTATAAATGTCATGATCTGGTGATCACGGGTTATAACTGTCTTCCCCTTGTTCGATGCAATTTCTCGTTATTTGAAGCCCCACGCTGGCTTTTGGCCATGAATGTGGCCATAATGTCTGAAAGGGGTTTCTGGAACCTCTTCACGTGAGATCCTCGTCCGCACGGTGGCACTTTGTGTCACCGAGTGTTTATCGCTTGTGTGGTGTCCTGGTGGGGAACAACAAGCAAGCAAGTGATCACGGGAATTAACTCCAGAAGATTTTGACAAATTGAAAATATGATTATATCCCTGTACTAATCCAGTCATCTTGTGAAAAGAATTTTTTTTTTTTTTTGGAGCCCTACTCTGGCTCTTGCCAGGGGCCGCAATATAGCCCGTCTATAAATATTGTTTAATGGCTGAACTCAGTTTCCGGGACCTTTCCACGGGTCATCCTCATCCATATGGTGGCGCTTTGTGTCATCGGGTGGTAATCGCGTGTGTGATGTCCTAGTGGGGTAAAAATCTCCGACTACAACCCTCGGTTGTAAAAATCTTATAATGAATTTTTGGCTTCATGTTTCAGCCTTTTCCCTTTATGATGACGGTTGATAAGTTAACCCGCCCTCCACTTCATGAGTGTCATTAGGGATGGCAATCCAACTTTATCAATCCAAGTCCCCCCGTCCTTTTTAGGATGAAATTGTTCGTTATTTGAAGCCCTACTCTTGCCAGGGACCGCAATATGGACTGGCCATAAATATGGCCTAGTCGCTGAACGCGGTTTCTGGGACCTCTCCACGGCGATCCTCACCCACATGGTGGCACATTGTGTCATTGGGTGTTTATCGCTTGTGTGATGTCCTGGTGGGGCAGAAAGTCAGCCAGATGGCAATCCAACAACGAAAAGCTCAGATGTCTCGTTTAACTTCACGAAAGATATAATCAAAACCTACGGTGCAGCACCTGCAAGTGAATTAAAGCACAATGGAAAGAACAGTGGTAGAGGATACCGTTTCTAGAAAAGTAGGCAGGGGCAGACCTAAGCGACGGTCATTACAAAATATTGGATATGCGTCGGCTGTGAAAGCAAACAGAGCTGGAGAACTGACTGTACTTTTCTGAACAAGTGACGAGAGCGACGTTCTGTAAAGGACCTTCTGACTGATGACTTAGGGGGCCTGCATGGTTCCGCCTCGAGTGCTAGAGGTTCCCTGTTCAATCCCCAGTAAGGGTTGGGATTTTTTCACGTGGACTTGGATTTCTAGTAATTCCTTGGCAGTTGCAAATCGAAATTTGTAGTTAAAAATATACCCAAAGTATTTGAGGATCCTCGCCGGTACTACAGAGCCTGTGCACTGTGCTGAGCTTCTTTGGACTCAGTCTTGAGTTAGAAGAAGAGCGGAGCACTTATGAGTTACTACTCGTGTAGCATGATGTTGTCCGTTGTTCAAACCTCAAACCCTGATTGATGATGGTACTGAATGTAACTGTTCGTAAAACACGGACACGTATCCCTGTAGACTGGCACCAGAAAATGCTGAGCATGTGATCCAACACTGTAACTCGATGTTCAACTGGATGTGGCCAACAGAGACGCAATCTGGTCTGTTTAAATTACAAGGAATACAAAACTGTATGTTACACTAGAGGATATGGACTGCAAAATAGCTTTCATAAAGGCTGCCGGCTTCCTGATATAAGTTTTCTGTCAGAAGGATCGTGTAAGAAGACTGTCTTGTCTTCAATCATTGCGGACAATCTACGACCGACCGACCGACTGTCTACCCCACTAGGACATCACACAAGCGATAAACACCCGATGACACAAAGTGCCACCATGTGGATGAGGATCACAGTGGAGAGGTCGCAGAAACCGCGTTCAGCCAATTGGCCATATTTATGGCCTGGTTATATTGCGGCCCCTGGCAAGAGCCAGAGTAGTGTTTTAAATAACGAAAAATTTCATCCTAAAAAGGACGGGATATATTGTAGCATGGGGACAATCTTGAGATATCTGCATCTCATACCCCGGTTTCAGACTTAAATACCCAGGAGTTTATATTAAGGTTTGTTTTAATGAGTGTTCAGCCTTACTGCACGGTGCAGAAACCTTGACACTGAACAAGCAATTAGGAAATCCTATTGAACCTCTAGAGATTTGGCTATACAAAAAAGTAAAGGACTCTTTTTCTCGCCTTTAGGCGTATAGGGCATATAGGGCTAGACCTATATTTGTATAGACCAATCGGCACAAGATGGGTAATGTGGTCAGCATCACGCCGGCCGCCTTTACTTCCCGGGACTGCACCCGGTACCCACTCAAGGCTGGGTAGACTTGGGAGCCAAGGTCATTTTTGAAAATAGTCCGGCTCCGCCAGGGAGTGAGTGATTTGGCTATACAAAAGAATATCAAAACAATGTTTCCTACTTGTAAATTTGAATAAAGAAGACACAAACAGTAGAATGAAAAATGTAGTGCCTGGCATATTTCGCCTCATCTCGTCAAGTACAGTGTTGTTGTTGTTGTTCGTCCAACACAAGTGTTGAAGACCACTTTTATCCAAAGTAGAAGTGATCAGCGGCGTCCGTGGCTAAGGCGTTGCGAGTCCGACTCGTGAGCCAGCATACCGCGATGGAAACCCACTGCAGGCTGCGTGGATCTTTGTCGTGGTATGGGACGTCGCAGGTCGACCCAGCCTAAAATGGGTACCAGGATGGGCTGTCCTGGGAAAGTAAAGACAGCCGGCGTAATGCTGACCACATTACCCACAGAGTGCTGATGGGGTGTAAAAATATAGGACGCTCTGCCCATATGCCCGATGCCCCGAAAGGCGTGAAAAGGGAACTTTACTTTTTTTTTTTACTTAGAAGTGATCAAGTGATGAGTACGAAGGTGGCTGATTAGTCCGATATGAGCCTGGAAAGTTCTTGAGCAGTGTAGACAACATATGGAAGCCGCAGTAAGTATAGGGTTAGCTGTACGGTTCTTTTTAGTCTAACAGGTACAGTAACAATTACATCCTCATCATCAGGTGCCTTGCCGACTGGCGTGGGTGATCATGCCTCTCCACAATCTGCGATCTCCTGCAGCATGTATCAGTTCGTGTGCCGACACACCTCCATGCCATGCAACAAGACTGTCAATAATCTTCTCTCGTTGTCTTCCTCTATCTCTTCTTCCACAGATTTTTCCAGTGGTAACAACATAAATAATCTAATCCTTTATATAGTTGAGGTAAACATTCAAACACAGTTAAACGCAACTGCCTATTTTAAAAATCAGCCGCAGTGTCAGAATCATCTAATTTCGTTCCCTAAAGTTCAGGGCGAAAGTAATGAATCTGTTGTTAGTGGCAAAAGAATATGTGGCACTTCATGGAAACAAAAACAATGAAAAACTGGGGTTCAGAGAAGACTATCAATAAAAGTCAATTTTGTGGAAGGCGAGGCAGGGGTCGACCACGGCGAAGATAGATACGACACTGAGGATGCATTGGTATTGAAACACAGAGGTTCTGAAAAGACAACCAATAAAAAGAGAATTACTGAAAGAAATTTAAAAAGAGACAATTGAAATACTTTGTCGACATTAAAAGACATAACACGCTTTGAAAAACCATACTGGAAGGAAAGGTTGAGAGCAAGAGAGCAAGAGGTGGCCAACGTTACAGGTGGGAAGACAACATTAAGAGATAGACAGGCAGCAGTCTGAGAGATTGTCCAACCAGGACAAGAGACGTAACGAGTTGATGATTCACTGCGGCTTACTTTCCGTGTGGGGATGACACCTGATTGATTGATATAACACTGTTATAACTACCATACAGGAGGCAAATGTTAAATACAGCCACACAAAAAAAAAGGCAGACATCGATGTGAATGGGGGAAAGCATTAAGAGATGGACGAACAGTAAACAATCAGGGGCGCAATTGACACGTGACTAAGGCCCTGAGGGTATATTTTCTGCCTCGATAATTTGGGACCGTTATTCGGAAGATAGCCTAACAACTTCAGATCTGAATCGCCAAAGCATACTCTGGAAAAGAGAAACGATGAAGCCCCCCAAAAAATCAGGTTTTAGTCATAGTTATATTGGAAAACGTTGTCAAGACAATGCTTAGATTAGAAAAAAAAAAAAAAAAATGACTTTGATGACGATTTAAATTAAATCTTTCTGTCGCAAGGAATTACCAATGACTTTGTTGGCTATTCCTTATAATTCTTCTTCTTCTTCTGCCTTTCTATCCCCCAGTGGAGCATAGGCCCTCAACCAACTCACGCCAAGTCTTTCTTTCCTTCGCTATTACATGGAGCTTTCCCCCATTTCTCCCTATCTTTCTAGCTTCATTCTCCAGCTCTCTTGTCCGTGTGTTTTTTTGTTTTGCCTTCCTTTATTCCTATGCCCTGTGGGTTCCAATGCAAAGACATACTAGTTAGGCTGTTCTCCGGTTTTCCTTATAATTATGGTTGTTCTTAATCCCTTGCCTCATGCGGTTAAATATCAACCCGCCAACAATGTCGTGATTTACATATAACGTCTTAATATATTACGCTGCTTTATTAATATCTCTCCCCCCCCCCCCCCCCCACATACTCTCAGATAGAAAGAGAGAGATAGAAAGAGAGAGATAGAAAGAAAGAGAGACAAAGAGCGCAAAAAAGGGATAGAGAAAGTGAAAAGGAGAAAGATAGAGAGAAAGAGCGAAACAAGGGAGAGAGAAAGATAGAAAGAGAGGGGTAAAGGGGAAGAAAAAGAAAGAGAGAGACAAAAGGGGACAGAGAAAAAGAGAGACAGAAAAAGAAAGGAATAGAAAGAAAGAGAACGAGAAAAAAAAAGAAGGAATGAGAGAGAGAATGAGAGAAATGATAGAAAAAGAGAGAGAGAGAGAGAAAGAGCTTAACACGACAGTCCAACATTTTAGAGGGTAGTAAGACTAGGTTTCATGGCACACGGGTAGTAACCCTTAAGTACTCCGCTCTTCTTCTATCTCAAGTGTAAGTCCGAAAAAGCTCAGCTCAGTGCACAGGCTCCGTTGCACCGACGAGGATCCTGAAATACTTTGGGTAGATTTTTCACTCCAAATTTTGCCCGGGCAGCGCCGTTAGGTTACTCTTTTGGATTTCCAACTGCTAAAGGATTTTTTTACGTGGCTACAATGCACACGGGCGTCGGATCTCACTACCCAGAGACCAGGGAAAGTACTATGAGTCCAAGTCCACGTGAAAAAAATCCCAGCCCTCACCGGGGATTGAACCCGGCACCTCATGCCTCGAGACCACACAGCTTCCACTGGCTGGTCCAAGTGTCCAACTGTAACGGATTCACAGAGGAGGCTTCCGAAATTTTAACTAGCTTCCTCTGTTTAGTGCGGCTTGCATTATTTGAAAAGACTCAGATCATGGATTTTCTGACGAAGAAATGCAGGTGTGCGAGGAAAGGAGCACGCTGAGAGACTAGCCGCTGCAGCTGCTCTGGAAAATGAGTTACTGAATGATAAAACGGACCTGGTGAAGGCTCTCTGGGATAAATGGACTGTTGAGTCAAGAATTGACATCACAGCATTCGGGGTTTCCCATACGACAGAGTTTTGATAATAATGGTGCCGGTCGTAGTCTGGTTGTTTGTCCGTCTTGCCTTTCTTCTGAGCGTAGTGTGCCGGCCGAACCCCCTGGTCACACAGGTGCATTCTTCTCTCCAATCCAAAAAAATTCAGCTTCCCTTCTGACCTTGTTACTTTTTCCCAAAGGGCTCTGACCACATCTACCTTGACATTTACCAGTTTATCAACCAGCAGTTAGATCCAGACAATCTGCCTGCCTGTTCATTCCCCACCACGCCGGCATTGTCTGGAGAAAAGATCCAAAGTATGCTCACTACCCGTGACCTTGCAAGTGGAACTTGGCATTCTACTCGAAGCAATCATGTCTTCACCTTTTTTCAGCATGCTTTCAGAGTCAGTTACAATTATGACACGTGTATGTATCTTGTTCTCTAGCCATCGACAAGCTGCGGTGACTGCCTCAAATCGACAGTGCGGCTATCCTCCGAATAACGGTCGTAAATTATCGAGGCGGAATATATATCCTAAACGGGCCTTAGTCGCGTCTCAATTGCGCACTTTCGTCGTCTTAAAATGCGCGGTTACGGCGACTTCCGCCATCGCCAAATTAGGAACTTCGGCAACTTCCGTCACCGCCGAAGGTGTCCAAACGCCGCTTACGCGGCGTGGATTGGGACTAAACTAGATGACTAGGACTCACGAGCAGCAGCCACCGCATCTCATGCAGCTTTCTTCATTTTATTTGCTCGTGAGTCCTAGCCATCTAGTTTAGCCCCAATCCAGGTCGGCGGTGGCGGAACTTGCCGCAAGTTCGCAATTCGGCAATGGCGTTATAGTCCCCAGAAGTGCGCAACTGACACGTGACTGAGGCCCTGTTAGGGTATATTTTCCGCCTCGGTAATTTAGGACCGTTTTTCGGAGGATAGCCGACAGTGTGGTAGAACAGACAAAGAATCCATACATTGAAATACTGATCCTATTCACGTGTCCTGACTCACTTACACACTTTATCAGTCTGGTCTGTCAGAGGGGACGGTTGTACTGTCTTCTTCGAAAAGAGTCTTTCGTTTGACCTAGGGTGGGGAGTTTGGGCTAGGGTCAGCTCTAAATGTTTTGGGGGTTGTTAAAAGCTGTGTCGTCGTGTTGTATATAGAACACACGACATCAGCGCAGATGTAATTTTAAGCAAGACAATATGACAACCCTCTGACTAAGAACAGCATGAATGAAAGGTCATCGAGTGTGTAGATGGGCTGGAAAACGTGAATAGGACCGAAATACTAATTCAACAGGGGGGGGGGGGGTTGAGTAAAGGTTCTGGAGGATAATTAACACTGAGGGGGAAGCATAGGCGAACTTTTTAAAATCACGTTACAACTGGTACTATCAGCACGTGAAATCTTCGCTAGCTACTGAAGACGGGGAATGGGCACGTGTGGGAATGTCTAGATTGCAATGATGTCAATAATTCTTAATTGATTCATTCATTCTGTTATAGTAAGCAATAATTTCAAATGTTATGACACTTCAGGGAACGCAGTAGCCTAGTGGTTAGACACTCGCTCGGTGACATAGGTTTCGGGTTCAAATCCGTATCCAGGAGGACTGTGTGTGTATGTGTGTATGTGTGTATGTGTGTGTATGTGTGTGTGTGTAAGCGTTTGTGTATGTGTTTGCGTATGTGTGTGCGTATGTGTGTGTATGTGTGTGTATGTATGTGTGTGTGTGTATGTGTATGTATGTGTGTGTATGTGTGTGTATGTGTGTGTGTGTGTAAATATTGACCTTGGCTTCAGGACGACCCATCCTAAAATTCACAGCAAGTATTATCCTGGAAAGTAAAGTCGGCCGGTGTGATGTTGGCAGTATCGCACACTGCGTGGACGACTGGTCTACAAAATCATAACTAACATTGTATGCCCGTTGAACCACAGGTGTAATATTCAAGCAATGCTTAAAAAATCAAAAAGCGTCACGCACAACCAGCATCCCTGAAGGGTGAGCTTCAGGTTATATTTGTGACTAGATTATTTGCGCCACATAAAATGGCTATTAGCACTGCACGCCACCAAAATCCATGAAAAGCAGTGTTGATACGATCAAAGGAGACAGACCCAAAAACTGTCCAAACCGGCGACGAAGTCGTCTACCGGCTGGCGTACAATTTGCTTTTCACTTTAGCTATGTCAATTCAAGGTAGGTAATAATGTAAATATTACCACTGAATTTGAAAAGATTGTCTACCTTGTTTTGCACTGCGGTTACCGATTGGCTTCTGTGCCAGTTCTGTAGCAGCTATTTTGTATTACTGTACCCACCAGATCGCTACGTTAGAGATTTACTGATTTCTTGTACTAATTTAAAAATCAACATCATAACACTACAGCCATATGAATAGATGATCCGTCTCCCGCAGCAATTGTCTTAAGGTGGAGATGCTAACTGTTCCTGAAGCACATAAATTATACACACGTCGTTCTCTTCCGCCCATACGTCCCTCCTTGCTATATCCACACCTAATTCCTCATTCACAAACTATTTTTCTTTTTCTGCCTTTCTAACCGCCAATGCAGCATAGGCCCTCAACCAACTCACACGAAGTCATGCTATCCTTCACTATCACACTCAGCTCTCCCATCTCCTCCTATATTTTTAACTGTCACTGTTCTTCCTTTATCAAACAAAGTTCTAGCATTCCAGGTGCCAGTTCGTTAGGTTTTCCCAGGTGACGATCCACGATCCTGACTTATTTTGGCTTTCTCCACACCGTGACATACTTCTACTAGAAGAGCCTTCTCACACATTATGGCACATGTTATTTCTCCTAACCTCGTATCTTTAGCATGCGTTCATTCATATACTTCAGAATGTCTCCTTTGTCCAGTGCAATAGCTTACGCTTTTGAGGCTATACAATTCGATCTTTCCTTCCTTGGCACTCTTGCATGTCCTGGACGTGTGTCCCTATGTGTTGACTGGCTGAACCTTATGATCCACTCATGCCACATTTGGCCATTTTGACTCTTCTACAGTGCTGACTGAGAATCAGACACTACAATTCCTCTTGTAACTATTTACTGCTGTCAACATCACAGCTGCAGTGACTGACCCCACTTCCATCCTCATTCTTGAAGTTGTAGATTGGGGGGGGGGGGGTGTATTTTCCGGCTACGAATCTCATATCTCCTCAGATTCTTCAGGACTTCATGTCTTCTTCGATACCCGACGCGGTAAATGAAGAAGCACTGTTAGTTTGTCCACTTCTGGACTGTGGGCTTGCTCCAGAACTTGATGTTTACCTGCACATTCCTTTTTACATATTTGGCTAATATGTACATGCAGGCTGTTGGTTCCTTGCCGCTGATACAAATGAAAATGAAGGAACTAAGAAACCACCCCTTATTTATGAGTCGGCTTTTACGACATGCTAGTAAGTGGGGCGGTGGGTCTGCCCCTCACCTCACCCACAGGGTGGTATTCAACTAGCGAGGAAAGACACTGGGTTGTTAATCGCGCTGAAGCTTCGACTTTCACTGCGGGAGCTATTCAGTGGCGACCGAGTAAGGCTGCAGAGCAAGTAAGGGCATTTTCCTACTGCAGAGCTGTCACTTCATGCATTTATTCATTCACTCATTCATTCATTTACTGAGTTCATTCATTCATGCATTCATTCATCCCTTTATTTATTCATTCATCCAGTCATTCATTTATTCGTTCATTTATTACTCCGTTTCTTCATTCATTCACTCATTCATTCATTTACTGAGTTCATTCATTCATGCATTCATCCATCCCTTTATTTATTCATTCATCCAATCATTCATTTATTAGTTCATTCATTACTCCGTTTCTTCATTTATTTATTATTTCTGTATTTCTTTTTTAATGTATTTGTCATACATTTATACATCCATTTATGTCTTCATTCATCCAGTCATTCATTTGTTCGTTCATTCGTTACTCCTTGTTTTCATTCATTTAATAATGTCAGCATTTCTTCATTCTTTCGTTCATTCATTTATTCATCCTTCTAGTTATTTCTTCATTCATTCAGTCATTCATTTATTTCTTCATTTCTATTTTTTGTGTGTGATACATTCATTTCTTCGTTCATCCATTCGTTTATTCATTCATTTATTAATTCATTCACCCATTCATTCACATATGTCTTAATCGTTTCCACGCAAAAAAGCCCACCCCCCCCCCCCCCCCTTGTCCACCCCCCTTGCTTTTTTTTTAAAAACAAACACTTGTTATTTTTATTTTCCTGTTTCCCCAATTTTTCTCCTGATTACGTAAAATTATCGGCCTAGTTTCAGGGACATTATCTGGTGACATGACCACACATTTCCCCCTGATTTATGTCACCAGAAAGTCCTCTGGCTGATGGCCCGTGAGTAGACTGGGATGAGTCCAGCTTAGTTAAGTGATCTCGTATGGTCGCTTAACTAACAGCAACATATCGATTGACTTCCCCTTGCCTCATATTTAATTCATACATCGGCGAACTTTTCTATGAAAACCGCAGAGGTAATTGCATCATCCTTTCTCTGTCTGTCTTCTTCTTATTTTTCTCTTTTTGTGTTTCGTTCTTCAGGTAGCTGCGTGGTCTCCAGGCATGGGGTCCGCTTGAGTGCTAGAGGTTCCGGGTTCAATCCCACATCTAGTAATTTTATCTGGTCTCTGGGTAGTGAGATCAGACCCTGGTGTGCATTGTTGCGCACGTAAAAAATATCTTGGCAGTTGGAAATCGAAAAGAGTAGCCTAACGGTGCTGTCCGGGCAAAATTTGGAGTTAAAAATTTACAAAAAGTATTTCAGGATCCTCGCCGGTGCTACAGAGCCTGTGCACTGTGCTGAGCTTCTTCGGGCTCAGACTTGAGTTAGAAGAAGAGTGGAATACTTATGGGTTACACTCGTGTGCCATGATGTCGATCCGTTGGTCCAAACTTCAGAACCTCAAACGTTGTTTCGCTCTTTAAGTACATACTTGTCGGTACTTAGTACAAACAACTAAATGGTAACCCTTGGGAAACTAGTGCAATGCGAATGGACATGTTGGGGAAAACTTAATTATTAAGAATGAAAGTTAAATAAATAAAATGAAATATATGGCAAAAAATGAAATACACTAGTTGCATATCCTTTACATGACGCTGCACTTAACAAAACCAACCCACAGATGTTTTTGGTTGTTGGTGATTTCATTAGGCAATGTTACATCCAGTAGTTTGTCATTGCTTTCTCTTGATTTCAGGGTCAAAACCAACGCAAATCGGCCTGCTGTCGAATCGCCCACAGCTGGAATCAAACTTGGTACACTGTAGTTAGGAAGATGAAATGATAACATAAAACTTATTTGTCTATATGGTTATATATCTCCTACCCTGCCAGTCTGTCCGTCTGTCTATCTTTCCGTTTACTAAAAAAATTGTGTTGTGTACCCCCCCCCCCCCCCCCCCCCCCCCCCCCCCCCCCCACCCCAAAAAAAAAAGGAAGTAGTCTACAGTGTCCCCACTGCTGGCTTCCCAAAATTATTTCAAGGTGTTCCTCTCATACCACTATCCGAAAACCAGAACAGCGATGTTCTAAATAATGCCTTGTTAAACGTACTCATTCAACATCTTATCCAAGAGCCGCACGAACTTCTGGCCAAGAATAGAGTGACGGGAAAAAAATCCGCTACGGTAATCAAACCGTACTATTCTTGTTTTTTCCCCTCAATTCAGTAAAACAGATATGCATGCAAAACTCAGGCCCTGGCACAAAGCCAGTGTTTAAGTGGACGAACAACCAGGACTTTCAACCAGAGTTGATAGCCGAATAAAATTAAAAAGAGGAAACCCTGGTAGTGGAGAATTGGGTATGTGTTAAACGCATTCACTAATCTCTAATCCACAATTTTGCAGGACCTACCGGCCAAGAATGGAGGGTCAGAACATTTGAATAAATTACTTTACATTAAGGAGGAGCGGCTGGCCGAGCGGTTACAGCGTCGGACTCTCATGCAAGAGATCCGGGTTCGACCCCCGGTAAGGTGATGGAGTTTTTCCCGTTTCTCGAGATTTGGTGTCCGCCTCGTGCTCTAGAGGTTCCGGGTTCAGGTTCCGGTGAGAGCTGGGTTTTTTTCACGTAGACTTCTAGTATTTTCCCCTGATCTCTAGGTAGTGAGATCGGACGCCCGTGTGTATTGTTGGGCACGTGAAAAATCAGTTGGAAATCCAAAAGTTTCAAAGGCACTGCAAGGGCAAAATTTTGAGTTAAATATCGAACCAAAATATTTCAAAATCCTCGCCGGTGCTACAGAGCTCGTGTACTGTGCTGACCTACTTCAGACTCAGACGAGTTAGAAGTAGAACGAAGCACTTATTGCTTACTACCTGTCTGCCATGATGTAAATCTGCTGTTCAAACCAAATATCAGCCTCATGATCCCCATGTCAACATAAATAGTACATTAGTGACCGTTTGTCTGAATATATAAAAGTTAAATCTGAGAAGATCGACTTTATTGCATACGTTTTTTCCCCCAAATGGTTCGGTCTTTTTCCTCAGAACTGCTGGCCACCTGGCGAGATCGTCCCGAAAAAAGCAGGAGTAGCATAGCTCCGTCGACGATTCCAATGGCTCTCCGTAAAAATTCCACCCGTGAAAAGAATACTACAACCGTGAAACGAACCCACCACCTTCAGAGCTCGAGGTAAACAGCTTGACAACTTCGCCCCAGAATTTTCCCGCTTTCGCCCCCTTTTCCCCCCTCCACTTTTTTCACATGATTAAGAAAGAAAAAAACATAGTGTGTGTACCTAGCATGTACATTTATATTTATATATTAGATGAAATGTAACGGCTAGACGCTCGCCTGAGGTTTGGAAGATCGTGGATTCGGGTCCTGACGGATATGTCCTGGGCCGTCACTCGAGGATCAGATGGAACTGTAAACAGTTCAGCCCCCTAGGATTTAGATGAAGATGTGTTGGCAGTTTAGTCCTCTGGGCGCCAGAGTTCCCTTTAAAACATTTCCTTATGTTGTGGTGACCTCCGACCATACAGTTATTTTCGTTGCTACTTCATTACTTCAGTGAATATGTGTTTTCTAATGGTCTTACGCGACTCCTGTGAAAGGGTCGTTCGACCCCTCTTCCCCCCCCCCCGAAAGGGTCGCGACCCACAGGTAGAGAACCACTGCTCTCTCTTCCACGGTGCGATTCTCATACTACTTTCTGAAAGCCACGATGAACATTTTATTAAAAAATAAACCTTCCTTTGCGGAAATGGAATTACCAGGGAATCATGATATTGTTAAACGCATTCACTAATATTTAAGCCCCAGACCAGCACTTCTAGAAATAAATGAACATGAACCTTATTGAAAGCGTTTGTAGGTTAGCGAATGGCCGAGCAGTTAAGAATGATGAGCTTTTCTGCTGAGACCCCAGGTTCGAATCCTCGGCATAACTGTAGAAATTCTTTTTTTTCTGTCGGGGACCCAAAAAAATACTAACCTGCACAGTTCGTGGCGGCACCACTAGCCCTGCTGTCTTAGATTCAAAGACTCTCCCATCCACCCCCCCCCCTCCCTTTTTGTTTTTGTTCAAGCCTTTACCACAGTATTGGTAAGTATGTGCAGTAAAGACAGTTTGTAAGTTGTCAACACTGCAAGAAAGATGTGTCGTCATTAAAAAATCTCCCTGTGTGGGTCCGACGGGACCCAATTTTTGGAGAGAAATAAAAATAGAGCTACTGCCCACTAACAAGCATGTCGTAGTAGGCGACAAATTAGGGGTGTTTTCTTTCAGGTCGGAGTACATCTGCCTGAGATACAACAAACTATACTCTACATACAGACGAGCCATACATGTTAAACTAATGTGTAGGCAAAGCTCAGGCACTGGGTCAAGACGGAAGTCCAAGAATGGAAGAACAACAAAAACTATCCGCACGAGAGGCCAAGGTTTGCCGCCTTTGCAATACAACTGAATTTCAATGTTCCTGTAATGGGGGATATTTTCACCCTGATTAGGAAGGTTGGGAGGAAATCCCAAGGTTAACCAGAATACCGAGAGAAGCCAGATACTCGCATTAACCGAGGTTTTCAAGATAGGTGATGACAACGAGTTATTACAGGGAACCCTAGGATAGCGACCACAGGTCGCCACGTGGAACCCCAAACAACCACGTGTTGCCACGTGGAACAAACACTGGGTATAAGTCCAGCCCCAGTTAGTTTTGAGTTAGTATGTGTTGACTGTCGGAGTGAAAGGATGGGAGAATGATCGAGAGAATGACAACGTGAGACTGATTGCTGCGAGAGGAAGAGCAGACGACGACGTCCATTGAAGCCAAGACCAGCCAGGCAATTCTGTGTGAAGCCGAAGAGAAAAACCAGATTCATCTGTGCGAACTCTGGTCAGTGACTGTGTGAGAAACCGGCATGTGGGAGTCTGAGTAATGTGGTGTATGCAAGCTATATATTAGGACACGGACAGGACGTTCATGTAAGTGATAAGATGTCAATAAACTGATGTATCGTACTGCTAAGTCGGTGTCGGCTTCTCCCAGTTATGTCATCGTTGAATGTGTGTAGAGAGCATTCACTACACACATCATCGCCTAGACAACGAGTCAGCGCCTATAGAAGCGACACATTGCAGGAATCGACATCACATTTCGCCACTGTTACCTTTTACCCCAGTTGTCCTATTATATTGAGTTTCAAAGTCGTGTGCTCACGATTTAACAAAGATCTCGATATATCTCAAAATGTCTCGAAAACTCTTGTACTGATCGGTTCATATGTGCAACGATGCTGGGTGATTATTTTGACAGCCTTCAATGCATCTTCCTCTTCTTCAGCATTCCAAGCCCTTGAAGTTTATTGCTGCAGATATCACCCCCTCCATTCATCTCCCTGGTTGGTCTTCTCTTTCCAGTTGGCGACACCAAATGTTTGCAGGTCTGTCTGGATATTATCTCTCCATCGTCTTCTTGGTCTGCCTCGTTGTCTACGACCATTCATCTCCCTGTTGTATGCAGTTTTTACCTCTCTGTCATCTGACATTCTTTCAATACGCCCCAACCATTTCAGTCTTTTAGCTCTCATGATGCCAGTGATCAGTGGTGATTTAAACAGATTATTAATTTCTTTGTTGCTTCTCACTCTTCATTTACTGCTGTTTGCATCTTTGATAAATCTAAAAATTTGTCGTAAAACTCTTGTTTTCGAAAACCAAAACCTGTAATAAGGCTTCATCTCTTTTAATTGTGCTAGCCTATCCCACATACAATGAAAAATTGCATTCCTATAACTCAGGTGAGGCTAATGTTGGAGATGACCACCTGAGAGGGATACGCTTCCGAAACGCGTGCAGTTTGATGTTTTGAAAAGTTTCCATTACTCAACTTGCTGTAAGCATGATGATTGTTTGCTTTGAATCTGTATCCGGTTTGGGGTCATAAACCGCAAAAAAGGCAAATTAAAAACAAGATTTTCGTTGACATTATTATAAATACTTTCTTACAAGGAGATGATTATTAACAAGTCGCATGGAAATTTCAACATCTTACACTGAACGGTTACTGAGTTCATCATCCCCATCAAGTGCCTTGCCAGCTGGCGTCGGCGTTCATGCGTCGTCACAGATCTCGGTCTTTAGCGTTTTGGATCAATTCTACTGATGATATTCCTCCATGCCGCTGTATTAAGCCATCCATCATTATTTCTCTTGATCTGCCTCTGCCTTTTCTACCAGTGATCTTTCCGGTCGTCACGATAATTGCCAGTGCTCCTTTTCTCATTACATGACTAAAAAACTTTGTTTGTCTCCTTTTCATTGTTGTATATAATGTTCAACTTTCATTAGCCATTTCCAGACATTTTATTGAGTTACAGATTTTTAAAGTTACGCACAACTTCTGGAATGAACTATATCACCTTTCACCACAATTGTCCTATTACAAAGTGCGTCACAAGTATCTTTTCCCCCTCCATGTTACGCAATTTTTAAACAATTTCCCACTGTTACATCCACTAATATTTACTTCGCTCCCTTTTCCAACGTAAACACACCGCCATTTAAAAATCTGGTCACATTTCCAGGCTCTTTTGTTCAGCTTTGTTTATCTCTGTAGTATCTCAGAGCCTGCCAGATTTTCGTTTTATTGCAGCCAAATGAGCTGTTTCTTGTTCTTCTGCTTTCGACTCTTAAAAAGTTGCTTGGCACATTGTGTTGTGGTTTACAGCTAGCTTGCGATACCAGCAAACTCCAAATTAGTCACCTTTTACGACAGGCTTGTGAGGTTGCTGTGTGTCTACTTTTCTTCTTCAAACAATAGGAAACCTACAAGGGAAAGGAGTTATTTCAGATATATTAAACATGCTCCCTTTGCTTGCAATAAATTATCATTACATGACCTCAGCCACACCACAAATGTCACCCAAATGTCTTAACAGCCAGGACTATGTGTCCTGATACAGATTCTTCTTTTTCTTTCTAGAGTCAATGCCCTTGTGGCGTTGGTGGGTATGTCTATCCGCAACCTTTTGTCTCGTGTACTGTCAATCTATATAGACTGCTGGAATGTCGAATCAAGGTAGGCAATGAAACAATAGAAGTTAAAAATATGGGGAGAACATGGAAAGAGCTGCATGCGATAGCGAAAGATAGAACGACTTGACGTAAGCTGGTTGAGGGCCTATGCTCCATTGGCACCTAGAATGACAGCAGAACAATAATAATGTGTGAATGAAGAATTTTGTGTGGATATAGCAAGGCGTGAAGCATGAGAGGAAGAGAAGGAGATGTGTATAATCTCTGTGTATGTTTCAGGAACAGTGACAATCTATACCTAAAGACATGTGTTGCGGAAAACGAAGCATCTATGGATATAACTGGAGTTCTGTGCTGTTAGTTCAAATCAGTAAATCCCTAATGTAGCGATATGGTGGATACAGTAATACAAAATAATTGTTACAGAATCATCTGTTTAAAAAAAAATATATTTGATTCTCTACAACAGGCGGCTCGTGGACCAAAACTGGCCAGCGAATGCCTAACAAGTGGCCCGCAGATCACCTGCCAGTTGTATTGCATTAACATTCTTTCTTTATTGGGACCGAGCATTCCCATGTGACAAATACTGGCCCCTGAGTAAACTTAGTTGAATAGCCCTTGTCTACAAGCTGCCAGAGAAATGTATTGGACAAATACTGGCCCCTGAGTAAACTTAGTTGAATAGCCCTTGTCTACAAGCTGCCAGAGAAATGTATTGGACAAATACTGGCCCCTGAGTAAACTTAGTTGAATAGCCCTTGTCTACAAGCTGCCAATGAACAGCAAGTGAACATAAAGAGAAATGCAGAAGGATTAAGCAAACTAGAAAAACAAAAACCTGAAACCTGAAACCTTAGGGGGGGGGGGGTATGACTTGACAGAAAGAATGAATTTAACAAAAAAGCCAGCTCTTGCATTCAAATGATGTGAACATGCTTGTGACCACGAATCTTCTCGAGTCTGTGAAAACATGTCTCCAGGAAATGAAAGACAAATTAGGTGAATCTGATTAACAGCCAGGAGTATGTGTCCTGATACAGATTCTTATTCTTCTCAATGCCCGTGTGGTGTTGGTAGTTATGTTTATCGCCAACCTTCTGTCTCGTGTACTGTCAATCAACTCTGACACAGATGATCTTCCATGCCATGATGTCAAACTGTCCAGCATCTGTTTTCTCGGTCTTCCTCAGCCTCTCCTCCCATCCAATGTTCCTACCATCACGATGTACTCCAGTTTTCTTCTTCTCATTACATAAGCAAAGAATGTAGATTGCCTCTTTGTGTTGTTGGCAATCAGTTCTCTTCATGAGTCAGTTTCTTTCAAGACGTCTTCATTACTCTTTTTATCTGCCCAGGGTCTTCTCATCATTCGTCTCTAAAACAACATCTCCGCATCTTCCAAAAACGTTTTTACTTATCTACTAACTATCAATGATTCACATCCGTAATTATACAGATTACAGTGTGGGGAATAAAAATAATAATGGAAACAACAAATTCCGCGTCTTAGTAGATGTGACGGATCAGCAGAACTGCGTGAACAGGTTCTTCTCAGTAGAACAGAAGCATGTTCTCTTCAGAACCTTGCTCTCATAACTACCCTCCGGAAAACTACTCGATCACAAGCAAGATGTCCCGCGTCCGATACACCCATCTGGAGAATCCGCACTGAACAGAACGATAATTTTAAATTAATGAAATTTGTTTCCCCGTGTGCTGAAATGGCATCGGAGTGTTCTTGTGCACGGTGGTACCCAACTGTACAGGAGAGCATTTTAGCAAAATGAGTCTGTATCGTTTGAATTGGCTTTGACTCATGTGAATGCTAAGGGTAAAGGTGAGATGATCGATTTCAGTTTACCAAGTTTTATCAGATATGGCTCAGTCAATCTTTGCAGAACAGCTGGCTGCCTGCTGAGGCCTTGCGTGGGAAAGTACAACCTGAAAACTACTGACTTCAAGCCAATAAAAAGGCGAATCTGTGATTCTGTGATTATGCTTTTCATAATATAAAGCTCGCAGTAGTTTCATACAGTGCCATTTAATCTATGTTTATACTTTAACCCCAGTTTTTTTTTAAAGTGATAATATTTTAGCAAGCGATCAGGCCATTAAACTAACTAGACCACGAGACAATCAAGCAAGTCATCTAGCCAATAAACTAACAATACCACAGGGCATTCAGGCTAGCAAACTAGCAATTAAACTAAACCACGGGACATTTAGAAAAGTGATCCAGCCATTAAAGTAACTAGAGCACAGGACATTCAAGCAAGCGATCTAGGCATTAAAGTAACCAGAGCACAGGACATTCAAGCAAGCGATCTAGGCATTAAAGTAACCAGAGCACAGGACATTCAAGCAAGTGATCTAGCCATTAAAGCAATCAGAGCACGGGAAATTCAAGCAAGCGATCTAGAGATTAGTGTAACTAGGCCACGGGACATTCAAGCAAACGATCTAGCCATTAAAGTAACTAGACCCGGGACATTCAAGCAAACGATCTAGCCATTAAAGAAACTAGGCCACGGGACATTCAAGCAAGTGATCTAGCGATTAAAGTAACTAGGCCACGGGACATTCAAGCAAGCGATCTAGCCATTAAAGTAACCAGAGCACGGGACATTTAAGCAAGCTATCTAGGCATTTAAGTAACCAGAGCACGGGACATTCAAGCAAGCGATCTAGCCATTTAAGTAATCAGAGCACGGCACATTCAAGCAAGAGATCTAGCCATTAAACTAGACCACAGGTCATTCAATCAAGCAATTTAACCCTTAAAATAACAAGACCACAGGACATTCAAGCAAGCGATCTGGCCACCAAAATGACTTGACCACGAAACATTCAAGCAAGCGATCTAGCATTCAAACTGACTTGACCAAGAGACATTCAAACAAGCACAATCACTAAAACCAAGTTCCACTTAACGTTAGCTCCCCTTTATTTTCTCAAATTTCATCGAAAATAATTAATGGAGAAATTATTGTGCAAGCGTTCAATTTCTAAGAGTTTAGTGTGAAACATTACTTTAGACAAATGCTTGAACTAGTTAACGCTCCCGCATAACACTTTTAGCATAAAAACGAGTCACCTCACAAGACCACTCACCATACTCGGCAGAATGAGCACTGTGCCACATTCAAAAAGTTGGTGAAGCCGTTACTCTGGGAATTCTGTTTTAGGTTGGTTACTGAAGTCAGGGGGGACAATAATGGCAGGTTTGAGAAGAGGGAATGGCAGGCGATCAACGAAAGCCCTTTTATGACCAGTTAGAAAGAACCCCAAAACAAGGGGGTGGCGGAGGGTGGGGGGGGGGGAGAGATGTGTTGACACTGACGAGAAGCGACACAAAAAGGGCGCTTGACTGAATGGTGATAAATAATTCAACATACCTCTTAATGTAATGTAATAGTCACATGTAGTATTTGTTTAGACATTTTCTCCGTGTGGATTCCAGTGCCCTATTGTGTGTGTGAGAGAGTCTGTGTGTGTGTGTGTGCATGTTTGCGTGTGTGGGGAAAGAAAGGTGTATAGCGCCGTTACCTCCCAACTAGGACATGTGCCTGAAAGTAGAATATTTAAGGGATGCGATGGTCCTCGTCTGAAGATCCTGGTCCGAAGATCTTGGCCCGAAGATCCTGGTCCAAAGATCCTCGTCTGGAGATCCTGGCCCGAAGATCCTGGTCCAAAGATCCTGGTCCGAAGATCCTGGTCCCAAAGATCCTGGTCCGAAGATCCTGGTCCAAAGATTCTGGTCTGAAGGTCTTGACCCAGAAGTCCCAGCTAGATATTCTCATCCAGATATTCCCGGTCTGATTAATCCGTCTTAATTTTTCCATTCTGAAATTCCTGGTCTGATTTTTTCTGACAGTCCCACGGCCTAGAATAACTAGCCAGAAAAGCCTCCTGGGAATTGTCTGCCTAGGATTGTCTGCCTAGAATTGTCTGCTTAGAATTGTCTGACGTGAATTACTGCCGGAAAATGTTTGTCATGAATTAGCTGCTGGCGATAGTCTGCTGAGAAGTGTCGGTCTTTACAGACGAAAGTGTTATATTGTACTGTAGAAAAGCATGATGGCGTCCGTGGCTTAGACGTTGCGAGTTTGACTAGCGATTCCAACGTACCATAATCGAAACCCACTGCTGGCTGCGTGGATTTTTATCATGGTATGGGCTCAAATGGGTAGCAGGATGTGTGTCCTGGAAAAGTAAAGACGGCAGACGTAATGCTGACCACATTACCCACCTAGTGCCGATTGGTCTGTAATAATATGGCCGCTTTTCCTACATGCCCGATGCGCCTAAAGACGTGAAAAGGATCTTTACTTTTTACTATAGGGAAGCATGGGACTCAGAAAACACCCCCCTCCCCCTTCCTAGCGGAAAGGCTGGGCAGTACTTTAGAGACCTTGTGTTGTCTGTGCACATAATCCCTCACTTAGCTTGCCTTGTTTACTCCAAAGGAAACGTAACACCGATACGCTTGCAACAAAGCACCATGCAGAAGCAGCCGCACTAGAACAGCAGAAGTCTGTCCGCCTGTCAGTTCCGCCCTTATAAATCAGCTGCCAGTAAAGCTTAACTGACTCTCACCAATCATCCCCTATTTATTACATTAACCCCGTCTGCCTCATCGGCTAACATCATCTCTCTTTCGTACACAAACATAAAGCTCAAAGTAACAGCCGTTGGTACATAAAGGGTTAATCAACTCATCTCTGGTACTCTAATTCCCTCTACGAAAATTTGTAACTACCTCGAGACAAGGGAAGTAATGAGTACTTAACCGGAGGAGTCGACGACCACGAAAGCTTACAATTTTGCCACTGCCTCCCCAGGGCTTCTTTATAATTAGTTTAGTCTCAGTGTGTGAAACATTACTCTTGTGGTCAGTGGCAACCCAACATTCTTCGTCCCTGGAGGAATTCTCCAGTAGAGGGTCTAACTGCTGTTTTAAGCATCGGTTCGCCACATTAAATATACACAAACATACATATACACATACCAATTATGAACAAACTTACTCGGTACATTACTTGTATTCAAGTATTAATAACTACGAATTTATTTTTGGCTTTACATCATCCCCTTGTGGGTTTGGATTCGTTATTTTGAAGCCCCATCCTGGCTCTTAATTTAAAGAGCCATAAATATGGCCTATTGACTGAACGCGGTTTTTGGTGGCACTTTGTGTCATCGGGTGTTTATCGCTTGTGTGGTGTCTTAGTGGGGTAAAATGTACTACTACTATTCTTATGCTTGCTTGTTGTACCATCCCATCACACAAACTATAACACCCAGTGACATAAACTGCCACCATGCGGATGAGGGTCACCCGTGGAGAGGTCCCAGAAACCCTTTTCAACCATTATGGCCACAATTGTGGTTTCTTTAAACTACATTGGGAAGGGCAGAAAATGCAATGATACGGTCATGAGGTTTGAGGTTTGAACAACGAATCAACATCACGGCAGACGGGCAGCAACCCATAAATGCTCCGTTTTACTTCTAACTGAAACCTGAGTCCGAAATACTCAGCGCAGTGCACGGGCTCCGAAGCACCGGAGAGGATCCTGAAATATTTTGCCTGGGCAACGCCGTTAGGCTACTCTAAGATTTTCAACTGGCAACGGATTTGTTGCGTGGGCAACAATTATCACGGGCGTCGGATCTCACTAACCAGAGATCAGGGTAAATTACTAGAAGTACACGTGAAAAAAAAAAATCATAGCCTTCACCGGGGCTTGAACCCGGGACCTCCAGCCCCATACCTCGAGACCACGCAGTGGTAATTTTTATATTATTGTACTAACTTCCAGAGAAATGCCTGCTTCTATGGCTTAGATGTTGCCAATACATTTCGTAGTTCCGAGGTACCCAGTTGGATTCCAACTCTGGCCATTTGGCAGCAGACAGCAGACCACCTTGCGTTAATTTCGACAGAGGCATCGACCGCCCACCGTCTAGGGGCACTGGCAAACTACTGAAAGTAAAACTGAATAGTAAAATGTTAAACGTTGAATGTTGAATTAAAAATGGACATCACAGCGCACAGGACACTCTTATAAGTGCTCCGTCCCCATCTTCAGCAGCAATCGAAGAAAACTGCAAAGTAAACAAAGCAATAACAAAAAACACTAAGAAATGCTGTAAGTTTTCTTGGCAGGATGCTTAATTAACTTTTTTTTTTCAACCTAGAGACATAAGATTTAAATTTGAGAATGACAGTGCATGTGTCTATTCGTCCATCTATCTGTTCACCTTTTTTGCTCATCCATCTATCTATTCGTCCATCTGCTCGTCCATTCATATATCCGTCTATCTATCACACTATCAATCTATTAATTTGTCTTATCGACCGCTTGATTGTACTTGTCAGTGTCAGTTTGACTGCCCTTTCGTCTGACCAACTTCAAGTGTGTCATTTTGTTTTCACATATACATTATGGAACATTTAGTATGTAAAGATCCTGTTTCACGCCTTTAAGCGCATCGGACGTATGGGAAATGCACCAATATATGTACAGATAAATCGGCACTAGGGGGATAATGTGGTCAGCATTACGCCGGCCGTCTTTACTTTCCCAGCAGATACATCCTGGTACCATTTTAGGGTGGGTCGACCTGCGACGACCTTTACCATGATACAAATCCACGCAGCCAGCAGTGGGTTTTGATCGCGGTACATTGGAATTACGAGTCGGACTCACAACGCCTAAGCCGCGGACGCTGTTTTGAAAAATTTAGCAATGCTACTTGTTTCAAATCGGTAAGCTTTTCGCCGTCGAGGCTTTCCACTGGTGAACTGCAGACGTAGAAACCTTTTGTCTGCCTCTGACGGAAGTCAAATCTCCAGAGACCTGCTCTGGAATATATCAATGCAAACTTTGAAACTCATTACGAAAGAATTTTTTTTTTAATAAGATACAAGCTTCAGAAAATTGTAGTTACTTTTTCAAGAACAGAACGTATGTATTTAAACAAATATGGTGGGCACATAGAGATATTAAAATAAAGATATAAAAGGCGGGTTGCAACTTTCAGAGCATTCGGAAATTTATGCGAGGCAAATGAAATTAAAAGAATATTAAACAGAATGTTTAACTCAGTCGTTTAACCAGCACTTCTTCATTGAGAAAAAAACATAGAGACCGACTGAAACAATTACTCGTAAACTACAAACATGTAACGGTTGCATTTGTAAAAGCTTTTTCTTTTCCTAGCCCGTGCCAGATGACGTTGATGGTGGCATCTTTTTACAGCAGTGGTCTCTAATCATTTTTATGTGGCCTCCTCTTGAGTAAATGGCAAGACCCTCACGCCCACTTTAGTATATGGCAAGACTCCCACGCCCCCTTGAGTTTATGGCAAGACTCCCACGCCCCCTTGAGTTTATGGCAAGTCTCCCACGCCCCCTTTAATTTATAGCAAGACTCCCACGCCCCCTTGAGTTTATGGCAAGACTCCCACGCCCCCTTGAGTTTATGACAAAACTCCCACGCCCCCTTGAGTTTATGACAAAACTCCCACGCCCCCTTGAGTTTATAGCAAGACTCCCACGCCCCCTTCAGTTTATAGCAAAACTCCCACGCCCCCTTGAGTTTATAGCAAGACTCCCACGCCCCCTTGAGTTTATAGCAAAACTCCCACGCCCCCTTGAGTTTATGGCAAGACTCCCACGCCCCCTTGAGTTTATGGCAAGATCCCTACACTTCCTTGAGTTTATGGCAAGACTCCCACGCCCCCTTGAGTTTATGGCAAGATCCCTACTCTTCCTTGAGTTAATGGCAAGACCCCCACACTCCCGTGTTTGTATTGCAAGAACCCCGCGCTCCCCTTAGTAATTTGGCAAAACCCTTATGAACCCTGTGCCATCCCCAAAATAAAATAAAAATGTGATTAGAAATAGGGGGAAAAAACAGATTACGCAACAAGTGAAACAGACAGTATGGAGGTATGTTTTGGTCAGAATGTGTGCTTAATCAGTCATTATATGCGCATGCTATCACATTAATTGGAATTTTCAATGATAGATTTATAAACTCCTCATGAAAGCAAAAATTCCTTTGCTAGATAAATAGTTTTTAAAATGTGCTTATATTTAAAATGAACTAAACTATAAGTCTAAGGAATTATTACAAGTTCAAAAAAACTCATTTTCAAAACTGCTTGACAGCCCCTAAAATCTGCTTGCGCACTTCGGGTTGGAGGCTACTGCTCTATGGCAACTTGTCTCGTTTGATAACCACAAACAGAAATATTTGTGTTAGTGTGCTTGTGTGTGTGCGCGCGCTGTATTTCTCATCTTCATATTATTCATCTTTTTCTTCCTTCCAGCCTCTCATTTTTCTTCCGCTTCTACCTGTTCTTCTCCTTTTCTACCTCTTCCCTTGGGTACTTCGTATATGTGAATATATGTATATGCATGAGTGTGTGTATATGTGCTCAATATATTAATGAGTCTGTGTTTAAGCGAGTGTATAAATGTATATGCATAAGCGTTAGTGCACGTATGTATGCAGGTCAAAAATGGGAGAAAGCAAACAAGATTTGAATTTTTAAAAAAGACGACATTTAAAGAAGACGTACTAGTTTTAATGTACTGCTTCATTTCCGGAAACAGTTGACGACTTTGATTGGTTGGCTTCAAATGAGCGTATGTCGTCACATGTAAATCGGATAAGCAGTTTGTCTTATTCAATGGCAACGAAACTTGAGTTATTTCTTTCCTTAACGAGTTTTTGGACAGATAAGACTTTGTTGGCTTCATCTCATCTACTCAAAGCTTCAATAGAGGCTTACATTCTGTGTAAGTGTTCAACTTCAAAAGGGGGGAGGTTGAGTGTCTGTATATGGGAGAGAGAAAACGAGATATATACAGAGTAGGAGAGGCAGACAGAACGAGGAAAGAGCTGAAGGGACGAAGTTTTTTTTTTTTTAATGGTTACAGATTGGACACGCAGGCCTGTCTTACATTGGGCCCTGTCAAGTGGTCATCATTAAAACAGCAATTGTGTTTTATCTTTAAAGCATGTTTTGTTCCCATAGACAACCCCGGCACACACCTTCTGGCGTACTGTGCTAGACAGCGTAGCATACGACATCACAACATCTAGCATGAGAATAGAGGTGGAGGCTGTAACTGCAGCTCTCCTGTGGCTAGAGAGCAAGACGCATACACATGTCGTTATTGTGACAAACTCTGAAAGTTTGCTGAGAAAGGTGAAGACAAGGTGCTTCAAACAGAGTGGCAAGCTTCACTGGGAAGGTAACGGGTAAGCATTCTTTGAATCTGTTCTCCAGTCTATGCTGGCGCGGTGGATAATGAACAGGCAGATAGATTGGCTGGATCTGCACCACTGGGTGGTGAATTGATACATGACAAGGCAAATGTGGTCAAGGCCCTGTAGGAACAAGCAACGCAATCAGTAGAGAAAGAAGATTATTATGGCCTGGAGAGAATGAAGCACCTGGGTGTAACCAGAGGGTTTGGCCGGCTCACTACACTGCTGAAGATGAGGACGGAGGACACATGGGAATGCCCCCAGTGTTGTGATGTTAATTCTTGACTTAACTCAACTCAACTGGGCATCAGAGTCAAGTAAAAGTAAAGAACCTGTTCTGCGTCTTTATGTACATTGGGCATATAGGGCTAGACCTGTGTTTTATAGACCAATCGGCACTCGGTGATGTAGTCACCATTACGCCGGCCGCCTTTACTTCCCATGACTTGGCTTGGCTTGACTTGCTTAACGGGTTTAAACCAACATCCCCGAAGGGGGAGATTTTGGTTATAATTGTGACTAGGTTATGTGTGCCATATACAGTGGCTCCGCATTGCTCACCACCCTCTAGCTCTGAGGAGAGCTCTTACAGTGTTGATGCAATCAAAGTAGACAGACCCAAATACTGTCCCCACCGGCGACGAAGTCGTCTTTCGGCGAGCCAAGAGGCGACCCGGTCGCCGATGTTCCCAGGAGTTTACGTGGTATCCATTTATGGCTGGGTCGACCAGGGAACTAAAGGTCATTTTTGTAAAAAGTTCAGCTTCGTTCGGATTCGATCCCACGGACTTTGAATCCTCAGGTGAGCATCTAGCCACTACACCACCGTGGCTCCTCTAGCAATAAACATAATACGTCTATCATGTAAAAGACGCAAAGATAGAACGGCAGATAGGTAAGTCGATGGAAGAACGGTAGAAGGGAGGGACGAATGGCCAGACGGAGGGACAGTTGGTATATGACAGACAGAAAGCAGCCAGACAGACGGACAGACAAAAGCAGTAATAGACAGGCGAACTGACGGACTGGCTGACCAAAGAACCGATAGCCCAACCGACAGGGGGAGTGGGTTGATGAAATGATTGTCAGGGGGTAGATCAGAGACAGCGATACTGAACGGTCTGACTGAATGACCGTTGGTCTTGTAGACGGACGGAAGGATGGGTGAAATATGTCTCTACATTTCCAATAATTTCACAGCTTTCTCTCTCTCTCTCTCTCTCTCTCTCTCTCTCTCTCTCTCTCTCTCTCTCTCTCTCTCTCTCTCTCTCTCTCTCTCTCTCTATTCGTTGCACATACACCCACACCCACAGACGCGCGCACACACACACACTACACATTCTCTGTTGATTGTTGTACTCCAACTTAGAAACTGTCTCCTGTACTGTTACATGCGTCCTTGACATCCTACCAGCTCGTCATTTCCCACTTATGGTTAGATAGCACAACGGCCAGACCTGCATCAGCCGCAGCGAACAAGGGTACTTCGTGTGAAATTAGCAGACGCTTCCAGTCATCTTGACGGACTTTGATGCCAAATTGGTCCGAAACAATCTGACCAGGGCAAGGGGAGTTAGCGAAACAAGGAGCACTAGTTCAGTTCTCGGACAGTGGTGCGGCAAAAATATTCGCGTTAAAATGCTGTACATAATAGTTCACCGTCATGTAGCAGGTCCTTTGCAGAACGTCGCTCTCATCGCGGTCTGCCTGAAAGATACATTTTTATTGACTTATCAAAATTCGGTGGGTGATGTGGTCAATATCACGCCTGCCGCCTTTACTTAAAGACTAATCAAAATTCGGTGGGTGATGTGGTCAATATCACGCCTGCCGCCTTTACTTATAGACTAATCAAAATTCGGTGGGTGATGTAGTCAATATCACGCCTGCCGCCTTTACTTCCCAGGACTGTACCTGGTATTCATTTAAGATTGGGTTGACCCGGGAACCAAGGTCAGTTTTGCAATAACAACAGACGTCAGGAATCCGCCAGGACTCGAATCCACGACTTACCAATCTGCCAAATAAGAAACATATCGCAGATTTGTTGCCCAGCCTATTCGGGTGTGAGTAGTAATAAATAGGCTGGTAGATTAGCCACTGCCGCGCGTTTGGGCGGGAAGCTACTTTAGGTTTAGGCGGACGTGTTGAAGTAAAACTGCAAAATAACATATAGGGTATAAATATCTGGAGAAAAGGAATGGACTGAGAGTGAGCAGAGGGTTTGGACGTTTTTCTACCCCCACGACAAACAATGTGTACCCTCTTTTGGACATTTTTCTACCCGCAGAACAAACAAAGTGTACACTTTTTTTGGGGATGTTTTTCTACCTGCCGGACAAACAACGTGTACACTTTTTGGAGGTTTTTTTAACCGAAGGACAAACAATGCGTACACCTTTTGTGGATGTTTTTCTACCCGCAAGACAAACAAAGTGAACACTTTTTGGGACGTGTTTCTACTCGCAGGACAAACAATGTGTACACTTTTCTTGATGTATTTATACTGCCAGGACAAACAGTGTGCAAACTTTTTTTATGTTTTTCAATTCGCAGGACTAACAATGTGTACACCTTTTTGGACGTGTTTCTACTCGCAGGACAAACAATGTGTACACTTTTTGGACGTGTTTCTACTCGCAGGACAAACAATGTGTACACTTTTTTAAATGTATTTATGTATACCCACAGGACAAACAATGTGTACACTTTTTCGAATTTTTTCTACCCGCAGGACAAACAACGTGTACATTTTTTTGGACGTTTATCTACCCTCAGGACAAACAATGTGTACACTTTTTTTGGACGTTTTACTACCCGCAGGACAATCAATGTATTCACTTTTTTGGACGTTTTTCCACCCGCAGGACAAACAATGTTTACATTTTTAATCAGGCTGCAACTGACATCATCAGGTATGGGAACTCCAGTGGTTACTGAGAAAGGGGAGGGAGCACGTATGGGCATGTCCCGAGTGCAGTTATGTCAGATTCTTTCATTCATTCACCTAATTCTTTCATTAATTTACTGAAGGACATCAGCATTCATTTTTTCTCCGCCAACCAGAGATCCAGTGTCATCTTATAAAAATCAGCTGTGAACCTGATTCGAAATGATTTTTGTTGTTGTTTCTTCTTGGCTGTTTCTTTTGCCGCTGCGGGCAGCGATTCTCAACATGCGGGTCGCGACTTTTGTTTTGGGTCGAACGACCCAATCTGCTAACGTCAAAGTGTCTGTCTCGCAACACCAAGATCAAAATATATAAAACGTTGCTAAGACCAGTCGTTTTATATGGCTGTGAAACTTGAAGCACAACTAAAAGAGGTGTTTTCGAAAACAGTCTTACGACGAATCTTTGGAACCATCAAAGATACAAACAGTCAGGAAGGGAGAGTGAGAAGCAACAACGAAATTTATTATCTGTTTTAATCACCAGTAATCACTGGCATCATGAGAGCTAATAGGCTGAAATGGTTGGGGCATATTGGAAGAATGTCAGATGACAGAGAAGTAAAACTGTATACACCAGGCAGATGAATGGTCGTAGACCACGAGGCAGACCAAAAAGACGATGGAGAGATTATATTTAATCAGACCTGCAAACACTTGATGTCACCAACTGGCAAAGAGAACACCAACCAGAGAGATGAATGGAGGCGGGTGATATCTGCAGCAATGAACCTCAAGGGCTCGGAATGCTAAAGTAGAAGAAGACGAAGACTACCGTATGAACATTAACAGTAATTAAAAAAACACAAACCATCAGTTAATTACACAGGATTATTTGCATTGTTGAGTATCATTGTGCAATGAAAGAAAAGAAAATTAAACATTACTTGGAAAAACATATTGTGTCCATTGTAATTCTCGTTTAGGCAATTAGCATCTGTCAAAAGAAAACACTCACTTCAAGGAAGGAAAAGTAAGAAAACATAAATAAAACGCTGTTGGCATGTTCAGTAGACATTATCTTTGCTGGTCAAGACATGGGAAACAAAAAAAAATGGTAATATCGGTCGTTTAATGAATGAACGAACGAGCGGAATTTATTTTCACTGGGTTATCAATTGGGCATGCAGGCCCGTCTAACATTTTACCCTTCTGGTCAGACTCCTTTCCTGAATTTTTTCATTCATAAACAAAAGTGAAAAGTAAAGGACCCTTTTCCACGCGTTTATGTGTTTAGGGCATATAGGGCTAGACCTATATTTTATAGACTAATCGGCACAAGATGGGTGATGTGGTCAGCATCACGCCGGCCGCCTTTACTTCCCTGGACGGTACCCGGTACTCAGTCAAGGCTGGGTCGACCTGGGAGTCGTCATTTTTGAAAAAAGGCCGGCTCCGCCTGGAAGCGAACATACGACCTTCCGGTCTGCGCGCGAGGGTCTATCCGCTACGCCACGGCGACGCCTATTTCATTCATACATTTCAAAATAAAAAATAAATATCATCGACGGCTATTAAATATAATTTACAACGGCTAGAATATACTGGAATTCTTCTTCTTCTTCTTCTGCCTTTCTATCCCCCAATGGAGCATAGGCCCTCAACCAACTCACGCCAAGTCGTTCTATCCTTCGCCATTACATGGAGCTCTCCCCATGTCCTCCCCATCTTTCTAACCTCATTCTCCAGCTCTCTTCTCCATGTGTTTTTTGGCCTTCCTTTATTCCTATGCCCCTGTGGGTTCCAATGCAAAGACATTCTAGTTATGCTGTTCTCCTGTTTTCTCAGTGTGTGCCCTATCCAACGCCAGCGTCTTTTCCTCACCTCCTGATTCACTGTAGCCTGTTTAGTTCTCTCCCAAAGTTCTACATTAGTTATTCTATCATACCATTTTATTCCCTCTATTCTGCACAGGCACCAGTTAATGAATGTCTGTAATTTATTAGTAATTGCCTTGGTTGTTCTCCATGTTTCCGCCCCATACCATAGTACTGATTTGACATTAGAATTAAAAATTTTTAATACTGGAATTATACCTATATTTTCTAAAGGATAGTTGATTCTTTTTAGTAGGAGAAATGGGCTCATTTTCACGCCTTTGTGTGAATGGGCCATATATGGCTAGACCTATATTTTATAGACCAATCGGCATTTGATAAGTTGTTGTTTGTTTGTTGTTTGCGTTCACCGGCTATAAACTCCAGTGGAAAGACCTGGTTGTTCATCCTTTTCTGGACTTTGGCTTTGTTCCAGGACCTGAGTTTTGCGTGTGCATCTGTTTTACAGATCTGACTTATTTGTATGCAGATTGCTGGTTCCTTGCCTCTCAGGCAGATGCACTCCGACTTTAAAGGAAGCCCCCAGTTAGTGGACTCTTACAACATGCTTTTTGGGGAGGCAGTGGGTCTATTCTTGTTTTCCCTATAATGGGGCCCCGGAACCCACACAGGGGGTCTTGATAAGTGATGTGGGTGAAGTGGTCAGCATGACGCCGGTACCCATTGGATGGGTCGAGCCAAAAAGGATGGGGTGGGGGGGGGTGGGGGGGGGGGACACACACAGAGGTCGGTTCCGTCAAGACCTGAACCCATGACTTAAGGATCCGCAGTCTAGCGTCTAGCCGCTACACCACGGCCGCTAGCATATGTCTTAAGTAATAATTCCTAATAATTTTATGAAGAAAGGAAGCTAATCGCTGTCTAGCTCTGGATCATTTACGGGCAAAAGAGGCAGACAGACTAAAGGAAAGATAATCAGGTAGCCAGACAGACAGATTGTAAGGGCAGATAATCAATCGGGCAGATAGAAAGACTTGAGAGCAAGTAATCAAGCAGGCACATTTTTAAACAGAATTAAAGTTAGAAAATCAAGCAAACAGATAGGTAGACGGGCTTATGAGGAGGCAGTCTTGCAAGAAGATAGTAAGACATATAGGCAGTTGGACAATAAGACAGACAGACTGGCAAGTAAGGATGCTGCTAAACAGACAGACATAAATACAGGCATTCAGATAGGCACGTAGGCAGTATATTACCAGACAGACAGACAGACAGACAGACAGACAGACAGACAGACAGACAGACAGACAGACAGACAGACAGACAGACAGACAGACAGGCAGGCAGACAGCCAGACAGGCAGGCAGGCAGACAGCCAGACAGGCAGGCAGGCAGGCAGGCAGGCAGGCAGGCAGCCAGACAGCCAGACAGGCAGGCAGGCAGGCAGACAGCCAGACAGACAGACAGACAGACAGACAGACAGACAGACAGACAGACAGACAGACAGCCAGCCAGACAGGCAGGAAGACAGGCCAAGTATGAGCAGGGACAGCAGAAGTTGCGGCGAGAACACTGAAAGGAGAATAGGAACACTAAACACTGAGATTAGCAAATCATCGTCACAAGTACGGGCGTTTACATAACATTTTAGGAACCACTGCGCCAAGTAATGTGTTCACTTTTGCTGAATCTGTCGTATCTCTGCTGCTGCTAAAGCTGCTATAGAAACATTATACCTGACATTGTGTGATATACGCGATTGCCGTCTTCCACAGAGTCTGCATCAGTAACATGGTTCTTCACAGAACGTCGCTCTCGTCACGGTGTGCCGAAAGTCTCTCTCTCTTTCTCTAGCAAAGTCTACAGCCCTATGTGCTTTCACAGTCAACGTATCTTCAATGTCTTCTTTCCATCTTGGCAGAGGTCTGCCTCTGCTTCATTTTCCGGAAACGGTTCCCTCCATCGCCGGTCTCTACAGGTCATCATGAAGTTTCACATGGCCAAAATACATAAAATTTCGGGACAGGATGCTGTTCATGAGCCAATTCTACCCGTGATTAGATCATGTAAGATTCGGTGTTTTTCTTCTTCTTTGTTAACGGTCTTCTTCTTCTTCTTCTTCTTTTCTCTACTCTTGGAATACTTGGTGCCGTCAATGCAAGAAGAGATCTCTTTGACTGGCCCTTCTGTTTGCTTCGTATATAGTACTTGTCAGTGTCTCTGATATATCGGCGGTCCGTGTTCTTCGTGGTCGACCTTTGGCTCTGCTACCGCTGTATCTGTATAGCATTGCTCTCTGTGGTGACCTGTCTGATGCCAATCTTGTTACATGGCCAAACCATTTGATTTATTTTATAATTGTAAAGTTCAGTATTGGCTCTGGGCCGACTCTCCTGCTGATATCATCATTCCGAAGTCGACCTTTCTCTGATACCCCTAGCTCAGTACGTAAACATTTCATTTCTGCTGTGACTGTTTTCCTTCTGTCTTCTGAAGACAGTGTCCGAGTTTGACATGGATTTTTGCATTTCACAATTGGTGCCATTTGGCCAGTTCGTGGTATTCTAAGAATTTTCTGTAGCCTTTCAGTCCAAAAGCTCAGACTTTCTTTCACTGAGTAGGCTCTCGCTATTTGTGATTGTATGCATCAAGAATGCGATTAAACCGGGAGACGTGCTAAGAACTGTAGTCGAAGCTACAGGAGCTAATACGTTTTCTCCAGCTTCCAATCAGTTGACAAGGGGGATCATTTCCAAGCTGCATGTCCTAAAGGGAGTAATTATCTTTCCCTTTTGTTATGTTATTTTCTCACACAAGTCAGCGGTCGTAGACTCACGAGAAACAGCGAGCAGGCAAAGACTAAAGGAAGTTCATTTAATGAGCAATTTATATAATTGTTTCTGTCTGTTTATTATTGTTGTTGTTGTTATCGTTACTACTACTATTCGTTATCTTCATTTGTAGAGAAGTTGTTTGTTTATAATTACAATACATTTTTGTATGTCGACAAGGATTACACAAAGTTCTTTCCTGTGTCCACGTTCCCCCGTGCTCACCCCCCCCCCCGCCCCGAAACAAACAAAAAACCAAGTTGTGGTAATGACCTAAGTTGATTTTCAAAAATCGACACCAGAACACTCAGGGCATTTCCATAGATGCTCCGTCCTCATCTTCAGCAGCCAGCGAAGAGTTCCAACTCCAGTGGTACCAGCTACAGTGTGACTGTATGTCCGACCTGCCGTTCCTCTGAGTGTGGAGTGTCCGCAAGATCCGCTGGTCATTCTCTGTTGTACCTTTCTTTTCCGACCATCATAATCTAACTTTACCTCTGCACGCTTCACTCGCTCCCAGAAGGCATTGACAACATCTTGCTTGGCGTGTATCAGTTTACCGCCGAGTTTAGCGGAACCAGCCAGTCTATATGCCTGTTCGTTTCTCAAATACCTGCATTTCCTGGCAAATTATCAAAGAATGCTAACAACCATGAACCGCTGAAGAGAGGCGTGCCATTCTGCTTGAAGTATACCTGTCTCCACCTTTCTCGGTGTGCTTTGTGAGTCATTAGCAATCACAACATTTGTGTGTAGCTGATTCTCAAGCAAGCGAAAGGCCGCAGTGACCGCCTCTACCTACATTCTCAAACTGAATGCTGGGATATCATATGTCAGGCTTTGTTGCGGTAAGGATGGTACATTCGCTTTTGTTATAAACCCCCATAAACTTCTACCTCTCAGCATACCGTCATCTGTTAAGATAAACCCCTATGCACTTCTACCTCTCAACATACCGTCATCTGTAGAGATCGGTGGTGTCCAACCAAGGGGGCGGTCTCCCTAGGGGGCACAAGAAAGTTTCAAGGGGGCGTCGAACAATTATGGAAGGGCTTACATTCCTACTTGTAATAATCTCTTAGACTTACTTTTTTTTGTTTTAGTTTAATTATAAATCAACAAATCTCATTGCCTATTGTCAGGTTTAAAACAACCCCTGTGCCAACGCCTGACACAACCAGTGTCGACGTACGCCAGGTCAAATTGTATCTACCAGTTTAAATGCAGTTGTCAAGCTGTTTATGTGGGCAGAATTGATCTACGCCTGGAGAAACGAGTCGCTGAGCATATTCCAGAATGGGTGGAAAAAGCAATTGAAAGTACAAATCAAAAAAAGAATACCAGTCGTGAATACCATCCCTCTGCAATAGGTTAGTTGCGTATCCTTTACAGGACGTTGCAGAACCAACCCCAACAACTTCCGGCTGTTGTGTGGTTTTTCTAGGCAAATTTACGTCCAGTAGTTTGCCATTGCTTCCTGGACGGTCGGTCCCCTGATACCACTGTCGAAACCAAAGCAAGGCGCATGGCCCGCAGCCGGGATCGAGCCCGGCACCCCGGCATTACGAAGCGTTCGCATCGACTTAGCCACAGAACCGATACCCTCCGCAATAGCCCGCAATATTTTAAAACAGGAACACATCGTATCCACGAACAACGCATTTTAAATCCTTCACACGTCAGACAATGGTAGAAGGTTAAGATGTCTTGAAGTAACCGCGATTTGTTACCTCCACAATGAACTTTGTAAACAAAAAGACATGATTCTGACACTGCAGATGCTCTGGTAAAACAGGCAGTTGGGTTTGTTCGTTGTTCAATTTGTACTTCAGTTATAAAGTTAGATTATAAAGTCAATTATTTGCTTCATTTATGTTATTGTATTGTTACTGTAGTATGCACCTGACAAGATACAGCGAAATATAACAGGCAATAAATTGTGCACTCTATTATTTGTGTCTTGTTTATTCAAACAAACAAACAAATAAATCTCCAACTATTTGTAAACAGTACGTCAAGGACATTTATGTTTTAATGAGAAGTTTGACATATATATTAATATAACACTCGTATGATAACAAGCGTATGTAATTAAAGATTAATCTGACAAAAACGTATCTCCATTCTTCCAGTTTACCTTTTTTGTGGAATCTATTCTCCTCCTCCTTTTTAATATTTTTTGTACAATTTTTTTTTTTTTGGGGGGGGGGGGGGGTGTCGCTATATACTCAAGGGGCAAGGGGATCTTGACATATACTCAAGGGGATGTGGGTGTCTTGCCGTACACTCCAGCGGGCGTGGGGGTTTTGCCAGGTACTCAAGAGTGTCTGGGGGTCTTGCTAGGTATTTAAAGGGGCGTGGGGTTCTTGCCATATATTCAAGGGGGCGTGGGCGTTTTGCTATATATTCAAGGGGGCGTGGGGGTCTTACCCTATATTTAAGGGGGCGTGGGGGATATTGCTATATTCTCAAGAAGCGTGCTGATCTTGCCATATACTCAAGGCGGTGTGGGGGTTTTGTCGTATACTCAAGGCGGTGTGGGGGTTTTGTCGTATACTCAAGGCGGTGTGGGGGTTTTGTCGTATACTCAAGGCGGTGTGGGGGTTTTGTCGTATACTCAAGGCGGTGTGGGGGTTTTGTAGTATACTCAAGGCGGTGTGGGGGTTTTGTCGAATACTCAAGGCGGTGTGGGGGTTTTGTCGTATACTCAAGGCGGTGTGGGGGTTTTGTCGTATACTCAAGGGGGTGTGGGGGTTTTGTCGTATACTCAAGGCGGTGTGGGGGGGTTTTGTCGTATACTCAAGGCGGTGTGGGGGTTTTGTCGTATACTCAAGGCGGTGTGGGGGTTTTGTCGTATACTCAAGGCGGTGTGGGGGTTTTGTCGTATACTCAAGGGAGTGTGTTGACTGTCAGTTGTTGAAATTTCTAATTCTGCAGCGCATGCTGACTAGTCCCTGCACTCCTGACCAAAATGTGATTAGAACCCTACACACGTCTGATTGCTGCTCGGCAGATCTGACCCACTTATTTGTGTTAACGAAAAAGTGGGGGGGGGGGGGGGGGGGGGACGGGAAGAAAGAAAATGTTCCCTTTCAAAAAAAAAAAAAAATTGCATCAGTTGCACATGATATATAATGCTAGACTCCATTTTTTTTAGACCAATCGCCAGTCGGCGAATGATGCCTTGACTGTCCTTGGCATTATATGCAGTGCTGTCTTAACGCATAGGTCCGCTGGGCATTTGCCCGGGCTTTACCAACAGAGGCGCCTCATGCTAATTTGTGTATAATAAGTGACTTCGCATGAATAAATATTGCATTTATGTGAGGTGTTGTCGTAGGGGCCAGAGCACAGTGGTTTGCTCAGGGGCCCAAAATGCTGGAATGACGGCTCTGATTAGATGGTACCCAGTTTAACTAATCCGAATAGATGTGGATAGGAACCCAAGACATTCGGGCCACATATGAGCATCTAGCCTTACCCCACCACGGCTCCCGCATTTTGATGTAACACTGTAACAATGCATTTGACCAATAACAGTGACATGTCATCTTCAACATTATTGGTGTCCTGTTGCACCAATATTTGACTGGGACGCAGTCTATTCCTTGACTCCGTTCTATTCTGTGCTATCCTTTCGATTCCAAGGATGCGATTCAGTTCAACATCTTTGGCCTCTATCATCAACCTCCATTTCAGAGTGGCTAAGGCGTTGCGAGTCCGACTCGTAAGCCAGCATACCGCGATCGAAACCCACTGCAGGCTGCGTGGATTTTTATCGTGGTATGGGACGTCGCAGGTCGACCCAGCCTAAAATGGGTACCAGGATGGGCTGTCCTGGGAAAGTAAAGACAGCCGGCGTAATGCTGACCACATTACCCACAGAGTGCTGATGGTCTGTAAAAATATGGGACGCTCTGCCCATATGCCCGATGCGCCGAAAGGAGTGAAAAGGGAACTTTACTTTACTTTACTTTTTGTGAATATTGTGCCGATTGGTCTATAGAAATATAGGTCTAGCTTTATATGCCCTATACGCCTAAAGGCGTGGAAAAGGGTCCTTTACTTTACTTTACTTTTTGTGAGAAATATTGATATTGTCGCTGCTGTAACAAATTAGGTCAGTCGACTACCTTACAACCATTAACAGTAATTTTAACAAGCGCAAACCGTCAGTCATTTACACTGGATTACTTATTACGTTTGGGCGTCCTCGTGTCTTCGTGCAGAGTAGCAAGCATCTTTTCACAAGTCCCGGGTAGTTACCATTCTTTAGATATTTTCTCCAGGTTATGCCGGTGTGTTGGGAAATGAGCAGTCAGATAGACTGGCCGGTACTGCACCACTTGGTGGTGAACTGATGTATGACAAGCTGGATGTTGTGAGCACCCTTTGGTAGTGACTGAACAGTGCCGAGGTAAAAATAGATCATTACGATCAGAGGAGAACGGCACTGCGAGGAGTTACAAAGAGATCTGGCCGACGTTCGACACTCAGGAGAAAGGTGAGTCAGATATACAATCAGACAGTTACTGGAACCATCGACATTTTAACTCTTAGCTTACTGTTGAACATTCAACCATCTTCTCTGACTTATAACTATTTTATGCTGAACATTTTCCTCAAGTATTTGTTTTAAATTAACTTTCGATCAATATCATTAGTAGTTCTCCCACTTTCACTGGCTTGTGTTAACATGTGTTAACACTGAAACAACATTCGATTTGGAAATATATAACTTGTTTCTAAACCTAAGAACACTTTTATCCTCTAGTGATCGTAAAATTGTGACAATAGAGATGAGATGCCTAAGAAGAGCTGCAGGAGTTTCAAGGAAAGACAGAATACGAAATCATGAAATCAGACGAATGCCAGGAATAAAACCAGTCATCAAAGAATAACAGATTAAAAAACAAGAATGCCTTGGTACTTTCTACCACGGCGAGCCACACTAAAAAGTTACAACGGGTATAGAGCTAGGAAAAGACCTCGGATAATATGGAATGATGGCATATAGAACAGCCTTACAGAAATGAACATCAATACTAATAGCGCTCTTGAAAGAGCTCATCAACGAATAAATGTTACACCCCCCTCCACCCCCCCCCCTTCCACCCCCCCCCCCCCCCACGACACTTCTCTGGGGTACAAGGTGGAAGAGAAGAAGAAGAAGCATACGTTTGTAAAACTATAGAATTATGGGTTCCATATTTTGGAAGTAGGTCATGCAATAAGCTGTACATTGTTTTATTTGTGTCCGTTTTATTTAAACTCCCTGCTGGAAAACCCTGCTTTGGGTAATCCCCATAACCGTCCCAGAAAACCCGAAAAGGGGACTCCAGAAGACACATGAACGCCATCTGGCAAGCGAAGCATAATCATACATGTGAATATTTCATGATTATTTAAACGCGTGTCTTCTCTCGACTGTAGGACGACGTCACAAGTCAAACTGAAAACCCGTACATGGGATAATGGTGCAACGGGGATCGTCTACGAGCTTCTAGGTGTTATTCGAGACTTGGGAGGGGGCTGCATGTTGTCCGCCTCGTTTGCTAGAGGTTCCGGGTTCAATCCCTGGTAAGGGCTGGGATTTTTTTCTCCGTGGACTTGGACTTTTTAGTAATTCCACCTGGTCTCTGGGTAGTGAGATCAGACGCCCGTGTGCATTGTTGAGCACGCAAAAAATCCATTGGCAGTTGGAAATCGAAAAAAGTAGCCTAACGGTGCTGCCTGGGAAACATTTGGATTTAAAAATCTACCAAAAGTATTTCAGAAACCTCGTCGGTGCTACAGAGCCTGTGCATTGTGTTGAGCTTCTTCAGACTCAGACTTGAGTTAGAAGAAAAACGGAGCACTTATGGGTTACTACCCGTGTGCCATGATGTTGATCTGTTGCTCAAAACCTCAGACCTAGAGACTTGGGGGAAAGGCAAGACGAGTAGATGACCAGATGACAATGAAGGCTCTTCGTTGCCTGTTGAGAAGAGAGAATGATTTATAGTGCGTTTACAAATTCGTGTAGTTGTTACAAGTTTAACGCCAGGCCATGTTCCAAGTTTTAATGTCTGAGTGAGGAGGTGGGGTTGGGGGGGGGGGGGGTGGGGGGGTTCGCAAGTCGCTTATGAGAAAAAAAGCATTCATGGGGCTTTCGGTTAGTGGTACGAGAGTCAAACCGTGTAAGAAATTGAGGCCTCGCTGCGTAATATCTCAGATTGCAACGTTGGGTACATTTATCCATTTTAACCTCCACTTCTGCGTTCCTAGACTCCGTTTTAGAGAACAGAGAAATAGACCCGCTGTCCCAAAACAAGCATGTCGTAGGTGACGACTACTTCGAAATGTTTATTTTAAATTCGGAGTGCATCTGTCTGAAAGGTAAGGAACCAACAGTCTGCCCACAAATAAGACAGGTGTGGAAAACGGATATGCACACAGACTCACTTTTTTCTTTAAGGCAGACCAACGTCCATGAGTGGATGGGCAGCCAGAACTTTCCTCCGGAATTTACAACTGGTGAATGCTGAAAAGAAGATCCACTTTAAAGCCTCCCCAACAAGCCTGTTGTGGATGTTTATGAATTGAGATTTCCCTTTGAAGTCTGAGTGCATCTGCCCGAGCGGCAAGGAACAACCAACTGCACACAAATAAGCAAGTAAAACGGATGTACACGCTAAACTCAGACCTTGGAAGAAAGCAAAATCCAAATGGACGAAGAACCAGGACTTTCCACCGGAATTTACAGCCGGTGAAAAAAGAAAAAGAAGAACCAACCTCCACTGGGGAAACAGCGTACATTTTTTTGAACATCAAACAAAAATTAGCATCCATCCTCGAATCAAGACGACATCAGACTTTCTAAAATGCTCAGCTCTCAATATTTCTGAATACGTGGGTTCGTTTGTGTGTTTGTGTGTATGTATTTCTGGATAAAAGCTTTCACGTGCGCCAAGTTGACGTCTGGGTTTTAGCCATCCTTGCGACAAAAATCTGACAGAACATTATGCTTAACAACTCGTGACAGCCAATCAGGCCTCGTTTCATCGTGGGGCTGGCGTTATGTCCCCATTTAGCTCATTGTCAGCAAGTTGCCAGATAAAAAATAGAATGAAAAGAGAGTGTTCTCAAAACTAAAAAAAAAATGAAATTGTTCTATGTAGAAACATTCAGATGTTTAGGTACTTGTGGGGACTGAGGTAAACTCCCTGACTCTAAACTAAAAGAAAATTTGAAAAACATAAAGCACGTGTCAGCCTTATAAAATACATCATCATCATCATCATCATCATGCCGTCTTTAAACTAAAACAAAATTTGAAAAACATAAAGCACGTGTCAGCCTAATAAAATACATCATCATCATTATCATCATCACGCCTTAACACTGCGTGCCATGGATTACCAGTTGCCGTTGACTGTCTGATCAGCTCTCTCCACTTTTGAAGGTCAGGTGTGATGGACTTCATGGCTACATACCTAAGGCCTAATTCAGTCTAGTTCTGTTCCCTTGTCTTTCTTGGTCTGTCTCTTCTCCTTTGACTGACCGTTATATCTAATTACAGGTCCGAAGCATTGCATTTTTTTTCCTAGACAAATTTTATGTTCAGTAGTTTGCCATTGCTTTTTTTTAACGGACAGGGCATGCTATCACTGTAGAAAGTAACGCAAGACAAAGCGTCCGCAGCTGGCATCGAACTCGGCATTACGGATGTCATAGTTCGTTTTTGTCATGTCTCTTTTTTTGGAACGAATAGCGATTTCATAAACTGTCTTTTGTGTTGTTTATGTTGATAGTTTAAACGGTAAAGTGCTTAGTAAAACCAAAAATCACAGAACATGCTGGGGTGTTTTCGCCTAAAGGATATGCAAATAATTCTCTTCTTCTTTCGTTTGCTTAAAATAGATTATCTATATCCGTAATGTTGTATCTAGTATGATCTTCACTGTCTATTATAATTCACTCAAGTTGCAACCAATTACCTGTAATATTCTACAAACAAATATCGTCTTTTGTCGGAAACTTGCCTAACCGCCACAAGTCTCCGAGAAGCACCGTAAATCGCACAGATATTGGTAGCTGACTGTGCGACATTTGTCATCTAAAGTCAATATGAAAATGGCTTCCAAACTCGTCAATAACTTCCGGTTCCTGTGTTGACAAAAGGTAGCCAGATTCACCTTCCGGGCCAGCTCTGTGCTATTTCTGGTCTGTGGTATTTGTATATGGTCTGTTTAAAAGGCAGAAGGAAGTGGGGTCTGTAGAAAGAAATTGTCAGAGAGGAAAAAGGCATAGAATGAGAGAGAGAGAGAGAGAGAGAGAGAGAGAGAGAGAGAGAGAGAGAGAGAGAGAGAGAGAGGGAGAGAGGACAGAGTGAGAGAAGAGATGTATTGATTGTGGGTGGAGGAAAGAGAGAAGCACGGACAGACATATATACCGACAGATTAGCAGACTGATAGGTCAACCAACAGGTCGACCAACAGACAGACAGGCAAACCGACGGACCGACCGAGAGACAGCCAGACAGATTGACAGGCGGATAGAGTTGAAAGGTAATAAAGTTTTAGACTTGCCAAATAAATTAATGTGAGAAACAAGTTAAAGGAAGAATGTATATAGAAGTGAAAGTAACTAGATAAGTGTTTAGCATTACGTGACAGTATAAGTTGGTAATATATTAGACAGTATAAGCTGGTAAAAAAAAGAGACAGTATAAGTTGGTAATTAACGAGACAGTTTAAGGTGGTAATATATGACACAGCATAAGATGGTAATAAACGAGACAGTGTAAGGTTGTAAAAACAAGACAGCATATGTTGGTAATAAATGAGACAATATAAGCCGATAATAAACGCGTATAAGTTGTAAAAAGGGCGGTAATAAATGAGACAGTATAAGGTGGTAACAAACGAGGCAGTATAAAGTGGTTATAAACAAGGCAGTATAAGGTAGTTATAAACAAGACAGTATAAGGTGGTAATAAATGAGAAAGTATGTGTTGCTAATAAACGAGACAGTATAAGCTCGTAATAAACGAGGCAGTATAGTGTGGTAACAATCGAGACAGTATAAGGTGGTAATAAACGAGACAGTTTAAGGTGGTAATAAACGAGACAGTATAGTTGATAATAAACAAGATAGTATAGGTTGATAATAAAGGAGACAGTATAAGGTGGTAATAAACGAGACAGTATATGTTGATAATAAACAAGATAGTATAGGTTGATAATAAAGGAGACAGTATAAGGTGGTAATAAACGAGACAGTATAGGTTGATAATAAAGGAGACAGTATAAGGTGGTAATAAATGAGACAGTATAAGGTGGTAATAAATGAGACAGTATAAGGTGGTAATAAATGAGACAGTATAAGGTGGTAATAAATGAGACAGTATAGGGTGGTAATAAAAGAGACAGTGCAAGTTCACAATAAACAAGACAGTATACGTTGATAATATACCAGACAGTACAAGGTAATAATAAATGAGACCGTATAAATTGACAGCAAATGAGACAACACTGTTTGATAATAAATGAGACATAGCTGGCAAAAAGAGAGACATACAAGCTGGCAACAAACGAGACACCACAAACAGGAACATAGTCACGCTATCGGTTGAACCAACCAGACAGTGCAAGGTGGTAGCCAACGAGACATTGCAAGCTGGTAGCAACAGGACAGTGCAAGCTGTTAGCCAACAAGACAGTGTTAGCTTGCAAGCAATTGAAAACAAAACAGTACTAGCTGAGAGCAAATGAGACAGTGCACGCTGATAGTAAACGAGACGGTGCACGCTGATAGTAAACGAGACAGTGCACGCTAATAGTAAACAAGTCAGTGCACGCTGATAGTAAACGAGACGGTGCACGCTGATAGTAAACGAGACAGAGCACGCTGATAGTAAACGAGACAATGCACGCTGATAGTAAACGAGACAGAGCACGCTGATAGTAAACGAGACAGTGCACGCTGATAGTAAACGAGACAGTGCACGCTGATAGTAAACGAGACAGTGCACGCTGATAGTAAACGAGACAGTGCACGCTGATAGTAAACGAGACAGTGCACGCTAAAAGTAGACGAGACAGTGCACGCTGATAGTAAACGAGACAGTGCACGCTAATAGTAAACGAGTCAGTGCACGCTGATAGTAAACGAGACGGTGCACGCTGAAAGTAGACGAGACAGTGCACGCTGATAGTAAACGAGACAGTGCACGCTGATAGTAGACGAGACAGTGCACGCTGACAGCAAACGAGACAGTGCACGTTGATAGTAAACGAGACAGTGCACGCTGATAGTAAACAAGACAGTACACGCTGAGAGTAAACAAGACAGTGCACGCTGATAGTAGGCGAGACAGTGCACGCTGATAGTAAACAAGACAGTGCACGCTGATTGTAGACGAGACAGTGCACGCTGATGGTAGACGAGACAGTGCACGCTGATAGTAAACAAGACAGTGCACGCTGATAGTAGACGAGACAGTGCACGCTGATAGTAAACAAGACAGTGCACGCTGATAGTAGACGAGACAGTGCACGCTGATAGCAAACGAGACAATGCGCGCTGACAGCAAACGAGACGGCGCAAGCTGATAGCAAACGAGACAGTGCATGCTGATAGTAGACGAGACAGTGCACGTTGACAGCAAACGAGACAGTGCACGCTGATAGCAAACGAGACAATGCGCGCTGATAGTAAACGAGACAGTACAAATACAAGCACATCCTCGCTGTCAGTTGTAACAAACGAGACTATAAACACCGACCACGCCTCGGTGTGTGCCAGTTCCCAACTAACAGTCGACGTGACGTGAGCGGGAAAACTGTTATTTTTCTGATATTTCTTGCGGCGACTGCTAACTTTTGCTCCTGAGGTTGAAATACGCGCATTTTGCGGCTCCCGCTTCCCGTGGGTGCCATGTGATTTCAACATTGTGTTTTTCCACTGCGGGGACATTTATGACACGTGAGTGTTGTGTTATTTTAATCTGTAATTTAAAAACCATTACTTTAAAAATATTACTACCGAACCCAAGCAACGATTCCCTGTTGTCATTTTGAGGTTTCAGTTTTTGAGGTTTTTGAACAACGGATCAACATCATAGCACACGGGTAGTAACCCATAAGTGAGTAACCCATAAGTGAGTAACCCATAAGTGAGTAACCCATAAGTGAGTAACCCATAAGTGAGTAACCCATAAGTGAGTAACCCATAAGTGCTCCGTTCTTCTTCTAACTCAAGTCTCAGTCCGAAGAAGCTCAGCACAGTTCACATGCTCTGTAGCACCGGCGAGGATCCTGAAATACTTTGGGTAGGGACCGGGGGAATTACTAGAAGTCCAAGTTCACTTGAAAAAATCTAAGCCCTTACTGGAACCCGGAACCTCTAAGCACTCGAGGCAGACACCATGCCTCTAGACCACGCAGCCCTCCCCCCCTCCTTTTATCCCCTTTTCTGTGAATCTGAACATAGAAGAAAAGAAGACAGAAACCTTTTAGGCAGACAGAAGGACATGGTAATGAACCTACATTTGTCCTAGTAAAACTAGTGGTTAACTTTCAATGTTCAATAACTAATTTGTGTCTATTTTAAAAGCATTAATTTATTTGCTTTATTAAAATCAACTGTTACTGTGGTATGCGCCTGGCGAGATACGGAGTGATGTGTGCAATGCATTATGTGTTAAATATGGAATTCAAAACTGAAAATATCCTTACGTCCTTTTCAGGACTAATTTTTTGTTATTTGAAGCCCCACTCTGGCTATTGCCAGGGGCCGCAATATAGGCAGGCCATAAATATGGCCAATTGTCTGAACGCGGTTTCTGGGACCTCTCCACGGTGATCCTCATCCACATGGTGGCACTTTGTGTCATCGGGTGTTTATCGCTTGTGTGATGTCCTGGTGGGGTATAAATTCATTCATTCACTGTATTTTCAGTTCTAATGTAATTTGCCTTTTAACATATGCTAGAGGAAGTGTGACAATTACTAAAGACATAGAATGCAAGATAAATGCATTTAAAAACAAGCCACTTACCAAAACGTTGAATATAAAATGGGATGATTTCAAGAGGGATAAAGAAAAAAACATGAAATGTACGTGCAACCCCTGCTTTAAACAATTATAATATGGTGTGCAATCCGAAGATTCACACTAGGGCAGACCGCTAATGAACAAGAGATATGACAAGAGACATGACGTCACTTGCCGACAGAAGAATTGTACAGAAGACAGTTGCAAGAAATGTGTTATGAGTTAAGAGTTAGATTCTCTATACAGCACTCCGGACACATCCATAGGCGCTCAGATTCCCCTCTCAACATTTTCATCACACTACTGCCCTAGAGCAAGAAGCAGACCGAGAGTACGATGGATAGACAATATATCAGACATCCTGAGGCAACACGGACTAACAACAAAACATGCAACACACCTGGCACAGGATATAAAACTGCGACTCCCCACTACGCTGTGAGGCAATTGTGGACAAGACAAGATAAGACAAGACAAGACATATTCATCAGCGTTGTGCGGTAAATAGTGCCAGTCCTATGTTGATTAACAATACTTCGTGTGCGTCCGGTGTGCTTTTCATGCTTGGCTGTGCCGATCTTTATTCCAAATTCGTGTATTCTTAGCAGTGATATGGACAAGTTGCTTCCAAAATACTCAGAACGTCCTATCTCTCTAAGGGTAATGACAATGTCTGCGTGATCCATGGGCCGGCCATCTTAAATCCATGGGCCGGCCATCTAGCACCTGCTAGTCTATCAGCTCTTTCATTACCAACAACACCTGCATACCCGGGACGAATATGAAGGAAACTGCACACACAGGAGAGTTTTGCAATGACTCAAACCGCTGTCTGCAAGAAATGTGAGAATGGGCAGAGGCTTGTCTTGATATGTTCCTGATGCCGCAGCAAGCGGGGGAGCCTATGCTCTGTGCTCCAGACTGGAGGTGAAAGGAATTATCGTAACAAATTAATTTCATGGACATACATACCCCGTGTGGGCTCCGGGGCCCTATTATAGGGAAAACAAGAATAAACCCACTGCCTACCCAAAAGCATGTCGTAAGAGTCGACTAATTGGGAGCTTCCTTCGAAGCCGGAGTGCATCTGCCTGAGAGGCAAGGAACCAACAGTCTGCATGCCAATAAGTCAGATATGTAAAACGGATGCACATGCAACACTTAGGTTCTAGAACAGGACTGCAGTCCAGAAGTGGGCGAACAACCAGAACTTGTTCGTCGGAGTTTACAGCTGGTGAACGCGAAGAAGAAGATGGACAAACATACTTACATGTGGAGAGTTATTAAATAGTCGTATTGATGTTGCCTGTCAACTACGTGTCCTCGAGTGTATAAGTTTCGGTGACTTCTTAATATCCTACCCCAAACAGTGGAAATCTACAGGTCACGAGACAGTCTAATATTTCAGGGGGTGGTAGATAGGCTGCATACAGTCGTGTGACCTAGGCTGCATACAGTCGTGTGACCTAGGCTGCATACAGTCGTGGAACCTAGGCTGCATGCAGTCGTGAGACCTAGGCTGCACTCTCTCGTGGGACCTAGGCTGCATACAGTCGTGGGACCTAGGCTGCACTCTCTCGTGGGACCTAGGCTGCATACAGTCGTGGGACCTAGGCTGCACTCTCTCGTGGGACCTAGGCTGCATACAGTCGTGTGACCTAGGCTGCATGCAGTCGTGGGACCTAGGCTGCATGCAGTCGTGGGACCTAGGCTGCATACAATCGTGTGACCTAGGCTGCATGCAGTCGTGTGACCTAGGCTGCATGCAGTCGTGGGACCTAGGCTGCACTCTCTCGTGGGACGTAGGTGGGTTGGGGTTAGGGCCAGTTCTAGATGTTCTGGGATCGTTAACACACCAGAAAGCCGGAAAATCCAGTCTTACCACCCTCTAAAATGTTGGACTGTCCTGCGACGTTATCTGGGGTAGGATATTGAGAAAGAACCGAAGTTTCAACAGTTGACTTAGTGGCGTTTTCTGCCGATCGATGCGGTAAACATTTGTTACCCCTTAGAGTAAAAAGTTACTTGATATGGCACTGACCTTGGTTGGAACGTAAATAGTTATCACCGCACAGTATTATTCACGTGAATTATCGTCGTACGATATTGATTATTGCAGAACATAATACAAACAAGTCGGCTCTGTGGCTAAGTCGATGCGAACGCTTCGTAATGCCGGGGTGACCGGTTCGATCCCAGCTGCGGGCCGTGCGCCTTGCGTTGGTTTCGACAGTGATATCAGTGGGCCGACCGTCCAAAAAGCAATGGCAAACTAATGGACGTAAATTTGTCTAGAGAAACTACACAACAA